>JASXTE010000001.1:49373431-49973431 GCA_030280995.1 Hemileia vastatrix
TCGTTAAGTTCCATCATAGTTTCATCAACCATATACAATGTAACGATAGTAAAGTATTTTGATAAAAAAATAAGATAGTTTATCCTCGTTGCGGAGGTCGTCATAAAATATTGTCGATATCATAGTTTATCCTCATTGCGGAGGAATCCATAAAATTTGATAAATGTCATTAAAATTGTAGTTTATCCTCATTTCGGAGTTATCCATATAATTTCATAAATGTCATAGTTTATCCTCATTGTGGAGGAAGACTTCGGCACTCCTGGTGCCTCTAGGATAGAACCGTTTCACTTGATCAGCCGCTACCCTCTTCTTCAATACTACTCCATCCAACTCTTCTAGCACATATGAACCGCCGGAAACTTGCTCCTTGATTTTATACGGTCCATTCCACCTATCTGCAAACATCTTTCCCCATTGACTTTCCAAACTCTTATTATACACCAGGACCATATCTCCTGGTTTCAAAGGTTTTCTTAATCGATTTGCCAACCGCTCATCCCAATATCTGACTGATTGATTTCGGATCTTCATCATCCGCGAATATGCCTTTTCTAAATATTCTTCTTTCTTTTCTAGCTGCATCATTCTTGCACACAATAATTCTTCAGTAGTTTTGACCATACCCCAGTCAACTCCAAGATATGATTCAGCTTCTAAATCAACCGGTAAAACTGCTTTCTGTCCAAAAACAAGTTCATAAGGTGAAAATCCGGTCGTCCTTTTGGCAGTGATTCGATCCGCAAATGAAACTAAAGGTAAATAGTGCCTCCACTTTTCGGCACTTGTCCCACACATTTTAACTAAAGCATCCTTAATAACTTGATGCCCTCTTTCAACCATTCCTTCAGCTTCAGGATAATATGGGGTTGCTACCCTAACCTTTGATCCAACTTTCAATACGGCCTCTTTAAACTCTGTCCCAAATTCAGGACCTCCATCTACCGTCACCAATTTCATCACTCCATATTGATACACCCAATTATTCAAAAAAAATTCTGCCACATTTTTGGCAGTTAAATTAATAAGAGGCGCTGCCTCTACCCAACCAGATAAATCATCTTTGGCCACAATTAAATATTTATACCGTCCCTCTTTTATATGAACGGCATCTAAACTAACTCTTCCAAAGAGCGTATATTCACCGGTCGCGCGTCCAGGTTCTTTTGGCCTTAAATAACTTTGTCTTTGACATTCTTCGCATGACTGAACCCACTGTTTAACAGCCATCTTCATGCCAGGCCACCAAAATCGATCAGAAATTCTTCTAAACGTTTCTCCAACGCCTCTATGCCCGAGTTCTTCATGCAGTGATTTCAAAACTAATTCTTGCCCCTTCTCTTGAGTTATAACTACTTGAGGATTTGGATACCTTCTCCTCATTAAACGTCGACCAGATAGGTAAAACGTAGATGACTTCCTCTTGATAGCCACCCATTCATTGTTTTCACAATCTTCTGGCCTCTCTAAAGTCAACAAATATTTGACTAACAAAAAATAAAAACCAGTCTGACCCCAGACTTCATCTTGAAAATTGATTAATATAACATCAATAGGGACTTCTCTATCACCAATATCACCTGCACATGAATGAGCCAATAATCGTTGACCCCTAAATAAATCTTTAATCGAGATATGTCGACGTTTTTCTTCTGAACCTTTGGATCCTTCAAAAACCGTATTTGAAAATACCTCTTTCTCTTTATCCACCCTTTTATTTAAATTCTCTAATTCTCCAACATATACACCATTCCTTAATTTACTACTATCCCACACTACCAATCCATCTTCCTCTACATACACCACATCTTCTTCTACCTCCTCTCTGCCAAATTTATCTACACCTTTTCCAACACCTTTTTTAACATAAAAATTATTTTCCAGTTTATCCTCTTGGTGGAGGTCATCAACACCATAATCTAAACACAATAGTCCTGCCAGTTTAACCTCATGGGGGAGGTATGGAAAGTCTTCAGCTCCTTTAGTGCTGGCTTTGATAATAGGTATATCTTCATCGAACTCTTCTTAGTCTGAATCTTCTTCAGTGGGTGGTCTCCTTGATAAACCATCTGGCATAGTAAAAGTTTTGCCAGGCTTATGAACTAAATCGAACGAAAAATGTTGAATAAAAGCTACCCATCTCGTCATGGGTGCGTTCGGTAAACTTGGGGAATTAATCATCTGGATTAACAATTTCGCATCCACTTGCAACTCAAAATGTTGCCCCCACAAAATATGCTGAAGTTTCTTCAGTATTTTCGCCACACCACATAATTCCAATTTTGGTTGAGAATATCTTGATTCGACCTCAGTAAATACTACAGATTCATACCTAACTGGCCTGATGTAACCAGCTTTATCCATCTGAGACAAAACCGCCCCAGCTGCAACCTGACTTGAATCAACTGCTAAATAAATTCTGCCAGCATCTTTTCCATAATCCAACTTGTGCAGGACTAAATCCTTCCCCACAACCTCCTTCAACTTCACAAACGCCTTCTCACACTCTTCATCCCACTCCCAGTCTGCATCCTTTCTCGTTAACCGCCTCAATGGAGCTACCAATGAAGAAAAGTCCTTGATAAACATTCTAACATATACGCAAACACCTAAAAACCCTATGACTTCGGTCGTATTCTTGGGTCTTGGCCAGGACTGAATTTTGTTAACTTTCTTCTTGGACATAATCCTACCCTCTCTACATACCACATGGCCTAATATTTCTAAGGCTGGCACACAACATGAAAATTTTGAACCTGAAATAGTTAAACCAGCCTCTTCAATTCGAAACAAGATTCTTTCTAAAGTAATTGCAAACTCCCAAATGAATTTGCGTATCCCGGGATTCTCTTCCAACACCTGGTTATCATAGTCGGTTGTTGGTCCCTTAATTCCTCCATCATCTATAAAGATTCCAGCATATTGTGGAATTTCATCTTGAAGGATCCAAGCCATCTGAGCTTGATAAACTGCAACCAAATTTGTTGCTCCTTGAGGTAATCTTGTTAACTGTAAATGTCCTAGTGGTGTATTGAATGTAGTGAGTGGCCTTGAGTCCGGTGTGGTAGCCTAAAGTTTAGTACGGCACCTAAATATGTAAATGGAGTTATTACGGCGGGCAATATTGGCGTTATTATTTTTTAAAAGGGTTTTATTTAATTTATTGGAGTTTAAAATATGAAGAAATTGGTCACGAGCGAATGCCTACACAAATACAATTTATTTTACGGAGAAAACTTATTTTTATGGTCTGAAAATTTATAAGTATCAAGTCGAGTTACTCAAGAACCTTGGGAAATTTTCCCAGAATTTTTACTATTTTTTTTGTATTTTTAAATGAATTTTAAAGTTTTATAGAAATATTTACGTTTTCAGAAATTACTTAACTTCGATGAATTTTCACGGGGTAATTAGAGCTGCGCAGACTACGAAAATTAGTTTGGTATGTAAAGGGGAAGTAGTTCTATTATGTGTAATTTTTCTAGATTTTTATTATAGTTTTAAGGTTCTAATTGAGTCCGGAAGTCCGGACGGACTCCGTTTCGACTCCGTACGGGCTCCGGATTGACTCTGGTAGAGCTCTGGAGGGGAAAACTTAGGCACGTGACTAGGAATACTTAAGCGCTTCTCAAACTCGAAATTGAGAGGGGGGACACATCATACAGCTTAATCATTAACTACCACAGTCTCATTTTTTATTACTCAACAAATTAAATAAATTTGTAATACCCTTATAACTTTATATTTTTTATATACTTAACATTTTAGAAATACTATTCAACAATTTAAATCACACTTCATATAGGGTATCTTTAGAAAGGTCTTCATCGCTGGGACTTGATTATTGCTGTCTCATATAAATTTAAATTATTATAAAAACATAAAAGTCAATCTTTTCAGATCTTTCACTGGTACACCTTAATTGTTGTTATCAGTATTTCTTTTATCAACAGCCACTTTCTTTAAATCTCAATAAGCGTTAAATATTTTAGAGTTTCATTATTTTTATCAATCAGATCTAAGTAGATTGGTTAGCTTAGTGATTTAGAACACCCATTTTGTTATTTTTATTGGAAGGACGGGGTTTTCAGCTAAATCCACATATCTCCTCCGGATTCTGCTTACAGCAAGGCGACTGTAAGAGTTTACCTTACCATACCGGATGTAACTCTCTCTCATCATATCCACCCATAATATCTCCCAAACCATAACACACTCTCCCTGCAAACGCTTCAACAAACTCCTCAGCACTAGGCGGTATCCCAGCATCCTTTATTGTAACCCTATTTAATTCCCTAAGATCATGAACAACTCTAAGCTTGCCATTCGGTTTCTTGATACAAAATACCGGACTAGAATGACTTGACGTTGATTGCTCATACAGTCCAGTGCGTATCCGTTCTCTGACAACTTCAATATAGGCTTCTTTTAATGCAGCCGGAATAGGAATCGGTTTCTGCTGCCACGGTTCATGACATACCACAGGAATCTTGTAAGGCTCCCCATAGGAATGCTTCAACACACCCCTCTCTTCTTCTACAAAAGCAATGGCCTTCTCTCGCTTGACCATCACATCCAACAACAACTTCTTCTCTTCTTCAGACAACCAACCATCAGGTCCAAAATTAACAACACCCAGTCTCTCAAAAGTGATTCTTGACGTCCCAGAAAATTCAGGCGGATTCTTTACCAAGGGACTTTCATAAGGATCTCTTGATAACCTTGGTCTTCTCAAAGGTGGATTTAATTCAGCAGGTAGCGGTTCATTAATAGGTCGAACTTTATTTGCTACTTTCTTATATTTGGCTGCGTCCACATCTAAATTAACTTGAGGTAAAACATTTTCTTTTGTATCGCCATTAAAACTTTCATCAAATGAATCTTCTTCATCGCCAGAATCAGAATAAGAAAAATTAGAAAAATATTTTATTTCATTTTTAAATTTTACCCTTTTCTCCTTTCCCTCGTCTAATTTATAAACAGATTTTCCAACACCTTTGCTTCCCTTATCCAACAGTAAATCACCCTTAAAGAAAGTTGGCAGTTTAACCTCTTGCTGGAGAACCGGAATTTAATTTTCACAAAAATTATTTTTTTGTGTTTTAATTATACTGAGATTTTTTATTGGGTTTTGATGAGATAATTGCAGTTTACCCTCTTGCTGGAGGTCCAAAATAGAAGGAGATAATTGCAGTTTAACCTCTTGCTGGAGGTCTGAAAACATACCCTTCCAATTTTTATCCAACCTAATTTGGCCCATTTTGCCTTTTTCACCATTTTTAAATTTTATAGAAAAACAGGGTAAATCCAATAAACATATAGAAAAGTCCATAACGTATTTGCACTCCAAAGTAATATTAACAGAAAATAATTGAGAATCCACTTGAATTATCTCCAAGTGAGCTGACCTATTGCAATCCGGGATCTCATCCTGAGGAGAGATTACAACATTAGAGTGATCAGCCCCTGCTACCCCAAAAAATGAGGGCATCCATCCTTTTCCAACAAACATAATTCTCCAGAAGCCGTCCGTTTTACATGCCGCTTCTTGGTGCAAACACAACACTGGCACAGAGTAGTAATCCCTGGCCGTGTTTCCCAACCTTCATCTCCAGGAGGCACTAACCGCATATGTAACCTCCACATATCTTCACCAGTGATCTCCAAACTAATCCCCATGCCAGCTTGATACCCTATCCTGGCCTCAAAATCCATCAAAAAAGGACCCCCAAGAACAGTTTTGACTGCTCCTCTGGCCACATAAAAGTGAACCTTACCAACAGATCCACCAATTCCTAACCTGACATGCTCAGCTGTACCCATCAGCTCTGTTGCATGCCCTCCGATACCTCTGAGGTTTCCCCCAGTCCCACTTTTAATTGGCAAGCCTATACTCGTCGCTTGCTCCAATGAAATTAAATTAATTTGAGACCCTGAATCGACCAATGCCTTAACTTCTTTACCATTAAGAGTTACCACCAGGTAACCCAGGGGAGCGGAAAAATGCGTATCTACATCTTCCCCAAACTTTTCAGCATTTTCACAAATATATTCCACCTCTCCAGTGGAAACCTGACGCCTCGTCAAATGCTTCTTTTGCTTTTCAGCAAGCGCTGGACTAATCCTAAATAACTCCCCTAAAGATAAGGGAATCTGCAGTTGATTCACCCTATTCAAAACTGCGTCCATCGCATTAGCTTGACCAGAAACTACTGGCCGCTCATACTGGACCTTTGATTTAACAACCTTGGCCCTGGGTACCTCTCAAGGTCCAACCGAGCCATCTTCACCCCCCATTATAACATCTTCACTTTCTATAACCCTAACTCCGTCACCAGCTTCTTGCACTAATCCTGATCCATCGCTAGTCCTTCTTACTCCCTCCATTGGGATGGGACCGCTAAAACTTGGTCTGGGTAGAGACGCCAACGGTACGTCCTCCTCAGAATCCGAATCATCCTCTGGCATAGGCTCACCATTTAAATCAAACTTGCCATAACTAGGGGGCCCCATATCAACAATCCCCTTCTGCATTTTATATAATTCGTCCTTAGAGTAAGGGTTCAATTTGTTGGCGGCAGTTTGAGCACTAGAATTCTTGTCCTTAGAGTAAGGGTTCACTTTGTTATCGGCCTTGCCAGGATTAGCCCTCAATTGGCTCTGAATGCTACTTTTCGCCTTAGTAGCAGCTGCTCTTCTAGCATCATTAACATCATATTCGCCAGCCATACAGCTACCCTCCACCTGGGCAACCGTCGCCAGCTCTAAACCACCAAAAGAAGTAGAAAATGTGGCTTTACTGACCTCTTTCTCCTTGCCCTTGTCAGCTTTACCACCATTACCATTACCATTTTTGCCACTCTTGGCATTAACATCTTCATCCGTCACCTCTTCAAATCTGGCTCTCCTTTCAGCCGTTAAACTTCTTCTGACCAAATCGGAAGGAGACTGTCCATCACTGGGCTTGATGAACGAACCATCAGGAAATTTATAAACTTTACCATCAAATAAAACTCGCCCAGCATCCATATCCTTATCAAGAGCAAAACAAACTGTTTCTCTGTGCCCCCTCCTATTACAATAGGAGCACACCTTTGGCTCATCATAGCCACCTCTATATCCATTACCACCATTCCCACCATTTCTCCCATTGCCTGGGAAGCGGTTACCATTATTATTGCCATTATAATTTCGACGTTCATAACCTCTGCACTGATAAGAAGTCGACGTCGACGAAGAAACGATTGGGGCCTTGTTGGCCTTCTGAGTCTCTTGAACAAATATTTTTAATTGTTTTGTTAAATTGGCCAAGTGATCGACCATCTTATTATCTACATTTCCCTCCACTTTAGCAGCAGGTAATCCCATTTGTGCCTTCTTGGCCTCCTGGGCTTTGACCATAATATCGTTGTTTTCGGCCAAAACCTCGCTAACCTTGCTAACATATTGAGTGCAAGACTCTTGATATTTGTCCAACGCTAATAACTTTAGATGGGCCTGAATGTTCTCTTTGATAACCTCCAGAGCTGGCAGTTTCTGCTCACCATTAGGCAGTTCCTTCATCAAATCTTTTCTTGAAAGATCCTTCAAGACGTCCATACGAATATCCCTGCTGCATGCTGTCCAAAACAAATCTTTTGCTTGGTTCTCATGCACTAACTCGTCCACCAGTATGAGATATTCCACCACTTCATCAAACTGAACACAGAGCTTTTTGAAGTCAGCCATAGAAGAAACTCCACCTTTTGCTTGCCAGTCTCCAACAATTTTATTGAGGTCCATCGTAGTAAACCTAACACCCCATCTATCAACCATAGCTTTAGAAAGCTTAACCCAATCCTTGTCCTTGAATGCCTGCATAGCAATAACCTCTTTTTCCACCTCTCTATCAGCAATAAAAAACCTAACTTGCTTCACCATATCCACATGAGAAGCACCATCAACAGCAGCAGCAGCTTCATACCTGCTAATGAACCATTTAACCTCCTCCCCATCAAACTTTGGGCCATCCCAAGAAACAATTCTAACTGAGGGAGTAAGAGGGTTAGAAGATCCAGAAGCAACAGCAGAAGAAGACATCCCAATAAGTAATGAAAAGCGTTAACAATCGATAAAATAACAAGCCTCTTGCAGGCCAATAACAAAAATCCAATTAGAGTTCCAGAAAATAAGCCTCTTGCAGGCTAAGAACGTTCTTGATCCAAGTAAGTCTTTAAAGAAAGCTAGAGAAATCAAACCCCACGTTGGGCGCCAACTATGGTAAGGTAAACTCTTACAGTCGCCTTGCTGTAAGCAGAATCCGGAGGAGATATGTGGATTTAGCTGAAAACCCCGTCCTTCCAACAAAAATATCAAAATGGGAATTCTAAATCACTAAGCTAACCAATCTACTTGGATCTGATTTATAAAATAATGAAACTCTAAAATAATTAACGCTTATTGAGATTTAAATAAAAGTGGCTGTTGAGAAAAGAAATACTGATAACAACAATTAAGGTGTACCAGTGAAAGATCTGAAAAGATTGACTTTTATGTTTTTATAATAATTTGAATTTTTATGAGACAGCAATAATCAAGTCCCAGCGACGAAGACCTTTCTAAAGATACCCTGTATGAAGTGTGTTTTAAATTGTTGAATAGTATTTCTAAAATGTTAAATATAAAAAAATATAAAGTTATAAGGGTATTACAATTTATTTAATTTGTTGAGTAATAAAAAATGAGACCGTGGTGGTTAAAGATTAAGCTGTATGATGTGTCCCCCCTCTCAATTTCGAGTTTGAGAAGCGCTTAAGTATTCCTAGTCACGTGCCTAAGTTTTCCCCTCCAGAGCTCTTCCAGAGTCAATCCGGAGCCTGTACGGAGTCCGTACGGAGTCTGTACAGAGTCAAAACGGAATCCGTCCGGAGTCTGTACGGAGTCAAAACGGAGTCCGTCCGGACTTCCGGACTCAATTAGAACCTTAAAACTATAATGAAAAATTTAAAAAAATTACACATAATAGAGCTACTTCCTTTTTAAATACCAAACTAATTTTCGTAGTCTGCGCAGCTCTAATTACCCCGTGAAAATTCATCAAAGTTAAGTAATTTTTGAAAACGTAAATATTTCTATAAAACTTTAAAATTCATTTAAAAATATAAGAAAAATAGTAAAAATTCTGGGAAAATTTCCCAAGGTTCTTGAGTGACTTGACTTGATACTTATAAATTTTTCAGACCGTAAAAATAAGTTTTCTCCGTAAAATAAATTGTATTTGTATAGGCATTCGCTCGTGACCAATTTCTTCATATTTTAAACTCCAATAAATTAAATAAAACCCTTATAAAAAAATAATAACGCCAATCTTGCACGCCGTAATAACTCCATTTACGTACTTAGGTGCCATACTAAACTTTAGGCTACCACAACGGAATATCCGCACTTTGCATAAAAAAGGCAGATCCAGCTCCATGCACAATTCTATACAGCCAGCCTGCCGAACTTCCACTCTCACTTCATCATCTACACATCACTGATAAAAAATTTTCTTTCATCTTTTTTCTCTCCATTGTTGCCCCATTAGAGATCATGGCTGGATCTCCGGATTTTGACCCTTCAGACCTTCCTTGTTTCACTGCTCCAAAGGACTATTCTTGTAAAAAGTGTATCCACATGTGCAGACCTTGCACTTTCACTCTTTCAACTCCTCAAGCCAAATTCTATAACAGGGCCTGTGATTCTTGCAACTCTATAAAGAAAAGATGTGAAAGAGACCCCAATTATCAAATACCTCCCCCATCACCTTCACATAAATATATTTCTAGATCTACTACCAGGTCACCAGAACTTGGACCTGCTTCCTCTTCTTTATCTTCTGCTCCTTCCAGAAGATTACGCTGTTCTATTCCCAAAACACTCTCTAAAAGAACTGCTTTATCATCCCAAGAATATGCTTTTATCTCAGAGAATTCAGCCAAAACAGCTTCAAAATCAGCTCCCAGGCTGCTAGACCACGTCCAGGCAGCCCGTACGCCTTTCTAGAAAGTAAAAATCAGGCTCAAAGCTCCCAAATTCAGCCAGAAAACAGCCAAATTCCACCATTAAACACAAACAACTCTACGCAACAACCTCCTAGTGCTCCCAGAGCAATGCGTACATCCACAATTTCTTCATAAGAAAGCACCAAAAATACGAAAATTTCTAGAAGGCCCGCCAGAGGACCTCCAGAAAACAGCAGAGCACCAAACACTGCTCCCAAACAAAAATCTCCTGTTCAACCAAGAAGAACTAACTACACCTCTCCTCTGATAGTTCCCTTTCTTCTAGATCTTCATCTAGCTGATTACAATCAGCTTCAATTTCACCTTCTCCTGGTCCATCCTACAACCAACCTGGCACTCCTCCACCAGTATCTAACCAACCAGTGCCAAGCAATAATATAAACAACAACAACAGCAGAAGCAGCCCTGCTGCTCCAGACAGACCACAGGAACCTCCTTCTTCTCCTTCATCTTCTCAACACCATTCAGAGGATGATCATGAAAACCCATACCTACACCTGGTGGACTCTCCTACAACATCCATTCAACATTCTTCAGCTGTCCAGATTCTAGCTGCATACAAATTTGATGAACTCAAAATCTGTAAGTACCAAAATAATAAATCCAATTTCTTCAACAGAGAGTAATTACTAATCCAATTCCTCTGTTTAGTTGGAACCCTGCCTCCTGAAGCTGCAATTGGGATTGGCCAACCTTTAGAAACTACTTTGACGCTGTATTACACTGACATGAAGCAACACCTAAGCATGATGTGTTCAACATTCTCACGGCCTTTTCCCTCCATGGTCTGTTGAATGATTTTGAAAAGAAACTGAGGAAATAGCTCCTTGATAACCACTGGAAGATGTCCAGAATAATCAAGCACACTTTCCAGAGCTCTATCCCTGCTTCTTCCACTTCCCAAATTTTACCTTCTAATCTGGTGCCTGACCATTATAATCCATATAATCTTTCCAGACGCCTATACCACAATGAACACAGTGCTACCTTCAATCCTAACAAAAAACAAAAACACCAACACAATTCACACCAACTGCCAGAGGCTTCTTCATCCTGTCATTAAATAATAAATAAAAGAAATTAGTAATTCACTATATAGAGAGAATAATAATAACTAGCTGATATACATATATAAAAATTTGTTTCATTTTTATTTATATTTTTAACTACTGAAATACTAAAAAAAACTTGAAAATAATTAAAAAAAAATTGTCCAACAAAATTATGTGAGCTGAGAAATTAAAATGAAAAGTATAATAATAATATGAAATAAATAATTATTACAAATGGTATCCCCCAGAAAATTGATAAGCTGATCCCCTGATACCTTACCCACATCCAAGTGCACCTTGATGTGCATACACCTTTAAATAAATTTTAAATTATTTGATATAAAAAATTAGTAATTAAAGAAAATAATAAAAAATGAAACACTGAAAAAAAAAATGAAGTAAAGAGAAAAAAGAAAATAAATTTGCCCAGCCAATTTATGAGCCTTTACCCACCAATGCTTGCCCACATCCAGGTGGCCCTGATGTGGTGACACCATAATTTTGTGATTTTTCCCTCTTTATATCCTAATAACCCCCATAAAAAAATTAAAAGAAAAAAAGAGAAAGAATAAATAATCTAAACCTACTATCTAACACAACCATAGACACAAAAATCAGAAAAAGAAAAAGTCTGGCTCCATAGAAAGTACATTCCAAAGAAATGATCACTGGGTGGGCTCCCTCCTATAAGTAAAAATGATGGGAGACCACCAGTGATCCACCCCCAATCCAAAAAAAATAAAGAAGCCAGTCCCAAGCCAGCTTAAATTCATAGTGGACTAAAAAACTGAACAACAAAAACCAGAGCTATGATTCAGCTAAGAAAAATGTCAGTATAGTCTAGTATATAAGTATGATATAATAATGTTTATTTATGGTCCTACTACTTATTGATAAATGATTTAGTGATTAAACCTCAGGGGAAGACTAATAAAATAGTTATACTCAAATAAAACTCACAATACTTGGATTTAAATGCGTGCTAGTGGTGGAAAATAGATGTATAAAATATAGTTATATCTTATATAAAGATAATATCAATTTATAGTGGCTTTATAATATATTTCTAAATGTTAATAATTGTATAATACTGTTTATTGGAGTTGTAGTAATTGAATGATGATAAATAACCTTCAAAATCCCTCCTTACTTATACCCAAATCCACTGGAGTGCACAGACCTTCAATCCAGATGATGTTATGGTAAGGTAAACTCTTACAGTCGCCTTGCTGTAAGCAGAATCTGGAGGAGATATGTGGATTTAGCTGAAAACCCCGTCCTTCCAATAAAAATAACAAAAATGGGAATTCTAAATCACTAAGCTAACCAATCTACTTGAATCTGATTGATAAAAATAATGAAACTCTAAAATAATTAACGCTTATTGAGATTTAAAGAAAGTGGCTGTTGATAAAAGAAATACTGATAACAACAATTAAGGTGTACCAGTGAAAGATCAGTAAAGATTGACTTTATGTTTTTATAATAATTTAAATTTTTATGAGACAGCAATAATCAAGTCCCAGTGAGGAAGACCTTTCTAAAGATACCCTGTATGAAGTGTTATTTAAATTGTTGAGTAGTATTTCTAAAATGTTATATATAAAATATAAAGTTATAAGGGTATTACAAATTTATTTAATTTGTTGAGTAATAAAAAATGAGACCGTGGTGGTTAATGATTAAGCTGTATGATGTGTCCCCCCTCTCAATTTCGAGTTTGAGAAGCGCTTAAGTATTCCTAGTCACGTGCCTAAGTTTTCCCCTCCAGAGCTCTTCCAGAGTCAATCCGGAGCCCGTACGGAGTCCGTACGGAGTCCGTACGGAGTCAAAGCGGAGTCCGTCCGGACTTCCGGACTCAATTTAGAACCTTAAAACCATAATAAAAAATCTAGAAAAATTACACATAATAGAGCTACTTCCCCTTTACATACCAAACTAATTTTCGTAGTCTGCGCAGCTCTAATTACCCCGTGTAAATTCATCAAAGTTAAGTAATTTTTGAAAACGTAAATATTTCTATAAAACTTTAAAATTCATTTAAAAATTTAAGAAAAATAGTAAAAATTCTGGGAAAATTTCCCAAGGTTCTTGAGTGACTCGACTTGATACTTATAAATTTTTTAGACCGTAAAAATAAGTTTTCTCCGTAAAATAAATTGTTTTCGTGTAGGCATTCGCTCGTGACCAATTTCTTCATATTTAAAACTCAAATAAATTAAATAAAACCCTTTTTCTATAAAAAAAAAAATAATAACGCCAATCTTGCACGCCATAATAACTCCATTTACATATTTAGGTGCCGTACTAAACTTTAGGCTACCACATCCTCCCTCCAATCGAGAATGTCCCCATTCTTAAAACTTTGCATAAGTGGTCGAACACAATATTCATTTTTAACCTTCAACCACCATCTTCTTTAATCAACTATAAAATTCATCTTCATCAATATGTCATCCAAAGAACTTGTCGCTCCATGTGAACTCTGCGCTCGATACCAGGTACCTTGTTTAATGTCCAACCCTAAACTTCCTGGAAGAACAGCTTGCGACTTATGCCGTGTGAAAAAAGTCAAATGCAACCGGCCAATAGTTCCTTCTAAAACAAATGTATATTTAGGACCAGCAGCTCTCCCTGATCCCTCAACTTCTAAAAAGCGATCCAAAATTCCTGTCTTCTTAAAACGAATAAGATCAAAAACAGCTTCAAAAGTTCAATCTTCATCAACGGATCCCGGCCTAATTTTGCCTTCACAAGATCCTAATCCTATAACGCCAGTACCCCCAACTAACTTTGCTGAGACTATGTTTCCTGGCTCTAAATGTAAGACCCTATTTATCTTACTAAAAAAAACTTTTAATCAAAATTGACTAAACCTATGACTTAATAACATATTTGAACTTCTAGCTGTCGAAATAACCAACACTGATGATGTTGGTAGAGTGAAGACGGACTATATCAATCATTACCCAAATTTTCATCGCTATCTTTTTCTTGACTTTACTAATGAGTTGAAACGAAAAATGCTGGCCTATTTTCAAGAAACTCCAGCTAATAACCATGAAGACCTCATGAAAAGAAGAATCTTAATGCAAAGCTTTGATAATGATGTTGAACAATTTCAAAGAAATTATCTTTTCTAACAGTATAACTTGATAAAATTTTGTTTTTGCTTGGTCTTCTTAAACTTTCAACATAAATGATGTTTTCTTTCTTCTCTGGCTTGATATAACATAAAATAAAATAATATAAATCTTGTGATGATTCCACTACTGAGAGCAAGGTTTGAATCCCTTCAGACTCCCATATACCAGTCTTCCTTCTTGTCACAGCATTGAGAGAGTGGATCTTCCTATGAGCCGAATACTCCTGATTCCAACCTCATAGGGCCCCCCACTGAGCCGAATTCTATGATTCCAATCTCGCCATAAGGTCCTCCAAGCTTCACACCAAAAAAAAAATGGCCTAACTATGAGGCACTAAAAAAAATCATTCCCTAAAATCCAACTACCATCCTAACTTCTGATTCCTTCATCACAATTTTCAAACTTTGCTATACAGCAAACCCATAAAATACTTTTGCCAGGCTTCCAATAATAATTTTAACTTTAGACCATGTTAAAGCGCCACAAATTTTACCTAATTAACCATTATGCTTTCCATAGCATCATTACCACCTAAAATTTTAGCCTCCTAAAGCTTATCAGCACCCAATTCCAGAAATAATTGAATAACCAGTTTAGAGTCATAGTGGACAGTGATAAATTAAAAGATTGAATTGAGTTATCCAAACAAGATTGACATTCCAGTTTAAAGTCTTGGTGGACCAAACATATAATCGATTGCCAGTTTATGGTCTTGGTGGACCAAAGATCGTTTAAGTGCATAAATATCTTGATATATTCCTAAGTAAGGCCTAGGCTTGACCAAAGATTGAATAAATTTGATAATCCAGTTTAATGTCATAGTGGACCAAACATTTGATCGACAAGTAATCCAGTATAAGGCCATAGTGGTCCAATGAATGTTGAATTATCCTGCAGATATTAATTTTCCAGTTTAAAGTCATAGTGGACTAAACAATGAATGAACTACCAGTTTAAAGTCATGGTGGACCAAACATTTAATCGATAAGAAATCCAGTTTAAGGTCATGGTGGACCCAACACTTGATAATAGTCCAGTTTAAGGTCTTGGTGGACCTAACATTTGATAACACTCCAGTTGAAGGTCTTGGTGGACCTAACAAATCCAATAAAAAAATTTTAATGATAGTCTTGAAAATTAGCCAGTTTAAAGTCTTGGAGGACTAACAGCTCCAAAATTCGTATAAAACCTTAAGGAAAGTCTTGAACAGTAGCCAGTTTAAAGTCTTGGAGGACTAACAGATCTCTTGAAGTAAAATCCCATTGGTATTGAGTTCTCCTAGACCCTGTTTCCTGTCTAAACTAAATGAATAAAGCTAAAAAGAATGAAAACTAAAAAAAATAAAACTTAGAAATATAATAATAATTTTGATTTAATTAATTAATTTTAATTTTTTTTTTTTTTTTTTATTTTTATTTATTTTTTATTTATTTTTTTTTTTTTTTATTATTATTTTTTTTTATTATTTATTTTTTTTTTATTTTTTTTTTTATTTTTATTTTTATTATTATTTTTATTTTTATTTTTATTTTTTTTTTAATTTTAATTTTTTTTTTTTTTTTTTTTTTTTTTAAATTTAAAATAAAAGATTTTAGAATAGATAGTTTTGAAATAAAATTTAAAATTTAATTTTAAAGAAAGATAAATGAATGTGAAAAGAAAAATAATAAAAAAAAGTGATAAAAAATTTTTTTTTAAAATAAAATTTTAAAAGATGCCCCCCGGCAATTTGATGAGCCGTACCCTTGACATCATACCCACATCCAAGTGCAACTTGATGTGGTTACACAATTTTAAGAAATTGAAAAGAAAAGAAAATAAATGAAAGTTTTTAAAAGATAATTTTTATAATGATGATCACTGGGTGGGCTCCCTCCAATTTATAAAAATGATTAGAGACCACCAGTGAGCATCACCTTTACAATAATTCATAATATATATTAAAGAAATGAAATCACAATCTAACATAAAAAAAATCAAAAACAAAATAAAAAAAAATCTTGAATCCGGCGTTGAGAGCGGTGTCTCTTGATTCGTTCCAGTTTATAGTCTTAGTGGACTTCCTAAAATTAAAAGACAAAGCCAGGATTCAACTAGAAACAGGGAAAATTTTGGAAACGAACATTATGGGGTAATTGTGTATAGAGCAGCCAGCCCATCAATTACCCCCACACTTGCCAATATTAAATTAAGAAGGTTCCCCTGTGAACACTTCTTCCAATAAATTTTAAAAAATTTTCCAACACTATCTTCACCCATATTTTAAGAATTTTAAGTTTTCGAAAATTTCAAAGAAGGTCTTCTTGCATTTCGTTAAGTTTCATCACAGTTTTGTTGTCCATATACAGTGTAACGATAGTAAAGTATTTTGATAAAAAAAGAAGATAGTTTATACTCGTTGCGGAGGAATCCATAAAATTTCGTAGATATCATAGTTTATCCTCATTGCGGAGGTTCCATAAAATTTAAGAAGTTTCATAGTTTATCCTCATTGCGGAGGTCATCATAAAATTTTGTTAGTATTATAGTTTATCCTCATTGCGGAGTTATCCATATAATTTCATAAATGTCATAAAAATTGTAGTTTATCCTCATTTCGGAGTTGATAAAATTTAAGAAATTTTATAGTTTATCCTCATTGCGGAGGATCCATAAAATTTCGTAGATATCATAGTTTATCCTCATTGCGGAGGTAGACTTCGGCACTCCTGGTGCCTCTAGGATAGAACCGCTTCACTTGATCGGCCGCTACCCTCTTCTTTAATACTGCTCCATCCAACTCTTCTAGCACATATGAACCGCCGGAAACTTGCTCCTTGATTTTATACGGTCCATTCCACCTATCTGCAAACATCTTTCCCCATTGACTTTCCAAACTCCTATTATACACCAGGACCATATCACCTGGGTTCAAAGGTTTCCTTAATCGATGTGCCAACCGCTCATCCCAATATCTAACTGATTGATTTCGGATCTTCATCATCCGCGAATATGCCTTTTCTAAATATTCTTCTTTCTTTTCTAGCTGCATCATTCTTGCACACAATAATTCTTCAGTAGTTTTGACCGTGTCCCAGTCAACTCCAAGATATGATTCAGCTTCTAAATCAACCGGTAAAACTGCTTTCTGTCCAAAAACAAGTTCATAAGGTGAAAATCCGGTCGTCCTTTTGGCAGTGATTCGATCAGCAAATAAAACTAAAGGTAAATAGTGCCTCCACTTTTCGGCACTTGTCCCACACATTTTAACTAAAGCATCCTTAATAACTTGATGCCCTCTTTCAACCATGCCTTCAGCTTCAGGATAATATGGGGTTGCTACCCTAACCTTTGATCCAACTTTTAATACAGCCTCTTTAAACTCTGTCCCAAATTCAGGACCTCCATCTACCGTTACCAACTTCATCACCCCATACCTATATACCCAATTATTCAAAAAAAATTCTGCCACATTTTTGGCAGTTAAATTAATAAGAGGCGCTGCCTCTACCCAACCAGATAAATCATCTCTGGCCACAATTAAATATTTATACCGTCCCTCTTTTATATGAACGGCATCTAAACTAACTCTTCCAAAGAGAGTATATTCACCGGTCCCGCGTCCAGGTTCTTTTGGCCTTAAATAACTTCGTCTTTGACATTCTTCGCATGACTGAACCCACTGTTTAACAGCCATCTTCATGCCAGGCCACCAAAATCAATCAGAAATTCTTCTAAACGTTTCTCCAACGCCTCTATGCCCAAGATCTTCATGCAGTGATTTCAAAACTAATTCTTGCCCCTTCTGTTGAGTTATAACTACTTGAGGATTTGGATATCTCCTCCTCATTAAACGTCAACCAGATAGGTAAAACGTAGATGACTTCCTCTTGATAGCCACCCATTCATCGTCTTCACAATCTTCTGGCCTCTCTAAAGTCAACAAATATTTGACTAACAAAAAATAAAAACCAGTCTGACCCCAGACTTCATCTTGAAAATCGATTAATATAACATCAATAGGGACTTCTCTATCACCAATATCACCTGCACATGAATGAGCCAATAATCGTTGACCCCTAAATAAATCTTTAATCGAGCTATGTCGACGTTTTTCTTCTGAACCTTTGGATCCTTCGAAAACCGTATTTGAAAATACCTCTTTCTCTTTATCCACCCTTTTATTTAAATTCTCTAATTCTCCAACATATACACCATTCCTTAAATTACTACTATCCCACACTACCAATCCATCTTCCTCTACATACACCACATCTTCTTCTACCTCCTCTCTGCCGAATTTATCTACACCTTTTCCAACACCTTTATTAACATAAAAACTATTTTCCAGTTTATCCTCTTGGTGGAGGTCATCATCATCATAATCTAAACACAATAGTCCTGCCAGTTTAACCTCATGGGGGAGGTATGGAAAGTCTTCAGCTCCTTTAGTGCTGGCTTTGATAATAGGTATATCTTCATCGAACTCTTCTGAGTCTGTATCTTCTTCAGTGGGTGGTCTCCTTGATAAACCATCTGGAATAGTAAAAGTTTTGCCAGGCTTATGAACTAAATCGAACGAAAAATGTTGAATAAAAGCTACCCATCTCGTCATGGGTGCGTTCGGTAAACTAGGGGAATTAATCATCTGGATTAACGATTTCGCATCCACTTGCAACTCAAAATGTTGCCCCCACAAAATATGCTGAAGTTTCTTCAGTATTTTCCCCACACCACATAATTCCAATTTTGGTTGAGAATATCTTGATTCGACCTCAGTAAATACTATAGATTCATACCTAACTGGCCTGATGTAACCAGCTTTATCCATCTGAGACAAAACCGCCCCAGCTGCAACCTGACTTGAATCAACTGCTAAATAAATTCTGCCAGAATCTTTTCCATAATCCAACTTGTGCAGGACTAAATCCTTCCCCACAACCTCCTTCAACTTCACAAACGCCTTCTCACACTCTTCATCCCACTCCCAGTCTGCATCCTTTCTCGTTAACCGTCTCAATGGAGCTGCCAATGAAGAAAAGTCCTTGATAAACATTCTAACATATACGCAAACGCCTAAAAACCCTCTAACTTCGGTCGTATTCTTGGGTCTTGGCCAGGACTGAATTTTGTTAACTTTCTTCTTGGACATAATCCTACCCTCTCTACATACCACATGGCCTAATATTTCTAAGGCTGGCACACAACATGAAAATTTTGAACCTGAAATAGTTAAACCAGCCTCTTCAATTCGAAACAAGATTCTTTCTAATGTAATTGCAAACTCCCAAATGAATTTGCGTATCCCGGGATTCTCTTTCAACACCTGGTTATCATAGTCGGTTGTTGGTCCCTTAATTCCTCCATCATCTATAAAGATTCCAGCATATTGTGGAATTTCATCTTGAAGGATCCAAGCCATCTGAGCTTGATAAACTGCAACCAAATTTGTTGCTCCTTGAGGTAATCTTGTTAACTGTAAACGTCCAAGTGGTGTATCGAATGTAGTGAGAGGCCTTGAGTCCGGATGTAACTCTCTCTCATCATATCCACCCATAATATCTCCTAAACCATAACACACTCTCCCTGCAAACGCTTCAACAAACTCCTCAGCACTAGGTGGTATCCCAGCATCCTTTATTGTAACCCTATTTAATTCCCTAAGATCATGAACAACTCTAAGCTTGCCATTCGGTTTCTTGATACAAAATACCGGACTAGAATAACTTGACGTTGATTGCTCATACAGTCCAGTGAGTATCCGTTCTCTGACAACTTCGATATAAGCTTCTTTCAATGCAGCCGGAATAGGAATTGGTTTCTGCTGCCACGGTTAATGACATACCACAGGAATCTTGTAAGGCTCCCCATAGGAATGCTTCAACACACCCCTCTCCTCTTCTACAAAAGCAATGGCCTTCTCTCGCTTGACCATCACATCCAACAACAACTTCTTCTCTTCTCCAGACAACCAACCATCAGGTCCAAAATTAACAACACCCAGTCTCTCAAAAGTGATTCTTGACGTCTCAGAAAATTCAGGCGGATTCTTTACCAAGGGACTTTCATAAGGATCTCTTGATAACCTTGGTCTTCTCAAAGGTGGATTTAATTCAGCAGGTAGCGGTTCATTAATAGGTCGAACTTTATTTGCTACTTTCTTATATTTGGCTGCGTCCACATCTAAATTAACTTGAGGTAAAACATTTTCTTTTGTATCGCCATTAAAACTTTCATCAAATGAATCTTCTTCATCGCCAGAATCGGAATAAGAAAAATTAGAAAAATATTTTATTTCATTTTTAAATTTTAACCTTTTCTCCTTTCCCTCGTCTAATTTATAAACAGATTTTCCAACACCTTTGCTTCCCTTATCCAACAGTAAATCACCCGTAAAGAAAGTCGGCAGTTTAACCTCTTGCTGGAGGACCGGAATTGAATTTTCACAAAAATTATTTTTTTGTGTTTTATTTATACTGAGATTTTTTATCGGATTTTGATGTGATATTTGTGGTTTACCCTCTTGCTGGAGGCCCATAATAGAAGGAGATACTTGCAGTTTAACCTCTTGCTGGAGGTCCAAAATAACATTTTCACAAAAATTATTTTTTTGTGTTTTACTTATACTGAGATTTTTAATTTGGTTTTGATGAGTTTTTCGCAGTTTACCCTCTTGCTGGAGGTCCAAAATAGAAGGAGATAATTGCAGTTTAACCTCTTGCTGGAGGTCCGTAATAGAAGGAGATAATTGCAGTTTAACCTCTTGCTGGAGGCCCGTAATAGAAGGAGATAATTGCAGTTTAACCTCTTGCTGGAGGCCATAAAACATACCCTTCCAATTTTTATCCAACCTGATTTGGCCCATTTCGCCATTTTCACCATTTTTAAATTTAATAGAAAAACAGGGTAAATCCAATAAACATATAGAAAAGTCCAAAACGTATTTGCACTCCAAAGTAATATTAACAGAAAATAATTGAGAATCCACTTGAATTATCTCCAAGTGAGCTGACCTATTGCAATCCGGGATCTCATCCTGAGGAGAGATTACAACATTAGAGTGATCAGCCCCTGCTACCCCAAAAAATGAGGGCTTCCATCCCTTTCCATCAAACATAATTCACCAGAAGCCGTCCGTTTGATATGCCGCTTCTTGGTGCAAACACAACACTGGCACAGAGTAGTAATCCCTGGCCGTGTTTCCCAACCTTCATCTCCAGGAGGCGCTAACCGCATATGCAACCTCCACATATCTTCACCAGTGATCTCCAAACTAATCCCCATGCCAGCTTGATACCCTATCCTGGCCTCAAAATCCATCAAAAAAGGACCACCAAGAACAGTTTTGACTGCTCCTCTGGCCACATAAAAGTGAACCTTACCAACAGATCCACCAATGCCTAACCTGACATGCTCAGCTGTACCCATCAGCTCTGTTGCATGCCCTCCGATACCTCTGAGGTTTCCCCCAGTCCCACTTTTAATTGGCAAGCCTATACTCGTCGCTTGCTCCAATGAAATTAAATTAATTTGAGACCCTGAATCTACCAAGGCCTTAACTTCTTTACCATTAAGAGTTACCACCAGGTAACCCAGGGGAGCGGAAAAATGTGTATCTACATCTTCCCCAAACTTTTCAGCATTTTCACAAATATATTCCACCTCTCCAGTGGAAACCCGACGCCTCGTCAAATGCTTCTTTTTCTTTTCAGCAAGCGCCGGACTAATCGTAAATAACTCCCCTAAAGATAAGGGAATCTGCAGTTGATTCACCCTATTCAAAACTGCGTCCATCGCATTAGCTTGACCAGAAACTACTGGCCGCTCATACTGGACCTTTGATTTAACAACCTTGGCCCTGGGTACCTCTCAAGGTCCAACCGAGCCATCTTCACCCCCCATTATAACATCTTCACTTTCTATAACCCTAACTCCGTCACCAGCTTCTTGCACTAATCCTGATCCATCGCTAGTCCTTCTTACTCCCTCCATTGGGATGGGACCGCTAAAACTTGGTCTGGGTAGAGACGCCAACGGTACGTCCTCCTCAGAATCCGAATCATCCTCTGGCATAGGCTCACCATTTAAATCAAACTTGCCATAACTAGGGGGCCCCATATCAGCAATCCCCTTCTGCATTTTATATAATTCGTCCTTAGAGTAAGGGTTCAATTTGTTGGCGGCAGTTTGAGCACTAGAATTCTTGTCCTTAGAGTAAGGGTTCACTTTGTTATTGGCCTTGCCAGGATTAGCCCTCAATTGGCTCTGAATGCTACTTTTCGCCTTAGTAGCAGCTGCTCTTCTAGCAGCATTAACATCGTATTCGCCAGCCATACAGCTACCCTCCACCTGGGCAACCGTCGCCAGCTCTAAACCACCAAAAGAAGTAGAAAATGTGGCTTTACTGACCTCTTTCTCTTTACCTTTGTCAGCTTTACCACCATTACCATTACCATTTTTGCCACTCTTGGCATTAACATCTTCATCCGTCACCTCTTCAAATCTGGCTCTCCTTTCAGCCGTTAAACTTCTTCTGACCAAATCAGAAGGAGACTGTCCATCACTGGGCTTGATGAACGAACCATCAGGAAATTTATAAACTTTACCATCAAAAAGAACTCGCCCAGCATCCATATCCTTATCAAGAGCAAAACAAACTGTTGCTCTATGCCCTCTCCTATTACAATAGGAGCACACCTTTGGCTCATCATAGCCACCTCTATAATTACTACCACCATTCCCAACATTTCTCCCATTGCCTGGGAAGCGGTTACCATTATTATTGCCATTATAATTTCGACGTTCATAACCTCTGGACTGATAAGAAGTCGACGTCGACGAAGAAGCGATTGGGGCCTTGTTGGCCTTCTGAGTCTCTTGAACAAATATTTTTAACTGTTTAGTTAAATCGGCCAAATGATCGACCATCTTATTGTCTACATTGCCCTCAACTTTAGCAGCCTGTAATCCCATTTGAGCCTTCTTGGCCTCCTGGGCTTTGACCATAATATCGTTGTTTTCGGCCAAAACTTCGCTAACCTTGCTAACATATTGAGTGCATGACTCTTGATATTTGTCCAACGCCAATAACTTGAGATGGGCCTGAATGTTCTCTTTGATAACCTCCAGAGCCGGCAGTTTCTGCTCACCATTAGGCAGTTCCTTCATCAAATCTTTTCTTGAAAGATCCTTCAAGACGTCCATACGAATATCCCTGCTGCATGCTGTCCAAAACAAATCTTTTGCTTGGTTCTCATGCACTAACTCGTCCACCAGTATGAGATATTCCACCACTTCATCAAACTGAACACAGAGCTTTTTGAAGTCAGCCATAGAAGAAACTCCACCTTTTGCTTGCCAGTCTCCAACAATTTTATTGAGGTCCATCATAGTAAACCTAACACCCCATCTATCAACCATAGCTTTAGAAAGCTTAACCCAATCCTTGTCCTTAAATGCCTGCATAGCAATAACCTCTTTTTCCACCTCCCTATCGGCAATAAAAAACCTAACTTGCTTCACCATATCCACATGGGAAGCACCATCAACAGCAGCAGCAGCTTCATACCTGCTAATGAACCATTTAACCTCCTCCCCATCAAACTTTGGGCCATCCCAAGAAACAATTCTAACTGAGGGAGTAAGAGGGTTAGAAGATCCAGAAGCAACAGCAGAAGAAGACATCCCAATAAGTAATTAAAAGCGTTAACAATCGATAAAATAACAAGCCTCTTGCAGGCCAATAACAAAAATCCAATTAGAGTTCCAGAAAATAAGCCTCTTGCAGGCTAATAACGTTCTTGATCCAAGTAAGTCTTTTAAAGAAAGCTAGAGAAATCGAACCCCACGTTGGGCGCCAACTATGGTAAGGTAAACTCTTACAGTCGCCTTGCTGTAAGCAGAATCCGGAGGAGATATGTGGATTTAGCTGAAAACCCTGTCCTTCCAATAAAAATAACAAAAATGGGAATTCTAAATCACTAAGCTAACCAATCTACTTGAATCTGATTGATAAAAATAATGAAACTCTAAAATAATTAACGCTTATTGAGATTTAAAGAAAGTGGCTGTTGATAAAAGAAATACTGATAACAACAATTAAGGTGTACCAGTGAAAGATCAGTAAAGATTGACTTTATGTTTTTATAATAATTTAAATTTTTATGAGACAGCAATAATCAAGTCCCAGTGAGGAAGACCTTTCTAAAGATACCCTGTATGAAGTGTTATTTAAATTGTTGAGTAGTATTTCTAAAATGTTATATATAAAATATAAAGTTATAAGGGTATTACAAATTTATTTAATTTGTTGAGTAATAAAAAATGAGACCGTGGTGGTTAATGATTAAGCTGTATGATGTGTCCCCCCTCTCAATTTCGAGTTTGAGAAGCGCTTAAGTATTCCTAGTCACGTGCCTAAGTTTTCCCCTCCAGAGCTCTTCCAGAGTCAATCCGGAGCCCGTACGGAGTCCGTACAGAGTCCGTGCGGAGTCAAAGCGGAGTCCGTACGGAGTCGAAACGGAGCCCGTACGGAGTCCGTACAGAGTCCGTGCGGAGTCAAAGCGGAGTCCGTACGGAGTCGAAACGGAGTCCGTCCGGACTTCCGGACTCAATTTAGAACCTTAAAACCATAATAAAAAATCTAGAAAAATTACACATAATAGAGCTACTTCCCCTTTACATACCGAACTAATTTTCGTAGTCTGCGCAGCTCTAATTACCCCGTGAAAATTCATCAAAGTTAAGTAATTTTTGAAAACGTAAATATTTCTATAAAACTTTAAAATTCATTTAAAAATTTAAGAAAAATAGTAAAAATTCTGGGAAAATTTCCCAAGGTTCTTGAGTGACTTGACTTAATACTTATAAATTTTTTAGACCGTAAAAATAAGTTTTCTCTGTAAAATAAATTGTTTTCGTGTAGGCATTCGCTCGTGACCAATTTCTTCATATTTAAAACTCAAATAAATTAAATAAAACCCTTTTTCTATAAAAAAAAAAATAATAACGCCAATCTTGCACGCCATAATAACTCCATTTACATATTTAGGTGCCGTACTAAACTTTAGGCTACCACAATGTCACTGCTATCCCCGGCAATTACAGCACTGTGAGGGCCCATCACCTCCCCATGGCGTCCACTTCAAGCAGTTTCAACACCCAGACCTCCAGTAAGGACCCTCCATCACTATTAATAATAACACAGGTCTATACCATAAATAGAAAATCCAGATAAAAGCGGATACCATAAAGAAACAGGTAAAATAAACAGTAAAAAAGAGATTTAATGAAACCAAAAGCATATAAAGGAAACAATTAAAATTTCCAAGCCCCCAATAACATCCCCAAGCATCCACATTATCCCAGAAATATCCTTCAAACCCATAAATCCGTGAATAACCATCCAAGGAAGTAATTTTAGTTGTCCAAACTGGGTGTATGCGCCTGATATAGGTGTCTATGCTTCTGTAGGCGTTGTGAGTCCACTGATTTTGTCCATATGACCTAAAATAAGCAGAAAAACAAAGGTTATAGGCTATTAAGGGGCTAAAACCCACTTATATACCTAAATATACATAATATACTGCATATTTCACTGAATATGAGATTTATGTATACATATAAGCATATGTATGTCAATAATTACTTCATATCACTTAAGATAAGTATATTATGACTCCATTAACACCTTAATAAATATTATTATGCCATGGATAAGCTATTTAAACTATTATAAGTTATATAATAGAATAATAAATATATATATATATAATAAAATAATATATATTATTATTTTAACCTTATTTTTAAGATATAAGCTTAATCTACTTAAGGTTATCTTATTTTAAGCATAAGAAATACTCAGTCCTAAGGATATTTAGGCTGACACTCCCTCACCCCAAAAAAAAACAATAAAAAAAATGTTAAGACATTTTAATTAAAACAAAGGAGTGAAATAATAAAAAATAAAAATAAAAAAATAATTTTTATAATACATATACTGAATGAACAGTATTATTTAGATTTAAATTTTTTCAAGAGATTTTTAAGATCAGAGATTTCATTTTCTGGAATCCACTGGTCATATTCACTTGATTTATTTTTAAATCTTAATAGATACTCAACTCCCTTTTCTTTAGTAAGGTGTCTCTTTTTAAG
This sequence comes from Hemileia vastatrix, assembly GCA_030280995.1. Lineage (NCBI taxonomy): Eukaryota > Fungi > Basidiomycota > Pucciniomycetes > Pucciniales > Zaghouaniaceae > Hemileia > Hemileia vastatrix. Next base: position 49,399,811 of record JASXTE010000001.1, read on the forward strand.
TATCTTTTCAATTTCTGCCTTTTCAACTATTTCTTCAGGTTGCTGTTTATGCCTTCCTGATCTTCTTGGAAATAGAGCAGTATCATTAGAATGGTATGGTTTTATAAGAGAAATAGGAAATACTGGATGTTTTCTATCATATGGTGCATATAGAATAACCTCAAAAGCATTATTACCAACCATATTTTTAACTAAAAATGGTCCAATGAATGGATCCTTCAATTTAACATTACCATTTAAATTGAAATGTAGTGTTGAAATAAGGACTTCATCACCCTCTTTGAACATTTGTTCTTTATGGGCTTTATCCCATCTTTTCTTTTCATACTCAAACACCTTATTTATACATTCTTGAGCATGTTTTCTGCATAATTCCTGCATCTGAAGAAAAGATTTAGTACCTGGATGGATATCCAATCTAGGTAACTTATTAAGAGTTTTAGCAGGGGTATTAGGTACATAACCCAACCATAACTCAAATGGCTTCATGCCAGTGACAGAATGTACTGTAATATTGTATGCAAATTCTAAACCTGGGATAAGGGTTACCCAATCATGCGTGAATTTGTCATTGTCTTTAAGATTAAGACCAAAAGCACAGTATCTTCTTATCATATCTTCTAAGGTTTGTATCATTCTTTCTGCTAGCCCATCAGTTTGTGAATGGTGTGCTGTAGAAAGTTTTAATTGACACCCTGAAACATCCATAAGTGACGTCCAGAACTCAGAAGTAAATTTAGGATCTCTGTCAGAAACTATTTCTTTGGGGAAACCTGCTGTATTTAACATTTGTGTCCACCATAAAAAAGCTAAGTCCTTTGCAGAAACCTCTTTGTGGGTAGGAATTAATTTACACATCTTTGTAAATCTATCTACAATTACCCAGCAGGAGTTATAACTCTTATGCCCTGCTATTGGCAAACCTGTTACAAAGTCCATGTTAATGAATTCCCATGGAGCTTTTGGTTGCTCAATTTGTTGTAATAAACCAGCTCTTTTTCCTGTTAATCTTTTAGATTTTTGACAAGAATCACATGTTTCAACATATTTCTGAACATCCTCAGACATGTTAATCCACCAAGCTGTGTTTTTTACTCTGGTTAATGTTTTATGGTAGTCAAAATGACCTGCTAATATATCATCATGACATATACTTAACATTAACTCCTTCATTGAAGGGGGAATTACAATTACATTACTTAATTTTTTCCTGTAATATATAAAACCATCCTCAATGGAAAATTTTCCTTTTTCTAATGCCTCTTTATACTTAATTGGTAATGTTTTTATTAAAAAATTCATTGAAGCATTAGATGGATCATTTAATATTGTAGTTAATTTACTCAAGTCAGGATCTGAATTATAATTATCAAGAATTGATTGCATAAACTCATCCTCAAGATCTACAATATAAATGCCATAAATGTTAATAATCTCTGACTCAGGAACATAAGCAGGATTATCATCATTATTAGGCAGAGGTACTCTAGATAACAGATCTACATTAGAGTGCAAGGTTCCTGCTCTATGTGTAATAGTCATCCGGCCTCTGTATTCTTGTACAGCTAATTGCCATCTAAACATGTGTCTATTAGGAGTTTTCATGTTTAAGAGTGACTTAACTGCACTACAGTCAGTTATTAACTCAAATTTTTGTTCTTCAAGGTAATAATGTAGCTTCTCAAGAGCCCATACTACTGCCAAACATTCAAGTTGAGTAGCACTATATTTCAATTCACCACTTCTCAGAGTACGTGAAATATAGCAGATTTCTACTTCTGAAATTTTTCCTTCAATAAGTTGTTTTTGATGCAAAGCAGCACCCAGTCCAATAAAACTTGCATCTGTATATAATACAAAAGGTAATTGGAAATCTGGTAATCCCAAGATAGGAGCTGTCATTAAACATACTTTCAACCTATCAAAAGCTTGTTGTCTTTCATTATTCCAAATGAAAGCTTCTGATTTCTTTATCAGTGTGGTCAGTGGTGCAGCAATTGATTGGTAGTTTTTTATATATTGTCTATAATAACCACACATTCCAAGAAAAGATTGTACATCCTTCAAATTTTGAGGAATGCCAATATTCTTTATTGCAGCCACTTTATTTTGGTCTACACATATTTGTAAGCCAGATACAATATGACCAAGCACTTTTAAAGATTCAAATCTAAATTTACATTTTTTCAATGCAAGGGTCATTTTTATTTCATCCATTTTCTGAAAAACTTTCCTTAAATGGATTAAGTGTTCATCAAAAGTTTTAGGGAACACTATGATGTCATCAATGTATACCATTAACCATCCCTCAATCATTTCATTATGGAATGTTATATCCATTAACTTCTGAAATACTGATGGAGCATTTTTTGGTCCAAATGGCGTTCTGACATACTTATAAATTCCCATGTGTGTTGTTATCAACAAAAAGTTCTGTGAATTCTTTTCAACAGGAATTTTATGGTACCCTTTATTTCCATCTAGGCAACTTATATATTTAGCACCTTTAAGGGTAGCATGTATAGAGGCAATCCTTGGCAAGGGATAAATATCATCTACTGTAAATGTATTTAATGCTCTATAATCACCACACAGTCTTGCTTTATCTTGTTCATAAGAAATTAGCACTGGTGATATTACACAATATTTTGGTGTAGTTTCAACCTTCTCGAGAATGTTCATATTCAATAACATCTTATTATTATCCTCTATGTCTTTCCTCTTCATTGGTGAAGCAGGGTATGGTTTTTTTTTGAGACTAGTAGGAATATTATCCATATCACAGGTTAAACTAATCTTCATTTAATGATCTTTTACAAGGCCAAGTTTATTTGTACCATGTGCAAAAGCCATTGGAAAAGCTTTAATTAATTCCAAAATATTATCTTTCTCTGCTTTACTTATCTGAGTGCCAAATGATGCTTTTGAAATTTCTGTTTCCAGAAGTTCCATCTCATTGGATTCTCTTCCTTTACACGGGGAATTTGTTACTGACTCAATGTGTAAGACTGTGTTAAAAGAATTTATTTTAAATTTCCTCTTACCATTCATGCCAATTGTAAAATTTTTATTAGCAGGGTCTAATTTTACACCAAATTTAGTCAGAATATCATTTCCAATGAGAAAACAGTTACTACAGTTAGTATTATCCATTACTACAAAGTCACAAGTTACCCTTACATAACCATGTTGGTGTTTAAAGAAAACAGCAGCTTTGTATTTACCAATGGGGTGTAGCACTGATCCAAAACCTCTCCAATTTTTATTTTGAAGTGGTTCAAGCTTAAACTTATATTCACTATCAATGTTCTGTAATGTATTAGTGGAAACAACAGAACCAGAAGCTCCTGTGTCCAGTACTATATTAACATTTTCACCAGAAATGATAGCTGGAACCGTGATAGGTGTCATTCTAAAGTTATCAGCTTGTATATCCTTAATGATTTCAGCATTCTCAAAATTCATTAAAGATTCATTTGAGTCCATATTTAATATTGGATTTTCAAAGATGGACAAATCATCTTCCAACATACAGACTTCATTTTCATCACTATATGAGATATTGCTGTCATAATCACTTGATTCTTTACTTTTTTCAGTTTCAGTTTCAGATTCACGTTGATTTTCAACAATATTTATGTTTTTCTCACATTTGTGACCTTTGACCCAAGGTTTGTTACACTTATAACAAGTATTTGTTTCATACTTCTTAGGTACTACAGGTGCAGTAGGTTTTTTCTGCTTCTCCTGAAGTGTTTTTGAATTCTGAGTTTTTACAGGTTGAAAATTTTGTTTATAAGTGGAATACCTTGATTCATACTTATGGTTTAATAATATTTCATTGCAAATATTAATAAAGTCAGAATATTCAGTAACATTTAATGTTCTAGCTACAACAATGTCTCTGACAGATATAGGTAATTTATATATTATCTTATCTTTCCATAAGTTAAAATCCATATGAGGCTCAATTGCTTTTAATATTTTGTTTAAATTCATTAAAAATACCATAGGTTTGTCACCATTCAACCGATTATACCTAGTCTTCTCATAAAGTCTCTGCTGAGTAAGCCTGAATTTAGAACCTCCAAATTGTTTTTCAATAAGTTGTTTCCATTCAGCCCAGGAGTAATCTTTACCCTCACTCAAGACAGCTTCAAACCATAATAAAGCAACATCCTTAAATAAAGAAATTAATTTTGATGTTATTTCTTCATCTGGTAACTTATATGAGAATTTCAAGTTGTCAATTCTTTGAATAAAATGTTGCCAATCAGAGCTGGCTTCCCCATCATAAGTTGGGTACTGATCTATCTTAGGCCAGTTTTTCTGATTGGATTTTATCTCACTAATCTTAGGTAAATTCAACAACTCATTCACTTTTGATAAATGGTCTTGTATTTCTTCCTGCACGGATTTGTGACTTACATTCTCAGATTTGACACTACCACCAGATGGTTTAAATTGTGGTGGTATAGGGAAGGAATGAGATTCACTTTTTCCAATGAAAGGATTATTATTATATTGATTATACTTATTATTATCCTGGTTCATTAGTAGATTGGCAGTTTCAATCTCAACTTTAGTTAATCTTTGTAGCAACTCAGAGACACTTTGATGTGTCTGGGCAAAAGATAACTTTGTTCTTGATTCAGTTTTCAATAAATGTGTTTCATATAATTTTTCTAACTCACAGAATTTGTTTGAAAGGTCATTATATTTATTACTCAATGAATCATATTTAAGAGTTAGAGACAAATGTTCTTTCTCTAATTCTTTGTTACGTGTTGCTAATTGAGAAATGTTTAATGTCAAGGATGAAATTGTATCACTAGTGAGCTTAACTGTCTGTTCCTCACAATCAGTCATTCTATTCCACAATGCTGAAACAATTCTATGGACAGTTGGATTATTGTTAAAATATTCAATTTCTTCCTTTTCAATTCTCTCACTCTCCTGTGAACTTCTCATCTCACTAGTAGGTGGTTGCAACTGAGAGTTAACTGTATTATCATTGTAAATAGTACTGTTATTGTGGACAAAAGACAAGTCAGGTGTATCTACTCTAAAACCTAAATTTCTTAAATCCTCCTCTATTTTTTGCACAGATTTAACATCAATAGAATTACCTATATTGTAATTATCAGTATTATGTTCAATCTGAGAGGGTAATCTACTTACCATGGGATGGTTGCCAGTCCTGATTTTTGGCGCTTTTTTCCTTTGTAAGGGTGAGCTGAGGAAGTCAGATGAGGTGGTGGATCCCTGTTGCAACTGTGGCTTGTCCACTGTTGATGAAACCGGTCCCATTTCCATTTGTCTACCAGGATTTTCTCCTGGGAGTGAGTTGACCCGCCTTGGATAGGGGGTTGCTGATTTGACTGACTGGGCTGGTCTCCCTTTAACTCTGCCAATGCCTGATTCATCTGATAAAACCCTACCTTGCAATTGTTTTGAAACTGCTCTACCTCTTTGAACATAAGTGATTTTGATTCCTCCAACTTCAGAACCTGTTTGGCCAGGTGGGACAGTTGATCCTGAAGAGGAGGAGACGTCTTTTTTATAGTTAACTTTGTTAAGAGGGTGTCCTTTTCCTCTTTACTCATGCTTTCTGCCTGGGGGTATTGTTGACCCTCCATGGTGATGTCCTGGAAAGTTTTTGTTAGCTTTAGACCTGGTATTATAAGCAGGCTTTTCACTTACACTGTCCTGGGGAGCACTCATATTGTTAAGAATGACAATATTTTACGTCTACAAAAGGAAAAAACTCTATGGAATTAGTAGACAAAAGATATTAGCAATTATATTACTAATAAAAAAGCAATGGAGCTTACCCTGAATTTATATCTTTATTTATTTAAATAAAATATAAGAAAAATTCGAAAAAATCTGTTAAAAATATAATAATAAGTTTAACTAGACCTCTATAAGGGTGAATAAGTAGCTTACCAAGCTTTAACCAAATACCAATTTAATTGGGTGTTATATTCACCACAGAAAATTTGGGGGGGTATTGCTAGCAATACCCCTCATTTAAAAATGTTGGGAAGTGGTTGGAAAGCTGTTGGAAGGCTGTTGGGAGTTCATTGTGAAACCAGATTTAAATTAATTGGACAAAGATTTGGTAATCAGTTAGACCTAGGTTCAACCAAACTTAATCACAGGTTTCTCGGAGCTTGGTGATTACTTTGATTTTGAGCTGAGCACAGATTGAGCAAAGCTTGAACATATCACTTAACATATCATAATATTCACTTTCCCATCTTGTGGAAAGCAAAATTTGATATTCGTTCTAAGAATATCTACATATATTTTCTTGCCAAGTTGGTAACAGAAGGTTAAACTGTAGTATCTCAATTATTACACTAGACTACATAGATATTTGATAAAACATACAATTCAAATCAATTTTAATATTATTGAGATCACCATAAGTGTCTTTCCAAAGACTTACAAAAAGTATGTTAGTATCAAGACATCGTTCTAGGTAGTAGTTTCAATTTGGATTTTGAACTGACATCTAAAGCATTTTACTATTAGACAGAAACATAAATAAGTGTAATAAGAGTGAAATTATTCTATTTTGTGATTATAATGTAACAATAAAGCACATTTTTATTGTGAAAATTTTTCTTCCTCCACAAACCAAAATTTACTCTATAGGCTCAAGATTTATTTTTAAGCCATATTATTCATTTCAGTTATCATTGATTTACTTCCAATATTTATTAAAAAGATAATAATAATACATGTGAAAGAATTATGAGCTTAGCATAGCATATGCTAAAAAGTTATTTTGTCGTTTTATTCAAAACTGATTCTTCATTTTTTGCTTCAATTCATCTTTTAACAACCACTATCTTCAGATACTATTCTTACTTAATATGTCAAGTCTCAGATGTGTTGGACAGTTCTCAATAACAATCGATCAAATTTATATGAATGTAATTTCAAGATTTCAAAACTCACCGACCCCCACGATTTCACAGCGAGGCCATTCAAATGTTCATATTTTTGGACTATTTGAAGAAAGAAAACCAACCCTTGTTGGTAATCTTTCTCAAGTGCAGAGTCAGCACATTGGACCACCATTGGGTGACATTGGCTCTGGATCTCACCATTTAAACCAAAGAAGTTCCTTGAATCCTATGAAGCCTTTCTATTTTCATGCTTACTTGGTTCCAGTTTTCGGTAATCAGTATCAACTTTGGGGATGCCTCTTTTCTTCAAGTACACTAATCAGTCTTTCTAAAGAAGCATTTTCTTCTGCACAAATCGATTTATGTCCAATCCTGAACTACGACTCCACTATCTTTTTTAATATCCCGCATGTAATTTTTGAAGGCTCTTTCCAAATATCTCAGAGTACTCAAGATTGGAAAGCTGATCAACTTATCCGAGGAATCAAAACAGTTCTCAAAACACATCAACTTCAAGCAATAAATTTTATGATTGAAAATGAACGAATGTTAAAGGAAAAGTTGGATATCATGTGGAGGCACCAGGACAACCATTGGCTTAGAACTGGATTCGATGACTATAAAGATCAGTTTCCTAACAATCAATTAATGCCTGAAGGAAACGGGTCAATACTTGCTGATGATATGGGTTTGGGAAAGACACTTTCAACTCTTTCTCTTATAAGTGCAACTCAAGGTGAAGCAAGACAATTCCAGGTATCAGAAAATCAAGAAGGTATTAATCGGAGTTCAGCCACACTGATTATATGCCCCCTGGCAACACTATCGAATTGGATCAATGAAATAAGTGTGCACTTTGAAGATAATGCGCTTCCTTTCAAGGTTCTTTATGGGAAGGATTGTCAAAATACTAATGTCAATGAGCTACAGGACACTGCTATTGTTTTAACGACCTATGAAATAGTTAGCCCAACGATGTCAAAAAATCAAAGCCAAAAAAAGATACCGGTGACTCAAATGCTCTTTTGGTATAGAGTTGTTTTAGATGAAGCTCAGTTAGTGCCCATTTCTATATCTAAAACTTAAAACTTAATTTTTATAATCAATTTTTATAAATATTCTTTTAGTTACATTAAAAATCCTTACTTGCAGAGGGCTCAAACAATATTTGACTTGGAATCCCAACACCGACTATGCTTGACTGGAACTCCACTTCAGAACAGGCCCACTGACCTTCAAAGTCTCATATTTTTTCTTAGAATCGAAAAGTGGCAAGAAGACTGGTCATGGAAGAATTTCCTTTTTCCAGGTTTGCAAAAAGGAAAGGCTAATTCTATTAAATCAATCAATCACTTAATGAAAGTCATAAGCCTACGTAGAACAAAGGATGCAATTTTGTCTCTTCCAAAAAAGATTCAAAGGGGGATATCGGTTCAATTAGCAGATCCATGGAGGTCTAAACTTGATGTGCTTCAAGAAGGATTCACTGAGCGATATGGGCCCTCCAGAAGCACTGACTTCCCTTGGGACTCATCTGAGTTTCTAAGAGAGCTGATGATTTTAAGAAAATTCTGCAACCATCCAATCTACGAAAATCTGGATGAAACTCCAACTTTTGATTTCACCTGGCAGCATTCCGCAAAGATTTGTCATCTTATAGGCCACTTAAAAAACTTTTTGTCTGGTGAAAGGGATATAAATTTTCCAAAAGCTGTTATATTCTCCAACTTTGCAGACTTTTCGCAGATGTAAGTGATTCTATAATGAATTGTTTTACAAAATTGTGTTGGCTTATTAAAAACAATTTTCTAATATTTCAAAATAGAATAAAAATGGCTTTAGATGACCACAATATTAGGTATACCCAGCTTACGGGTGAACTCAGCCGGACAAAGAGAGACAAAAATATGCATGAATTCCATTTTAATAAAAATTGCCAAGTTTTGGTTGGAACGATTCAGGCTGCAGGAGTGGGTATAGATCTCAGGTGTGCTCAAAATGTATATATAATGGTGAGCTCAATGTCTTTTATTTCATATTAAGAACAAAAATATTAAATTTTTTATATGTTCAATGTTGAAATAGAAGCCAAATTGGAATCCAGCAGTTGAGCAACAGGCTGTTGATCGGCTGTATAGAATGGGGCAGCAAAATGAAGTAAATGTTTTGAATTATTTTGTACAAGGAAGTATAGAATTCAGCATGTATAAGATTCAAAGGAAAAAAATGGAGCTAACAATGTAAGCCAAATTTCATTTCTATAAATTTTAATGATAATAGTAATCATTAAAATTATGTTTTTGTTTTCAAGGCTAAGTGTCCCAAACAGTGGAAATGAGGAGTATGAGTGTGCAAACCTATTATTAAGGGAGTTTGTCAATCACTCACATTAGAGGAAGAAAGAATTTCAAGGAGAGCAGGTAAATTTATGGGATTTTGAGGATTTAAAAGTCTGAGTTGTTGAGGATTTAGAGATGCAAGATATAAGGGAGAATAACAGTCATTCGGCAAACCCCGGGGGACATGAGAAGGATTAAGGTTAGGGGATAATGTTGAAACCAAACTGATTCTTTTGTACAAGGCCAAGTCCTTTAGCACACTTCCAGAGTAGGTTGAATTATCTCGAATATCAAAGTGTTGTTGGTCAAGATATTGTGCAACTTTAGAAAAATCTTCAGACCTCCATTGCATTAAGATACGTCTTAACGATCCATCATTATCAATTTCGGTGTCTGAACAAAACTTGATGTTTGTGAAAAGGTTGTGATAAGTTTCACAATGTGGAAGTTGTTTAAGAAGTTTAGTTCGGTTAACTGAATTCTAAGAATCTTTGTTATTTGAAATAAAGGTCATAAATAAAAACGGTTGAAAAAAAAGGGATTTTCATACTTTTTTTTTATTCTATATTTATGCTTTCTCACTTTGATTATTTCTTGAGAGCTATGAGAATCCTTCCCAAGTCTTAATCTATCAGCATGACCTAAAAACCAACGGTGAAGAACTCCTATTTGATTTGAGAAGCTAATTTGAGTTGAGTCAATTGGATATGCAATCAAATTATTGGTTTTTAAGGCATTGTCCCAGTGTTTAATGAGAATATTTGCCAAGACCTGGTTCCATTTGTCAAACCAATCTAGGTTCCAAGCGAAAGTTGATCCTGGGAAACCACACATGCGAAGGTGCTCAATAAAAGATTCACGGAAAATTGGTGGAAACTTTTCTGAAACTGCTGAATTTGATTCTGGATGAGGTAGTTCGAAGGCAATGTTGCAAGAATTCATGTCGAATGATGAAAATCTGTCTAATTGCTCTTCAGTAGGGTTTTGTTTCCATCCATTTGATTCTGGTGACATATCCAAAAGTGAACGACGAAAATTGTGTATAGATCTACAAAAGTGAGAATTGAATGGAGGCAAAGTCTCATTAAAAATTCTATTAAGTGTTCTTGTGTTTGTGGGCAGGTTTCCATGAGGAAAGTAAGAGCTACTAGGGTTCATAAATAATTAGATTAAGAAAGTGTTCAATTAAATTAAACAAAGAGGAAGGATAAATTGTAGAGCTCCAAAACTTTATGATCAAAGTTGATTTAAGGAGAAATATCACAAAAATTAAGAATAAGAAATATTTCGACTTTATGGAATTATAATATGCATAAATTATATTTTTATATGCAACTTGAACTCAAAAGGAATGGTATAAAATAAAGAGAATGATTATGTGATAAAAGCAGACTCATTTAAGAAACGGATTTTTTTTTCTTTTCAAAAAATTCTTCCACAAAAATAATTTGTTAAATGTGAGGCTATGTTCATTTTTTGATTACCAAAAAATTATTTTCGGTCCAATATGATAGTAATACATATTCTTTTGAGTAATTTTTTTCAACCTGAATAAATAGACTAGAGTGTCACTTCATCACATTTATGTATGAAAAGTTATACAAGGTTTCAGCTTTTATGTAATTCTTTAAGATTTTACACTTTTGTAGCATCTATTATTTGAGTATTTTTGATTTTTTCTATATAGAAAATTCTACCTAGTACAGACCAATTTTCAAATTGAAAGAAATATGTTTGTGATTGTTTTTTACAAAATATTAAACTTATTTTTGGGTTTAACTTTGATTTTTGGGGTAATTTTTTAAATAATTATGTTAAAAATATGGATTACTTTTCTTATAGTCCATAACTAAGAATTTTTATCAAAATCAAATAATTATAGGGTAGTTAGATATAACTCAGAAGGCATTTGATAGAAAAATAATTAAGATGCTTGTGCGTACAACAGAATTTTTTCTATGATAGAAAATATTCTGATAAACATGCATGCATTGTTGTACAAATGCAGAGAGTATACAGAATACAAATAAAGTAGACTGCATAACTTTAAATTAATATATAATTTATCCGATTAAAAATTAAACATTTAAACTTAAATAATTTCAACACATATTCCATCATATTCTTTTGATAAAAAAATGTAGCTTATATTAGCTAGTGCCTTTCAAAAAAAGGAATACCTTCAATCAGTAACTTCGAATAGCTAACTTATTCCTACAATTATCACAATTACAATGCCTCCATTTTTTCATGTATGTCAATGTCAAGATCTTGGATGTGTCAATAGAAAGTATCAAACTTCTTCTGGGTCCTTTGAAGTTGGTATGGCTTTCAAAAGCTCTAATTCGTATGCAAAACATCAAGAGGAAAGAAATAGGAAGGCCCAGATGGTTATTTCTTCCAACAATCCACTTAACATTGGAAGTTCCCGCTCCACAGAAACAGTAAGCTGTATATCTATAGTTCAATGTGAGAATTAAAGTCTTTATGATGTTTCAATGATTTATTACATAGGGGCAGTTGCTATTGGGGGCAGAAGTATCTTCAACAGTCTCTAGAAACTCAAATCTTGGGGAACGGTATAGCCAAATAATTATGTGGCAGGCAGCAAAGCTTTCTCTGATTCATCATTTGAGAAAAGAAGGTTGTACTCAATTTTTGGATGAAGAAATTAAGAAGCTCAAACTTCTAGGTGATAGTGGAATACTGGATTCTGATAGCATTGTCCGCCTGGTCCCACGCTCGATAGATACAGTTTTTAGTCGATTAAAGCTCAATCAATCATTTTTCACTAAAACATGCTGTCCTAAATGCTTTGCTCTTTATGAGTATAACTCTGAATCTCAACCATCTATACTATGTTGCAATCAACCGTTTCTTTCATCATCAAAGCGCTATTTAAAAATGTTTGGAGCAGGACAAATTGCAGTTAAATGTGATGAAAGGCTGTATTTGATGGAGGAACATCAAGAACATGTAAAATACTTATCTCTTAAAACATTTCATCACCATTCTTTTATCAACTGGCTTAAGGAAAAGATCAAACTGTTCAAATTTGAGCTTCTGATTGAGAAGAAAACCCCTGTGGCAGAACGTGTAGAGTGTGATTTGATGAAGGATGTTTGTGATGGTTCAATTTGGAAAAACTTTCCCATAACCACTCCAGCTCTGGATAGCAATGATGATGAATATACGATAACTTCAGGCAACTTAATGTTTACTTTATATGTCGACTGGTTTAGGCCTGGTGGCAATAGGATTGGAGGTCATCAGAAGTCTGTAGGCAATATTATGATGGTGTGTATGAACCTACCTCAAGAAGATAGATACAAAATGGAAAATCTTTTTTTGTATTCTATTATACCCGGACCAACAGAACCCACAAGTGAACAGCTTAATCACCTTCTAAAACCACTGGTTAATGATCTACAAACTCTATGGGATGGTATATTGATTGAAAAGACACATCTTTATCCACGAGGCCGGAAATTAAGAGTTGCATTGTTCTCTTTGATAGGTGACATTCCTGCAATACGAAAATTGGCTGGCTTTTCGAGTCACTCTGCAAAAATGTTCTGCTCTTTCTGTAATATCTCTAAAGATGAAATTAGTGAAAAGAATGTGGGAAATTTTTCATTACGGAATCATGAGGATCATATGTGCTGGGCAACAAAGTGGAAAAATTCTAAGTCACATTGGGAGCGTGTATCAATTGTTCAAAATCATGGGGTACGATGGAGTGAGCTGAATAACCTTGAATATTGGCGTCCAACTGAATATTGCTCAATTGATGTTATGCATTCACATATGCTTGGCAACCTAAAAGATCACAGTCTAAGCTATTTTCAAATCCAAAATGCAGCAAAAGATCTAGAAAGAAAGCTGGAAAAGGATAAAAATTGGCATGTAAGAGAAGAAGATGATGATTTCTTTTCTGATACTGCACTGCACAAACATTCGAAAAAACGTAGAAGTAGCTTAAGCACCACAAATAATGATGATGATGATACAGGACACACGAGACAGCACAAGCGGCAAAGACGTACGAGTTCAAGACAGTCATCAAGTCATCATGGACTAGATAATGAAGGATTGGGAACAAATCGATCAAGAAGCCAGAGTAGGTCATCCAGCTCCAAATTTATTCCTCCATATAGCGATGTGGCCTCAATACAGTCTCAAAGCAGTGACAGTAGGAATTCATTGTATAACTTAAGGCAAAGAAGCATTAGCATATCACAGAGTGAAGGATCTCACTCATCAAATGAGACAGCTAGAGATGAAGAAAATAAAAGGAAAGGTAAGGAGAAAGAAAATGAAGGTAGTAGTAATCCACGAATCACAGCAGCAGAGCTACAGGTTGTATGGAAGATGATTGATCAAGTAAGAAGACCTTCCTGGCTAACACGAGTTCCAAAATCAGTAGGATATAAAAAGGCAGGATCCCTCAAGGCAGCAGAATGGCACATGCTGTATACTCTCTACTTCCCTTTGTCACTTATACCCCTTTGGTTTGAAAAATTTAAAGAATCTGAATCTTCAGCTTCCTCAGCTGATAAACCAAGAGAATATTATCTTCTCAAGTCACTTGTAACATTATGCTCGATCACCAATTTTTTGACATTAAAAAATATACAGACTAATGAGCTTAAAGATCTAGATCAATTTCTGTTAGAGTATCGTGAGTGCCTTGAAGAGGGTTGGAAGAATATTAATGCAAAGCCAAATCTGCATATCACTCAACATTATCCTGAAATGATAAAGTGTCTTGGTCCACCATCAGGTACAGCTACTTGGTCTGGAGAGCGGGTGAATCATATATTATCTGAAATTCCAAACAATCACCATCCACGTATGTAATGTTTGTAAGCAATGATTTAAAAACTCAGCTGTGCTAATTTATTAATATTTACCACAGGAGAGATATCGCTAACAATGCTCAAACATTGGTATCGGAAGTCTAGGGTATTAGATCTTGGTGAAGCTGAAGATAATGATCAATGTGAGACTAAAAAAATCCATATTGATCTTGATAAACAAAACAAATGGATCCATCTAAGTATGGCATTATTTACTAAATGGGTAAGGGCACGAATGGGAAAAGAAACTTCAAGACGGGCTTTGACACCATCGGAGAAAAGTGGGGATCGGGTAGTTGAAAATGTAGCAAGCATATTGATACATGGAAAGAGGTTTACTAGTTACCATCAACACATTGCTAATTCAACAATTGAATTCTACTATGGAAAAGATAGCCAGTTTGGGCAAATTGATGATCTTTTCAGATCAAAGGAAGAGATTGATCAAATATATTTAATAGTAAGTCCTTTCAAAGAGCTCCGTCCAGAAGAAACATCAAAGGATCCCTATGAGCTTTTCCCACAAGTGCATTGTCGGTTAGTAAGAGTAGCCAAAGCAACTCAAATTGTGATTAAGAAAGATGCAATAATTGGACATGCAGCTACTGTCAAGCACAAAAAAGGAATGTTTGGAATCAAAGACGAGGTTGTCACTGCCATTGGACTGCAGACAGTAGTGAGTGAAAAAATTAATCAAATTTATTTTCTGTTGACTAACATCTTTGTGTTAATTTGGGATTGGGGAAATTTGTAGGATTGGTGATATTTGTAAATGGCAAAAGAAATAATTCAATGCTCGATTAAAAAATGCAATGCATCCAACTTACCTTATCATAAATCAGTGAACAATTACTTTGGTTGCTTTTATTGCGAGAGAACCCATGCTTTCAATGAGTCATTTTTATCTTAAATGTAAGAATGAAAGAAATAAAATCATGATAATGAGAAATATGATAAAATTTTTACTTAATGAATGATCTTCTTGCTCATTCATCTACTATAAATAGTTTGACCTTCCAACTTTAGCTGATAGCTATATATTATTCACTTTATTTTTCGACAAGAGAACATACACGTTTACAAGACTATATACATAGTATCTTTTTTTACTTTAGCTTTGATAGGTATAAATTTTAACAACTGATTATTTTTATTTTATTTTATTTTATTACAGTTCATTATGGATGATAATTTTGAAGGGATGTCTGTTGACCCAACCAATTCTGATTGTTTTCCGCCTCAACATACTAATACTGGAAATACTCCTCCACCACCCTCTGCTGATCCACCTCCAGATGCATCTCAATCTGTACCACCTAATCCTAACCCACCACCTAATCCAAATCCAGGCCAAGAGTCTCATTCAGAACCAAGAAATTTTAATCCCAATCATCCTTCTGCTTCTGAAAGTGCTAATCAGCAAGCTGATCAGCTAGGAAGAGATTGGGCTAGTGAAGTATTGAGGGAATTTTTTGGAGACCAATCATCATCTGCTCAGCCTAACCAAGGAGCAAGCACAACTGGAGCAGGTAAGTCAAATTTGTAGTGTATTTTTTATTGAAAAATAACCAATTTAACTAACTTATTTGAATTGTTAGTGAATCCCTCAATCATTATGGGTATCAGTGATTACCACAGACTCAATTCAGCAGAGTCTCATGAGCGAGAACGGGGGTTAAGGGCTGTAAGAGGCTTAGTTAGAAGGAATGATGTTCCCAGGAGCTCGGACAGTCTAAATAGAAATATTTACCACTTTCTGAAGTATTGTCTTGGGGGACCAACACAAATATCAAAATATCCTGCGAGCCCAACACCTTTGGAGATTGAAAATTGGAAAGATTGGAGCCAATTCAAACTAAAAACCATTCAAACTTTCCTAACCCAAGTCCAATCTTCTAACCGTGCCAATTCTGCAGCTGATCGACAATTTCTGATAACCAATTCTATAGCCTTCTTGTGATCCAAAATTCGACTACCCGAATTTTTTCCAGCACCTGAGCCTTGAGGACTTAAAGGAGGAGCACCGATCCCACTTTCTGTCAAAAGAAACTTAGAGCGTGAATTGCAAGAAAAAGGTTTTCGGAAATTCGCGTTTGATTGGACTTGCCGTGATTTTTCAGAATCAACTTGGAATCAAGTCATGGGAAGAATAGTATGCGACCACTGTACCAGATGGCTCACCACCTTGAATACAATCGATCAGTCAAAGCTTCAGTTCACTCAATGTGTTATTGAGAAATGGGTAGTTAATAAGGGGAAGGAGATGATAAGGTTGTTTGGGCAAGAAGAGGAAAGGGTAGCAAGAGAAAAGATTGAAAAGAGGGCAAGGGCACAAGTAAAACGTTATCAGACCAAGGTAAGTTTTTTATTTTACTTTGCTTTTTGTTATTATGAAGCTGATTTAGTTGGAATTCAGATTGCTAGTGCACGCTACAAGTTAGAAAGAGATCTCTGCAGTGATGTGCCAGGTTTTGTTGTGCTTTTTCATGATACTAGGTGCATCTCTGATATCGAGGAAGGCCCAGCACCAGCCCCAACTGCACCTATCTGAGCTATTCCTGGATGGCGAAATCCTGAACTCAATGATTTGTTTAAAAAAATGGATAAGATGACAAAGGACTTAGCCCATACACCAGCTCAAAAAAAATCAGCATTAAAAACATATTCACGGTCATCAGAAAGGACAGTTGCACAAAATGGTATATTCAATGTTCCCAAATACCTCCCCAAGAATTGCTATTCAGCAACATTTTTGCAAGGATTATCTGTGAATGAACGTGAGTCACTTGGGGTTGGAGCTGATATTGATCTGGTAAAGATTCGGGAATCAATTAATAGAGCATCAACATCATCATAACTTAGGTATAACGGTGATCTTCTGTGTAATATAGCTATCTTATATTGAATTTTATGTATTCTGTTTTTTTCAAAGCAGCTTGGTAAATGTTATAAAGTGATATTGAGAGAGAGTAACATTTTATTTAAGAAAAACAAATAATGTATGAGATATAAAAATGTATTTTCAACAAATTGATGGTCCATACCTCTTTATGTCACATTTATGTATCCATATTAATTTCAATCGAATTTAATGTTGACCAATACATAGTGAATACACGCTATACCACTTATACTTGCCAGGCATTGCTACCATTAAATATGCCAGTATCAAAAATTAATTTCGATCGAAATTAATGAGCATGATAATCATGAATTTCTGGAGTCAACTGCTTATTTTTATGCATGGTGCCTTGCCAACATTAATTTCGATGGAAATTACTTTTGATACTGGCATATTGCATGGTGTCTATTCCTGGAAAGTGTAAGTGGCATAGTGTGTATTCATTACGTATTGGTCAACATTAATTTCAATAGAATTTAATATTGACATTTTCATATTGAACCCAAACCAGCAAACGACCCAAAAAATTCTTCATAAAACTGCTCATTAATTTCGATCAAAATTAGTGAGCACCATATACATATTGAATGGTAGTTATATCTGGTGTGTGTAAGTTGTAAAGCTTGTGTTCAATGTTTATTGGTCAACATTAATTTTGATTGAAATTAATATTAATGTGTAAATGATATTTACATGCTCAATATGCATTGTAATGTGTTTACTTAAGAATAGAGTGCCCTACTTTTCATCTTACATAAAAATGCTTGGTGGCATGTCAAATTCAATTTTTATTAAAATTAATGTTGACATGTTACCATGCATAACAGTAAGCAACTGACTGAATAAATTGATGATAATCATGAACCTTAATTTCGATCGAAATTAATGTTGCCAAGTGCAGATTGAAAAAAAGCTATGCCACTTACACTAGCCAGGCATATCTACTATTTATTATGTATTGGTCAACATTAATTTTTATAGAAATTAATATGGATATGTAAATTTTATATTTACCCTCAACATGTATAGTAAATTTCAATACTTAAAAATACTTGCCGTCCTTTACATGTCATGCAAAAAAGCATTATATCATTTCAACATTAATTTTGATCAAAATTAATGTTGGCATGCCATTATGCATTGAAACAACTAACTGACTGAAAAAGTTCATGATCAAAATGCTCATTAATTTTGATCAAAATTAATGTTGACCAATACATATTGAATATAAGTAATCTCTGCTTACTCAGACCAGATATAACTACCATTCAATATGTATATGGTCAGCCTTAATTTCGATCGAAATTAATGGGAAGTTTTATGAAGAATCTTCTGGGTTGTTTTCTGGCTTGGGTTCAATATGCAAATGTCAACATTAAATTCAATCGAAATTAATGTTGACCAATACATAATGAATACACACTATGCCACTTACACTTTCCAGGCATATATACATGAAATATGCCAGTATCAAAAGTAATTTCGATCGAAATTAATGTTGGCAAGGCACCATGCATAAAAATAAGCAGTTGACTCCAGAAATTCATGATTATCATGCTCATTAATTTCGATCGAAATTAATTTTTGATACTGGCATATTTAATGGTAGCTATGCCTGGCAAGTGTAAGTGGCATAGCATGTATTCATTATGTATTATTCAACATTAATTTCGATTGAAATTAATATGGACATGGACTATGCATAAAATTCCTATATGTATAGGTAAGCTAAGCTGTTAGATAAACTGGTTTGATCAAGTACACCATATAAAAATTGATGTTTTAATGCCTTGGTTAATTTCGATCAAAATTAATTTTAAGCCATGCATGTTGAATTTTATCTATGTCTGTGTAGTCCATGTGAAATGGCTTGTATTCAATATGCAGGGGTCTATATTAATTTTGATCGAAATTATGAGGTTCATTGCCTCATAAATTTGATGGTTTCTGTCAGTGTTTCATGCATGGTGCCATCTGATACTTGTTGATTCCTATCAAAATTAATTTCAACACCAATATATTGAATACAAACCATGGCACTTACAGTACTTGGTCATAGCTAAAATTCAATATGCTAGTCTCAAAATTAATTTTGATAGAAATTAATCAGGATCCATGAAGTTTATCAATAGTGTATGAGTTAAGTTTCAAGTCATATGTTTCATCATTTTCTTGCACCCATTTCTAGGTTATCTCAACAATTTTTTTCAAGTTTTATTATATTAATCAAAACTGTGGTAAGTTGTGAAAAATTAGCTAATCCAAATCTCAAATTGAATATTAATATTTTAATAATTTTGAATGTTGCTTAAGGTATTTCATTGGGTGATTCATAATAATATTTTATCAACTTAGTAGTCCTAAAACTTTTGAAAAGTAACAATTTTGGTATAGTTAGGGACAACAATGCAATATCTTGTGCAGACTAAGATATATTGCAAAATAAAACTATTCAATTTTTTTTCCCTTAGTTGTCTCCAAGTTTATCAAAGGTTTGGTCACGGTGCCCACACCCTATCCTGACACTCCTCCTGTCACTTAAAAAACAAATTCTTATCTTAAATTCTAATGTTACCAATTTTATATTTATAATTCATTTCTTGTTTGATGAGGCATATCAGTATATATGTGAATCTCGCATTGTCATCTGAAAGTAAATTTAACAAATATTCATAAAGGATTATCCTTTTTTTCATATAATATACTAATTAAGTGTATCTCCATTGTTTAGGAGTAAATTCTAATTTAAAAAATTTTGTATTTACCCGTGGCAATTTGAATATGGGATATAAATTTTTTATTATTTGTTTTTCACACTAAAAGTCCCCAAAGAATTACTAGTATTTTCTGTTAGCTACATCAAATTTCGCTTCAATATAAACAGATTGTGATTTAGCATGTTACTCAGTTTACCCCACTATGAATAATACATGTTAAAAAAAGCTCAAATAATATAAAATCCCCCTCTTTATGTTTTCTGTTTCTTTCATCCTCACTTTAATTTTAATCTTATTCAATTTTTTATCCTATTAAATTATCAACTTCAATTTTCTAGAATAGAGTTTCTTATAATTATTCATCATATTACATCATAATTTTTTGATATCGAATACTTTTTTTTAATATTCATTAATCAATATGTCTAGTATACAAAAT
The DNA here is from genome assembly GCA_030280995.1 of Hemileia vastatrix. Taxonomy (NCBI): domain Eukaryota; kingdom Fungi; phylum Basidiomycota; class Pucciniomycetes; order Pucciniales; family Zaghouaniaceae; genus Hemileia; species Hemileia vastatrix. The sequence continues at coordinate 49,419,987 of JASXTE010000001.1, forward strand.
CCTACACCTCCACTTTGTATGTATATCATGTTCCTCTCTCTTAATTTATATATTTCACTTATGTTCTATATCTTTTTTTTTCAAAAATTTGATTTTCCAGCACCCAAATGTGTTTCATCCCACTCTCTGATTGATACTTGCTTTGAAGCTTTTGAGCTTGCACCATGTCTGCCACATGGCATGGCACCTAACCCTCCTGTACTTAGCAATGAGAGGCAGGAAATAACAAGAGTTCAGTATCGCAATTTACTTGAATTGGCTAGAGATAAAACAGAAGAGCTTGTCAAGATCCTTAACAATAATCCTTCTCCTTCATATTTATCTAACCCTTGTAATGACTTACTCCAATATGTGAAAAGCCTTGAAAAATGTATGTTCATCACCTTTTTTGTCTCCTTTTAAATTAGTAGATAAGATTATTAATATTTTTTTTCTTCATATATATTTGTAGCTTATGAGGAGGGTATGATTCCTCCTGATGAAGTCATTGTCATTAGGGATGATGATGAGACAGATGAACCATCAGCTTCAACTCATGCTTCAACTTCTAAGGAAAATCTTGAAACACCTGTTATCCGCTCCAAGAAAAAGAGATTATCCCAAGGCTCCTCTTTTGTTCGACGTATTAAACCGGCTTCTGCTAATGAATTTTCTGATGTATCAAATAATAAATCTCAAAAAAAAAGCAAAGGTTTTGATAATGAGTATATTCTTGTTTCCTTTATTTTTTATTGTTATTCTTTTATCTTTAAAATTCAATCATATATCTCTTTTATTGCTTACATATTGTACTTTTTATCTTTCTTTTGATATTTTGTACCAGAAACTCACCTGCTGTAGATTGTTCCATCCATAAACGCCCTCTCCCTGATGAAGATGATGAAAAGAGCAATGAAAATAGCGATGATCAACTGTCAGAATATAAAGCTATGCTTGTTCATCAAAAAAAGCAAAGTTTAAAATCTTCTTCAAGACATGTTGATATGTTTGATAAAGATGATGATTCAAACAGCTCATCACCAAATTCCTTCATTTCTAAGAAGCAATACCCATCACCTCCTAAATTACCTACTTTGACCTCTTTGAAAGCTTCTCTACCAATGAAATCAACTCCAATCAAGATATCGAAAAAACCTCTAACTTATTCACCCTCAGTTCTAAAAGAATCTGATTTGCAGGAGGAATTCTGTAAAATTCATAATTTTTATAAAGGTAGAATCAGCACGGAAAAGGTCCTCAGGTTGTGGTTGGAAATTGTTACTCTCCTCGAATTACGCTCTTCTACTTCTTCCCAAGAACCCATGTCAAATATTCCAATGTTTCCTTTTCATTGGGAAAAATCTTGTGGAGAAGATTGGCTTTCAAAACTTACTGAGTTATGTAAGTTACCATAATTTTTAGTCTTGACTTTTGTTCTTTTACTTATTTTTTTTTCCTTTTGTAGCAAATATTTTTTTAGAGATTGATAGCTCACAGCTATGGGTACTCGATAATATTGATTTCAAAAAAATGGAAGATTTATGTGATCCTGATGGTTTAAATACTGAAATTCTTTCCTCAACAAAGAAAACGGATCACCCTGAATCCAATCTTATCCGAATGCTCATGAGATTAATGATCCCAAGTGACCACTGCCGTTCTTCATGGGTATCTCTTATATCATCTTCACTTTATCTGACCGCACATGAATTCAGCCAGCTTCCATCACATCAAAACATTAACTCAGATTGTCCAATTGAACGTGGTCTTCAGCTTCTAGCTCACCTTTCAAATCTGAAGAGTCTGATTTCTGATGGCTTAGAAGTTGGTCCCACTGCACTTCAAACCTGTGATATATCAATGTCAACTCTTCTTCAAATCAGCAATATTATCATTGATATAATTATGTCAATTATCATTCTTAAATCAAAATATTGTGCTGCAACAATATCAAGTGGCAAGACTAGTGAAGCTCAACAATCAAGTGAGAAAAACGAAAATACTGAACTGACTATAATGAGAGAGAAACAAAAGGCTGCACTAAACAAAATAAATTCTGAATACTCCCACCACCGATATCAATCTTTCACATTCTATATAATTGATGGTGTCCGTGGTTTATTTCTGAGCTCTCAAGATCATAGATTGGCTTCAGCAGCTGATTGATTGGAGGTAATATCAGAAGTTAAGTTTCTTAATTTACATGAAAAAAAAAATCATTTGATGGAAGAAATAATTTGGAAAAATTTAAATAACTATATTTTAACATTAATAAAACCTTTTATAGGCAAGTGTGATCCATTTCCTTTAAAATTTGATACCCCAAGTCCTCCAGGAATTGCTAGGGCTATTTCTGCAGATTTTCTTAATCACTGGAGCTCCATTCAGCCAGTATCACCTTTTTTTGCTAAACATAGCCTTTCAATAAATTAATATTCCAACATGTAAATAAATAAAGTTCTGTCTATATGATATATCTTGTATAATTCAAGTTATTTTCCTTCAAATACGTCAAAAATGTGACCATCTTTGAAATTTATTAAGTAACCTTTGACATGATTTTCTAAATTAATTATTAAAAAAAATTATTGTAAGTCCAGCAATAACAAAGATTTTAAAATCTACTTATATGATTTCAAATACTTGTATTAAATTCTTAAATATTTTATTGTTTATGTAAAAATATGATAACTGCTCTAGTTTTGTTACTTTACCTTTAATATTATATAATCTATTAATTATTACAAATATTTTCGTTGATTGTAACATTTTTAATCAGAAGTAGAACAATTTAAATAATTAAATGAGTACATTCTTAAAAAAATACAATTTAATCTATTATTGATTCAAAATTCTTTCTTCAACTCTTTATTATTAACTTTTTTATTAATAAGCCTGTTTGACCTAAAATACTATACAGTTAATTTGGTAGCATTAAAAGCACATTTTTATGGCTAATATATTTCAAATTCTTTATTATAGTTTTTTTATTTTAGAACCTTTGCTACCAATTTAATAAAAATGACATTTAAAGATTTCACAACTTATATATTTCCTCAAAAGTAAATCAAATTTTCTTATAATATTATGAAAAAAAATTATTTTATTTCACAAATAAAAAAAATAGATAATACTATAATTATCAAAACTGAAAATGTTACAGCTACTCCCAGTATTTATCATCTTTAAATTTGCATTAAGTTGTGTATATATAATATAAATTTTTAATATTTATATATCTAGATTTTTTAGATTTGTCTTAACATTAGATAAATAATACTTTGCTGATTCTATTTCTTCCTCTATTAAGTCATCTCTTTTCAAAAAAACTCTCAAAGCACTAATCAAATATTCTAACCTAAATTTTTCTTTTTTAATTTCTAAGTATTCTGAAATATCAATATCAAAAACATTAAGCTTTTCTATAGCATGAAAAAGTCTAGTGCTGATTTGAATAGAAGAACCTATCCTAGTGAAGCCAGGAATTTCATGACATCTTGAGGTAAAATGGCTTAGTTGATTGGCAGGCCATAATGTCACTGTTATTCCATTAGTTGCTTCAAAGTTGATTTTACTTCGAATTTCGGGAAACATAAGTTCTCCACCTATTTGTCGTGGTTGGGTCTTATCATACTTCATATGAATGGTGTTTTTTTCTGTATCTTTAGGAAAAAATATTCCTAAAGTATACTCACTTGCATCCTTATCGAGATGAACCTCATTAGAGAACCCATTACCATTCCCTCCAGATGTCCAAGTTAAATTACTAGCAAACGGTACACCCTCTTCTTCACTAGAAACTTTTGAAAATCCAGGAATACCAAGTTTTGCACAAAGATTAGTTGCCTCATTGTACTTTACATATGATATTTTTTTAAAAAAATATTCAAAGTACATTGCAATCCTCTTCATTCGTTTTTTATATTCATCCGTTTTTACAATATCATCAGTGTATTCATCTGCAAGGAAAAGCATTCAAAAATTCAGTATTTAAATTAAAAAAAGTGATACTTACAAATATGTAAAGATTTCTTTCTATCTAAAATAAAGCCACCACCAAACATTTTTCCAAAACCACCAGCTCTTTGATGATAACCATTATTTTTAATTTCATGTTTGCAGTAAGAAAGATCCTTAATGCATCGCACCGTAGCTTCTAACATATCTAGTTCTTTGAGCTCATGAATTTCAAAAGTCTGCACAAGAACATTAGGTATTAAGACACCTTTTGGTTTATAAATACTACATCCAGGAAAAAAATTGTAATAATTATTGTAATCTGTCATATTATTTGCATAAGATCGTGCATAGAAATGTGGCTTCTTCCCATTTGTATCCATTCCAAGAGCGTTTACAAGTTTCATTCCAGTAGCAATGTCTTTCGCCCACCTATTGTTAGAGTTCTTCCCTGGCCGTTTTTTTTTTCAAATCGTTACTCATTGATGGTTCAATCCTAAGAGAATTCAATTTTGATTTAAAATAGAAAAAAATCAAAAATTAGAAAATAGTAACATAATTTCAATTATCAGTCAATGATACCTTTAACTTTATCATATCTTCAATATTAGAAATACAAAAGTTAGCATATCTACGTATTAGTAAATTTATATACTTTTTCTTTATTTCAAATATTAAGAAAGCGTTTCAAAGGTATACTTTATTAAATTATACATATAAAGAGTATAGCTTTATCCTGTATGCATTCAGCAAGTACGAGATTTGGCTCTACACTTAATATTAATAATATAATAGGGGGTGTCAGTTCTGGCAAATCCGCACTTACAAATCCGCACTTAAATAAGTGCGGATTTCCAAAACCCACTAGCCCCAATACTGGTGGATTTCAAAATGAAATAAGTCACTTATTTCACTCAAATCCGCACTTTCTCAACCAAAAGTGCTGATTTCACCATCAAGTCCCATTTCACTGATTTGTCAGCATCATCCCATTCATACGCAGCACTCCGCAGCATAACACTTCATAACTCAAAACATTGTACATCACTTACATCTTAATATCATATCATATAAGAGTCATGCCTTCCTCACTTTCAAATCATGATAAATTACATAAAGCAATGACTTTCATGGCGCTTGAACTGCTCTTGGACTCTGATTCCGATTCTGCTCTAGAAGAAGATTTTGTCGTTTTATCAAAAATGGCCACGAAACGTTACCTTCTTCCCAGAAAGCCTCAAGTACTTCATACCCCCAAGTACACCATCCAAACACTTCTTAACCTATCTACACCCAGTTTTAGACAGCTGTTCAGGACTTCTCAGGAATGTTTCCTTAAATTGCTTGAGCTTATTCAGGATCATCCCATATTTCACAATAATTCTCAAAAAGAACAACGACATCCTTCAATTCAATTGGCCATCACACTATGTCGTTTGGGTTCAAATGGTAATGGAGCCGCTTTGAAACGTTTAGAAAATGTCTTTGATTTAGGGTATGGTTCAGTTAACACTTATACCAAACAATGTATCACTGCCATCAACTCCTTGGAATCTCAACTTCTCACCTGGCCAACAAAAGAAGAGCGACTTGAATCATCTCAGGTTATGCAAGCAGAGGGCTTTCCAGGATGTATTGGTTTTGTTGATGGTACTACTATTCCTTTGAGCCAGAAACCTGCTCAAGGTGGAAACAATTACTTTGACCGTAAAAAGAGGTAGATTATTTTTAACTCCTTTCATCCTCCTTGAAACTAACACAAACAAATATATCTTCTTTATAGATATTCAATTAACGTTCAGCTTATATGTGACGTAAACAAAAAATTTATATCATTCTTCGCTGGCTATCCTGGCTCATGTCATGAATCCTACGTCTTCCAAAGAATGCATATTTCAAATGAACCTGAAAAATTCTTTGATGAAAATCAGTATCTTCTTGCAGATTCTGCTTATGTGAATGGAAAGTATGTACTTCCTGCTTTTCGGGGAGCAGCTTCAGAAGACAGTCAAAATGCCAAATTCAACAATCATTTGGCAAAGTCAAGAGTCCGTATTGAACATTCTATTGGAATCTTGAAAGGCCGTTTTTCTAGTTTAAGGGAATTAAGAAGTCCTCTTAGAAATAAATCTGAAATGGAGGCGGTGATCAACTGGATTCTGTGTTGCACTATACTTCATAACCTACTTGCTGACCTCAAAGATCAATGGTTAGAGCTGTATGAAGATGAACAAGTTGATTCACCTCCGACTATATCCAACACTTCTATTTCTCAATCAACTAGTATAAGGGCGAAAATCCTTCCAATAACACTCCAACATTTTTCAACGCAATTTTAATTTTTTTCTCTTTCTCTTCAAATTATCAATTTGCATGTATTATTCACTGAGAATGGTAAATTTTTTTGCATATTTTTTTGGTTTTTGAATTTGCTGTTAAAGTCTTATTTTTTTTTCTCTCTGTGTTTTCTTTCATCAACTCAACATGAAATCGCATATTTTCAGCAAACACCACACAATATAGGGGGAGGACTTGCTAGCAAGTCCGCAACTTGAAGTCAGATGGAAATCAGATGGAACTCAGACTGAAGTAATACTGAACTTTCACTTGAAGTATCACACAAATAACAATGGATCTATATTGAAAACATAGTGAAAGTGTGAGGATAACTGAATGGAAGCCAGAAAAAATCATTCCATGAGTCTACTCAATGCAAAGTATTTTTTGAAACAGCTTATTAAAATAATACTTTATTAAATTAATTTGATCAATAAAAATTGATTGACAATATTGCAATTCTTAAATACAATAATTTTATTAAAAAATTTCAGATTACATGTAAAAAAAATCAGTGACTTTTTCTATTACTTAAAACTGTTTTTACAGAATTGAAAACTATGTTTCAGCTAATATTTTATGGAAGTGAACTCTGTTCTTCGCCCGAAGAACAGAGTTCATCCTCCTATTTTCACACTCTGTTTGCACCAATCTCCATCCCTTTCAATTCTATCAACACATGCTTGTCTTCCCTTCCGAAAATTAAATTGAAATAAATAAATAAATGAGTTAATGATTAAGATATATAGTAAACAAAACTTACTTATATCTTTTTTTTCAAAATAATCCTCAAGGGAGCCAAATGAGCTTGTTGAAGTATTACCACGTTTTAATAGATGGTTCAAGTTCATTGAAGTTGAGGCTCGACGCTTTAGTTTGGAGTTTGAACAAGAGGCTTCAGGAAGTTCTTCTAAAGCAGCTTCTAAAGAGGTATTTACATTTCCAGAATTGAGATAATTTAATGGAGATTGAGTTTGAGTAGGAGGAGACTAGAAAGAAAGAGAAATTCAGAGAAGAATTGAAGAAAAAACAAAAAGTAAACATACATTTAAATTTTGGGCCTCTGAGGATTCAGATCTTCTGCGATATAATTGTTCTGCTTGATAGTTGGGATCATCTTCAGCTGAACTATGGTTAGAAGGTGGAGGGTATTGATCTTCTTCAAGTAAAGGTGTGTTGGGAGGATTATAGGAAGGTTTGGATCCAGAAGGTATATGCTTAGTAGTATCGTGTAGAAACCAAGGGTTTACATCAACTCGGGTGCCAAAAAGATTTTCCATTTCCTCATAGAAAGGACACATGACATTGAGCTTTTCGGAAACAGTAGTAATTCCAATCTCCAAATCATCATCGTCAATACCAAAGCCAGTTTCATTTACAGCATGATGAGTCTTTTTATATTTTGAATGGTAACTCTTAAATCTCTCCTTCATTTGTTTAGGATTGATATCGATTCTCCCCCTTGTTTTCTTCCTTACTTCATTGGCCATCAACAAGTAGCCATTAGCCTTTGAAGAAGGTGGACGTCCAATACGAGTGGACTTTTCACATCCAAAACATGCTTCAAAATTTGATTTTATTTTAAGGAAGTTGATTATGATGAGATAATCATCCTTTTTAAGCTGACCTGAACCTGCCTTTGATTTTTCAGGTGTAGGGCTTGCTTTACGAGGAGACTTTTGTGACGAAGCAGATTTTTGAGTTACCTTTTGAGATTTGGAATGTCTGGGAGGCATTATGAAACTGGCACATAACAAGAAAAAAGATTAAAAAGTAGAAGAAATAAGTAAAAAAGAATGTAAACATGCCTGGTCAAAATATTGAAAATGTCAGGAAGGGGTGTGTGCCGAGGATTGATGGGTAGGTAGCGAGGAAGGTCAGTGTGTCACATGTTACAGGGATGGGGTAAGAAAGGAAGGGATGTTTTGTGGCCAAAATGTGGTTGTGAAAAAAAACGGGAAAAAAGTGCTGATTTGAGGTCATAACTGACACCCTTTTTTGAAATAAGTGACTTTTTTGCAAAATTTAAGTGCTGGTTTGTTTTGAAATCCGCACTTAATTTAAGTGCGGATTTGCCAGAACTGACACCCCCTATTATTATGAAAAGCAAAACATTATCCTGTATGCTTTCAGCAAGTACGAGATGATGTTTTACTTTTCATATTAATAATATAATGGTTGAGAAAGTATTAAAGAAATATAGAAAAATGATAAGCAAAACATGAACTTACATGTCTATAAAATCTTCTTCCATTTGTAGCTGATTGATCAAAATTAATTATAAAGTTTATTTTATAATCACTGTTTTAAAAAATAAATGGTTAGATAAATAAATTGAACATTTTTGATAAGGAATAAAGAAAAGTAAATTGACAAACAAATAAAAAAACTTTAAGTTAACTGAAAAAAAATTATTTTATAATGAATCGAAAGGGTACAGTAAAAGATACCATAAAAATAAATTCAGAATTAGAATCATTAGATTAACTTGTCAAAAGTGTAAAAAAGTGTAACAAACCAAAATGATATGAAATGCAATAGCAAGAAAAATTTGCTTACCGGTAATCAGATAAGGTCAAGAAAATAGTACCAATAATTCAAAATGATAAAGCAAAAATATGATTGATAATTTTTGAAAAAGGTAAGTGAGAAAGAGAAAGGAAAAATAAATTGGGTGGCAAACAGATGTATATATCATGAATTTTCACTGATCACATTTTCAAAAAAATGCAGCTCTCCAAGTCATATGATAAACTTCATCTAAATTCCAAGAATGATGTTGCCAAGGCACTGTACACAGCATGATCATTTTTTCCTATGCATATACTAATTCCAGCTAGAATTTACTTGGCTGCATGTTGTACAGATGCACATTTGTGGAACACTGAATTTCACATCTAAAAAAAATTGACGCCACATAATTCTAGCTACCATGTTTCACGTAGCTAAAAAACATACACTCATCACATTTAAATTTACATTGCGCCAAAATTAATTCATTTTTGAATTTTTTTAAAGGAAACTATAATGTGCACCACCTATTTCTAAAATATGAACCTCCGCACCATATTAAATTGGGAGACTATTAATTATGCAATTTTTTTGCCGTGACCTTTTTCCTGATCTTACTTGGTTCAAAATATTGAAACATGGCCAATGTTGATGAAAGAAACATTTGATTTTGTTTCTATGTGTAACAATGGAAGGCTGTTTCTTACTGGCTGAAGAGTGTTGTATATTTTATTTGAACAAATTTTTATTTTTTTATGTATTTTATTTAAAAAATTTACTTTTTATTGCAGCCAGATTTATACTGGCTGCTTTTTAGAAACCTTAATTTATGACCCAAGCCTTTGAAATTGGCTTGGGTCCCTTACATTGCAATTTAGTACTTCCAGCCAGGTTTCCCCTGGCTGGAAGTGTCTCTTTCAAGCAATCGAAGTCACTAAAAGCGACTTCGATTGCTTGCTGTAATGTTTGCCACCCTCCCAGCTAATTTACTAGGCTGGGAGGTGGCCAAAGCAGTGTGCAACGCGCGTTGCACAATCGCTACCATATTTCATGCAGCTGATATCAAGTCAGCTGCATGAGATATGCGCAGCATGTGCAATGCGCGCTGCATGCAGCAGAAACGCGCGTTGCATGCAGCAGCAATGCAGGCTGCATGCAATGCACATTACTTGCAGCAGCGATGCGTGTTGCATGTGCTGCATGCAGTGCATTGCACAGCCAGTTTTTTTCTGGCTGTGCAATGCACACAGAGAAACCAAAGTCCCTGCAAGGGACTTTGGTCTCTAAAATGGAAGCGACTTTCCCTACCAGGTGCAATCTGGTGGGAAAGTGAGAGAAACGTTAGACCGAAGTTGTTTGAAAGCAACTTCGGTCTTAAAAACATTAAAAATCATTAAAAAAAAATGAGAAATGTAGAAAAAAAAAATTAAAAATTAAAATGTGAGTATAAGAAAAAAAATAAGTTCTAGAGATACCAAAAATCCAAGCCAATTTCATTTGGCTTGGTTATTTAATAATTATTTTTTAATACATTAAATTTAAAATTCAAACACCATAAAATATATGAATTTTTTTTATATGAATATTATAAATTTAATCTACCTCTTTCTCATAATTATATTTATAATTTTGTTTTTTTAATTTTTGACATTTAAGTTTATTTTTTGGAAATACAAAATTAAATTTTCAACTAAATTTTTTAGTAAGGTAAAATAAATTATAAATTTGACATTTTGTAATTGAATAATGAAAAAAATTTTAAATTTATTTAAAAAATATTTTTGTTAGAAGAATACAAATATTTTAAGGGTAGAAATATGGTGCAAATTGTAAGTAAAAAAAATTATATTTTTTTTTGTGAGGGGTTATTTCTATTTTTAAAAATATTTTTCAAAAACATTCATTAAATACTGAATTAAATTACTTTGAAACTCAAATTTTTTGTAAAATAATTAAAAATGAAATAATAATATTGTTGTATTTGATATAAAATTTGAATTGGTAATATTAATGTCTCTTTAAGTAAATTTGAAAATCATTTAAAAAGACCATGTTGATAAGTACTTCATTTTTGATATACAATGGTTATATATATATCTTATATATATTTCTTGAGTGTTATTTTTATATACATTCAATAAAATTTGTAATATAAAATGCCATTTAATAATTAATTAATGTTCAACTTAGTTATAACAACTTCATATTTAATACCAGCCACTAGTATTTACTTTTTAATTTAAAACTCCAATATAATATTAGAGTATCCTTATTTTGTCTGTATGTAATGAACAACAATAACAGACCATAAATGAGTGGGTAATTAATTACAATAAATAGTTGAAGAATAACCTATAAGAAATGATAAGTTTATCAAAAAGAGTACATTAAAAAAATATACTTTTGAATTTTTTTTGATATAATTTGGGTAGTTAAATGAAAATTTAAATTATCAGACATCAAAATGGATAAAATCTAAAAGTAGTGTTTATATAATAAGCCTCATATAAAAAAAGGATAAAAAATCTACTATGTAACTAAATTATTAAATATTAAGGTATTATTAAAATTATTGAAAAACTTATTTTACAGTTATAATGAAATCTAAATGTGAAAATAATGGTGGGATAATAGTAAGACTATGTGGAAACACTTTAATTTATACATACTTTCAACTATGTTCAGATAAAAAAATTGTTAAAATTGTATAATAACATCTAGTTAATAGTGATGCAATTTTATTTAGATCAAGAATAAATTTTTCTGAGGAAAAACTAATTAAATTGAGATATGGCCATCTCCTTTCAAGAGATAGAATAATAATAAAAATTTAAAAAATTATAATAAGTATTCTTAATCACCATTTTTGAAAAGTCTCTAGTAAAATTCATTATAATATATCATTCATTGATTACATTATATGGAGTTTCATCTTGAAGTAGTGATGTGCAGCTTTGAACTTATGTTATGAAAAACAAAAAAGTTAAAAAATATATAGTTATACTAATGAAAAAGCCAAAAATAAAAATACTATTATAAATTAAAAAAATAAAACTACATAAATTTTATTCTGCTCTAATGATGGAAGGGTACTATGTATGAATTTCCACATGTTAAATCCAAACCTGCTTTAAGGCTAGTTTACAGGTAGAGCTATTAAGTTTCCTTAAATTCTAAAAATAACTTATGCATTTTACTAATTATTTTTTTCTTGTTTTCTTTCCAAAGTTGTTAGAGTTGCTTAATTAATACTGTTATCTTGATTGTAAGATATATAATTTTTTTTAATACATGATTTATTGTTTCAAAAATTATATTATAAATTTAAATCATTTATTTCATTTTCTAAAGCTTCATTGTCAAAGACACAACTCCATTTTCTATTACTTAACAAATATATAAAATGTGATAGTAAAATTTGAGGAATTTTCTTTTTGAGAGGGTCAAACTATATTGTGAAGATTTTTATCTAGAAATTCTTGTACTCTAAAACCAAATAATTTTCTCCCTTAAGTAAGCCATTTCAAAAATATGAGAATATAAACAAGAATATTAACTTATCTTATTTTTATTTTCTTTACTGAAAGTTTTAGTTCAATCCCTTTTTTTATATGACATTAGTATAAAAACATGGTTAAATGCTACTATATAATTAATTTTTATTATATATATATATATATATATATATATATATATATGAAATATTTAGAAGGTCATCCTTTTTTATTTACTTGAATAAATGGCTCAATTATAATACCCAACACTTATTAATGTTTCCCAAACTCAATAACAAATTTCTCATATGAAATATTAGCTTCTAATATAAGAAGTTTATCTATAGATGATATTCAACATGTTATTTTACTTTTTAGATTCAGCTAAAATTAAACAAAAGGAGAAATCATGCATATGTGTATAAATGGTAACCATATGTTACTTAGAGGATTGTGAAATTCACTCATCAGAATGGTTTAAGTATTAAAATAAATTGAGGTCATTATTTTCTAGTATTTGAAACTAATTAGGAAATTATTCTAAAAATATATTTTAATGTGTATCATGTTTAAAAAGTTGGAAATATGATTTTTGAAAATTGTGAGTTTCTTATGAGATACCAAGCTTTAGTTTACATTGTTTCAAGTAGAATAGAATTTTAGTATTAGAAATTGAAAGCAATGTACCATTATCAGATTTTAACTGTGTTCTACTTATAGAATGATTACATAACATTAAACATTATTTAAATCAAAAAGGTTTAAAAGATATTTAGAATTTTACCAAATTTCACCATTTATTAATCTTTGATTTGAAAACAAACTATGATGTACACTCACTAGAAATAAGCAATCCCAATTTTAACCTAATTTATCAATCCAAAAATAATGAGTCAATTAACATGAAAATATATATTATTTCAAAACCAATTCTCTAGATTTAAAATATGATGCTTTAATGAAAAATTATTACAAAACTTTAATGCAATGAAGTCTCTTAAAAAATTCAAAAATAGAATATCAAAACAAGTAATTTCTGCAAAAAAAACTACTAACTATTGTAGATAAAGCATAAAAATAAGTCATATTTTTTAAAAAAATGATCTAACAATATTTATTTTTGTTAAAAAAATCAAAACATTGTTAAGTTTTCTTGTTATAATAATGTTAAAATCCACTAAACATTATCTAAAGGTGGTAAAATATGTTAAAAATAAGTTGAATTTTATGTGATAAAAATCAACAATTTTGTATCATTTCCTGTTGTGCTATGACTTTATTCCACCCTTTTTATCTGATTCTTCCAGTATTACTTTGCTATGATCACTAGTTTTCATGTTAAAATTTACAAATGTTCATTATACTTGATAATATGAAAAATAACTCAAACTTTTATAACTACAAAATAAGATTTTGTAACTCCTTCTTTCAATCAATATTTGAAGAAATTTTTAGTTTATTTGAGTAATGATTTTAAGAATAACAAAAAATTTGAAATTCACAAGGAATTATTTCCAGAGACTATAATTATTTACTTGTGTAATGCATGAGCTACTTATCAATGATGTAAAACATCAGAAAAGTAAGTTATAGTTATAAATCTACAGATTATACTGTTTCTGGTATATATATCTTCAATAAATCTTTTAAACTTATCTTAGCCTACATACCACACAATAGAAAATCATTATATTAAAAAAGGGAAAAATTCTATGATAATATCATAAAGAATGATAACCATGGATTAATATTCCATAAAAATGGTTAATAAAATTTTAAGAGAACCTAAATCAGTATTCTTTCATCAAAATATATCCTTTTTGTCTTTGTAATTTATTCCAAACAAATTTTTTGAAAGTTGAATCTATATATCTAATGCCAAAACCACTATTAAGTTCCCTCTTAGACTTTTTAAGAAATTATATATATATATATATGTATATATATATATTATTTATCAAAAATTGAAATAAAGAATAAAAACATAATTTTATTTACCTTTAATTATTTAAATATAGAGTATTTTCAGAATGCATTGTGGTTACTTGTGAAGGTTAGAAGATTTGAAGTTGGATTTATGAGTTTTTAGAAGGGCAAATATTGTAAAATTCTTTCATAAATATTTATTTCATAGTTTCAAATGTTGAAATCTACAAACTAATGGGATTTAAAATCATATTGAGATTTAAAATCTGTTTTCTACTCAAGTAAAATAAAATAAAATGATGATATCAAAATTGAAATTAAGTTTAAACTTTTGATATGCTCTATCTTCAATTTTATTGATAGTGCATCAAAAATTTAATAATATTTTTTTCCTTCATCACTTTTTACATAAAAGATAGTTTTATCATTTTATGAATTAAAGATTGCTTATATAAATTTAACATCTATGTCAACTGTTTATGACTATTAATCTATATAATAAATTTTTTAGAAGAAAAAATAACATCAGTATATACTGACTTTGAAATTATTCAATTTAAAATAGTTTACAGGTAGATAATGAAGGGTGATTTCATTTTTGAATATGAATTATAGAAGTCTTATTTTGTCAATTTTAATTCTTTTTGAGCTCAAATGTATCCACCGCAACTTAAGTAAGAATAAAAATTATTTTTATTGAAATTTACATGAGAAAGTATGCCTATTATTCAAAATCAAACTTGCTCTAATGGTGTTTTTCAATCATTATTTCCATTCATAACAATAAAAAACATTTCAATTTGCTGATGTTTTAGTTTTTGATATCCCCAAGTTTATATCTCAGGTGTACTATTCACAAAATTATTAAAAATATAATTTTCGAAATACATGATAAACTTGAAAGTGAGGGGGCATTAAATTTTTAAAAATGAATTCTAAATTCAGGATGGATAGTATTTTTTCTATTTTCACAAATGAACAATTTTTTGTTTCAATTAATCCAGAAAGAAAATTTTGTTGTAAGCATATTATATTATATTTATTTTGATTTTAAATACTATATTTTCAAGATTTGTGTTTAATATTTCCTGTGAAAGTTAATGTTAATGTGAATTTAAAGTAAGCTTGAAGAAATTTAATCAATAGGCATATTGGATATTTAAAATAATATTTTGCTCCAATCTTGAATCATCCTGGGCTAAAAAATATCCCAAATAAGGTTTTTGTGGGTCAATTTGGATTTAAGTAGGATTAAGTGAGGTTTAATAAAGGACAGATAAAAGGCTAAATTCATTACTAGTGACTTTTTTCTCAAAATAGTTATAAAATATGTATCATTCTGGAATCAAGCTTCAATAAAGTTGAATTGAAACAGAGATAATTTCTAGCAGCACAACACCATATTTACAAAGGTGTAAAATACCTCAAATATTACTCATAATATAGGAAGGCAACGAATCTACAAAATTCACATTTCAAACGAGGATTTATATTTTGAATTTGAAATTGAGAAATGGAATATTATTTTCCAAATTAAATATCTATTAGTCATTTTACCAAAAGTTTTCAGTAATCAGATTGAATTTTGATGGTATTTTGTTGTAGATTAATCATTTTGATGAGACATTTACTCAAAATTACTGGTTTCGTTTCTAATATTCCATGTGAAATTCATTACGAATCTTTTTGAAAGTGAATAGTTGACATATTGGATATGCAAAAGCTTATGTTAGATCAAATTGAGATCAAAGGGAGCTTAACTGATGATCAAATTAGGATTTTACAAGATCAAACGGTGATCAATGTAGGTTCATCTTGAGCTCAATTTGTGACAAATCTCTGACTAAATGTAAGGCCAAACAATTTCCTACATGGTGATGATGTGTGCATAATTCAAGCATAGATTTGTGGCTCAACGGAGTTCAAGCAAGGGGTATTGCTAGCAATACCCCCCCATTTTTTCTGTGGTGATTGGTGTCCAAATACCAAGTGAAATTGGGTTTATATTGGGTACAGTTACTACTGTAAATATCTAATTTTTATGATAAAAAATTAGTACAATTATTTTAAGGGTTCTTTTCCGCAATCAATGAGTTATGATGACCCACTAATATGCAGCAGACACAGATATTTGGTTATTTTGAGCTGTACTAAGGTAAAAATCACATCCCAAAGCTTATACTAAATACTAAGTAAAATATAAGGAAAGACCACCAATTGTCAGTATAGTCTAGTATATAAGTATGATATAATAATGTTTATTTATGGTCCTACTACTTATTGATAAATGATTTAGTGATTAAACCTCAGGGGAAGACTAATAAAATAGTTATAATCAAATAAAACTCACAATACTTGGATTTAAATGTGTGCTAGTGGTGGAAAATAGATGTATAAAATATAGTTATAGCTTATATAAAGATAATATCAATTTATAATAGCTTTATAATATATTTCTAAATGTTAATAATTGTATAGTAGTGTTTATTGGAGTTGTAGTAATTGAATGATGATAAATAACCGTCAAAATCCCTCCTTACTTATACCCAAATCCACTGGGGTGCACAGACCTTCAATTCAGATGATGTCACTGCTATCCCTGGCAATTACAGCACTGTGAGGGCCCATCACCTCCCCATGGCGTCCACTTCAAGAAGTTTCAACACCCAGACCTCCAGTAAGGACCCTCCATCACTATTAATAATAACACTGAGCCATACCATAAATAGAAAATCCAGATAAAAGCAGATACCATAAAGAAACAGGTAAAATAAACAATCAAAAAGAGATTTAATGAAACTAAAAGCATATAAAGGAAACAATTAAAATTTCCAAGCCCCCAATAACATCCCCAAGCATCCACATTAACCCAGAAACATCCTTCCAACCCATAAATCCGTGAATAACCATCCAAGGAAGTAATTTTAGTTGTCCAAACTGGGTGTATGCGCCTGATATAGGTGTCTATGCTTCTGTAGGCGTTGTGAGTCCACTGATTTCGTCCATATGACCTAATTAAGCAGAAAAACAAAGGTTATAGGCTATTAAGGGGCTAAAACCCACTTATATACCTAAATATACATAATATACTGCATATTTCACTGAATATGAGATTTATGTATACATATAAGCTTATGTATGTCAATAATTACTTCATATCACTTAAGTTAAGTATATTATGACTCCATTAACACCTTAATAAATATTATTAGACCATGGATAAGCTATTTAAACTATTATAAATTATATAATAGAATAATAATTATATATATATATAATAAAATAATATATATTATTATTTTAACCTTATTTTTAAGATATAAGCTTAATCTACTTAAGGTTATCTTATTTTAAGCATAAGAAATACTCAGTCCTAAGGATATTTAGGCTGACAGTAAAATTAGTTGTATTTATTTTATTAATAAAAATATAGTATAGTGTAATAGTTTTGATAAAGTAAGTGATGGGCTGAAGGGAATTACCCAACCCCTTTTTATAGGCAAGGGGTCCTCTGAAGCGCCACAAATTTGTATATACAAAGTGATAATAAAATGAAACAGGAAAATAAAAGAATATAACTGAAACCTGGTTATTGAGAGAATAATATGAAACAAGTAATTAAACCCGCAAATAAGAACTAATTTTTCCCATTCTGAATTCCCAACCCACTTAATAAAAATAGTGAGTAACTACACAAATTTGTAACATGGGAAACTGTGAGTAATATATCCAAAATAGGTATAACAATGTGTTTTAAGTGTTTTAATTGGACCAATATAATCTTACCATTTTTACGCAATTAATTATATAATCAATTTAAGCCCAAAACAGAAATTTGTAGTGTTTTAACTATTCCATTTTAGTAATAACTAAATTAAGTGAGACAAGTAATTAATTTAATGAAAAATAATTAAAATTAAGCATTTAATTTATTTTATTAAGTAAGTATTTTAAGTTATTTAATAAAATATTTTTGAACACATTTAAAGGTCAAAAAAGCGCCCAATATTTATGGATTATAACATATGAGAAGATTGATTTAATATATAATTTTAATTAATTAAATTTTAATTCCATTATAATTTTAATTAATTAAATTTTAATTCCATTATAATTTTAATTTTTTTCAATTGTAACTATAATATAAATTTATGACTAATTAATTATTAATTTATTAATAGTAAATACATAAAAAATATGCCATTATTTATAGAATATGATATATATTATTTTTGATGTAAGTGAATAAATAATTTATTTAATAATAAAATTAATATAATACTTATTTCACTTATTTTAATAAAATTTTTATATAATTTTATTATGTAATAAAATATTATAAAAGAAATCACTTTGTTCCCTCCAATAAAATATTATAATTTTTACTGGGCTCCTGAGACAGCCTGGCTGACTTAAAGTGTTATGCTTCATATTTCTGTGTATGAATTTGTGTTTTTGAATAACTGTCTTAAAGTGAATTTCTTTTAGGTTCTAAACACCATTTTGGAGCAAATTTGAGTTTTTCTCAAGATAATAAACTCTTGAACGTAGTTTTACATTGATCTTGATAGAGTGAAAGTGGACTTTGGATCCAATCAATTTGGCTTGCTCCACTTGGTGGATTTCTCTCAATACCATGATATATAGCACTAAATTTAAGAGTTGTTGTGTTCAAGGCTTTCCATCTAGTAACGATTGTTGAATAAAAATACTAGAGCTGTTTTGTCTGTTTTAAACATGGATTCCATCCTATTTATTTG
Organism: Hemileia vastatrix; assembly: GCA_030280995.1. NCBI lineage: Eukaryota > Fungi > Basidiomycota > Pucciniomycetes > Pucciniales > Zaghouaniaceae > Hemileia > Hemileia vastatrix. The sequence goes on from JASXTE010000001.1 coordinate 49,438,951, forward strand.
TAGATAATCAGCTTAAAATATCAATTACTTAAAAATGTGAAGCCAGTAGTGTAAAGTAGTGAAAATTGATAAAATTTGGTGATGAGTAGTGAGTATAGTGACTTGAAAAGATAGTTTTTGAAATGGTGGTGGAATCAAGGGTGTGGTTAAGTATCTTGATGAGCTATGAAAAATAAAAATATAATTCAGGGGTAGGTGTGATTTAATGATGCAAAGTAAGTATCTGTAAGTATATATGCTTACTTGTACCCAAAATGTACCAAAATGTATGCTAATGTGAGGAGTAAATGACATCACTATGCACCAAGTAAGATATCCCTGATGTAGATATCAGCACAAGTTGGGAATATTTTAGGGAGGGACATAGGGATAGAAAAATATGTGTAAGGAAAATATGTGCAAAAAAAATTTCTGAGAAAAATAAGTGTAAGAAAAATATCTAGCAAGCATGGGAAACTTTTTTTTAATTTTTTTTCTCCAAAACAATCATATTTATTTCATTTTTTATTTATTTTCTGTTTTTTAAAAAATTATTTTTTAAAAAAAAAGTTGTCATGGTTGCTAATAATATTATTACACTTACTTTTCTAACATTTATTTCTCTGACCTTACATCCCTCCCTAAAATATCCCCAACTTGCACTGGATATCTCCATAAGTGATATCTTAATTGGTGCATAGTGCATGGTGCCGGAATATGAATCAAAGTAATAGTTAAGTATGCATGGAGTGGGGTGTTACCAGCATTGTGGTAGATGCCCTAAGATCAACCACACTCATGAGTAAAATTAGCTTTGGTATCCATATTTTGCTGAAAATTACCGCTAAAGTTCCACACTCATCTATTTTCAATCTTTTGGTAAAGGTTCAAATCAGTAATTTTTTCAGTAAATTGTGGATCTTTCCACAATTTCACCACAAAAAAACAGCCAGCACCTGCTAGCAGGTGCCAACTCCTCAATCTATGTTTCATTCAAGCATAACTAAGATTTGATACCGCGTGAGCTGTTATGTTCAATTTTCAGTGCATAGTCTTCTCAGAAAAATTACAGCTGAGTTAAAACTGAATCAAATCAAAGATATGGATTGGCACCTGCTATGAGGTGCCCACATTTTTTTTCTGTTGAATTATTGAACCATTTGTGTAACTCATTTTCTGCCCTGCCATTTTTTCAGTAATTCATCTCACTTGCTCAGCCTTGAAACACCTTACTACCTCTGATTCATGAAAACTTCACTCTTACCATACACTACATTACTCATCATTCCCTTACTGAAAACTACTTTTCTTACTTCTCATCATCACATCACACCCAAAATTATCATTTCATTATATTATAATACTTTAAAAACCATCTCTACACCTCAAAGCTTCAACAAAATTTAAAATGGTTTTGCCCAAATTGGTCTTTCATTAAGTGTGCATCACCAGTGTAATAATCTTTTTCTACATTTTTATTTTGGTTTCAGTGTAGTTGAATTAAATTTTTGATTGTTGTAATCAGAAGTTAACAAATATGTAAGAAGCAGATCTTCTTCTTCCATGTCTAATAAAAAATCAAGGAAATTTAATGGTATGGGAAATGCAACAGTTGAGTGAAGAAAAATGAGTATGACAGAAGGAGGGATAGAAGAAATCAGTGATGTGGAAGAAGTGATGTTATTGAATAAAACGAGAGACATGAGTGATGAATATTTTGTGTAACTTGCAAATAGTGAATTTTTTGAAAAATAAGTGTGGAATAATATCATAAATTTGTGCAACTCAGAAGTAATATGCATGTAAGTGGGAGTTGTACAACTGAACAAGTGTGGATGCTCTAAGCATTGATTTATTTCTTAGGATCACTTTCTCATAGGTCATGAACTACTACCTTAGAGCATCCCCAGCTATGTTGGTAAAGTGGTTTGTTATGCATATTTTACCAACTTATTTCCCAATTGTTGCTTAATTAGACTCTAGGAACTAATTTATTCTGTAATCATATAATTAAATGAGCAAAGTTGCTTGATTAGCTTCTGTAATTTTCAAAACCTTGTGCCAACTTTTTTTGAATCAACCATTACCTACTGAAGCCAGAGGCACCTCATTAATTACTTATTTTTTTCACCCTCACTTCACACAAAAATATCCAATACTATTCATTTAATTACTACATATATTTGCATTAAACACTTCAGCCACACCTTCTCCTCTATAATAGCTCAATAATAACTCATTTATGTTGACTAAATCTAGGAAAAAAAGGTCTCCTAATTGACACCCCCAAGAAGAACAGCTTTCTTTGTCATGGATAAGCATTAGCAAGCAACCCAAGTGCTTCACATTTGACTTATAGTCCTCTGTGTCCAATATACACATTATGTAGCTATATATTGTTAGAAATTTAAAGAAATAGAGTTTTCCAAATGCAAAAATGGTTGTTAAACATGGTTGATTTGTAGGTACTATTTTTATTACAGTAGTCTTTCATTAGCTGGTGATTTCCATAAATGTAATTGCAATTAATAGATATTTTTTGTGGGCTTTATTACTTGAATTCATTGAATCTAAAGGTTCTCTAAATATGATTTCTTCTTCTTCAATAGATTGTAGTTCATCTATAATGTGCATGAATTGTTGTGTCATGTTATTGGAAATGTGTGTGTATGAGTTGAAGTGTGAAATTGATGGGTGCTAGTAGTTATTGAATGAGTTACACAATTGATGAATATTTCTTTAACACATGTTTAGTTAAATAATCTGCATATGGCTGATGAATATTTCAAATAAGTAACAAATGGCACCATTAAAATGCATATAGCTACTGAATATTTGCTGAAATGTCTGTGAATGCTCTTAGTAATGGTAGATCACTTTAAGTACATGAGGAAGATAAAAAATAGGTGGTAATTACTCCCTAAGTATCTCCAACTACAATTGATACATGGATTCTAGCCAGAGAAAGCATGTTATTCTGGCCAACACGACTCTGCCTCCCCTGAAAATTGAAGCGCTCCCCATTCCGCCTGATCCTCCTCCTCCTCCTCTGGCTTCAGGATCTCCCTCTCTAAATCTCTCCCCCCTCTTCCCCTCCCCTATCCCTCCTCTCTCCTTCAATGCTTACCACATCCCCTCCTCTCCTTCCTCCTCCTTTCAGGCCTTATCCTGCAAAAAAGAAGAGGCAATACTCTTCCCCTACTCCCTTTATGTGTTTCCCTATTTGTGGCCCTTCCTCTGACTCTGTTACCAAGGCTCCTGATGATTACCCCAAGCTTTTCTTTCCCTCCCAGTCAGAAAGCCCCTCCCAAACCGATTGTTCCCTGCCTTCCAAGGACAATGACACCCCAATGTCTGAAGGTTCAGCCATCCCATCTAATTTTCCCAAAGGCCAGAATGCTCCTCTCCCCATCCTCCCTCAACCATCTCAAGCTTTGAGCTCCCTTGATGCTTAAACTCATAATCCCACCAATGCCTTTTCCAGTTTTGGTCTCACCTCAGAACCACAGGCCCCCCTTCCTCCATCAGTGGACCCCAATGCCCCCTCTGCTTGTTTCATTTGTTTTGTTGGTCTCCATCAGGACAATGACCCCAGGGCTTTGGTCTTGTGCCTCAATAGTCTCCTAGGAACCATCAGGGAGCCCCCAAGAAAGGGTACGTGCAAAATGTTCACATGGCCACCATTTCTGATATTAGGGCCCTTGCTGCTTCTCTGTCCCCCCCTGCAAACCAGGCTGCAATTCACCAGCCAACCCCCTCTGTTGCTTCCCATTCCCCACATAGTGAACCCACGCTGAAATTGGTTGACCAGAAGCTTGATGCTCCATTGGAACACCTCTCTCCTTCCAGGAACACCTCATGCACACATCTCACTCATGGTCCCCCTGGCCCCTCTCCCTCTCACCCATCTAGACCAACATTTGCTCAAGCTGTGGCTTCAGGAATTCACCCCCATGTCCGCCCTTGCCCCACATCTACTTCCTACCCTGGCCCTCCTTAATTTACCATCAAAAAATCTAATCCTGCTTCCCCAGTCTTGAAAGACCTTCACAACCCTAAACCACTTTCCCTTATCAACAATCAAATTTCCTCCAGAAAAATAGTCAGTTCATCAACCGATTCTATCATACGCATCAAAGGAGTAATGCACCACAGGTCCAATGATCTGAAAATCATCATGAACTCTTCTGAAGTTCAGTCTACCCTCACTAGTTCCTGTAAAGAATGGAGCCCTCAAGGACTTATTTACAAGCCTCCCACGTTTCCAGTTGTTGCTCACAGAATTCCAACCTATTTTGACCTCAATGGTCAATTTCACATAAATTCACTGATTGATGATAACCCAGATTCTCTCAAGTTTTTGTATAGGATCTCATGGCTTAGACTCCCCAAAGCTAGGGCTGGAAAGAGCCACTCCTTGGTTGTAATCCATCTTCACAACAAATTAGGCACCAATTCCCTTACTTCTCCCTTCCCTCCCTCCCTCCTCATTGTTGAAGGTCAATTCTGCTTCACTGAAGCCATCAACAATGAGAGGAGCACTTTTTTTCAGTGCTGGATCAGAGGTAATCTTTCAATTCATTGTTCCTTCCCCCCTTGCTGCTCAAATTGTGCTGGTCACCACAGAACCAAGCTTTGAAAGGCTAAAAAACTTCCATCCCCAGTTTTCTTTCTCTGTGTTGACTCTCTCCCCCTAGATCATCCACTAAAAAACTCACACACATCTCTCCCTATCCTCCTTGAGAAACCTCACAGCTCCCCTCCTATCTTCCACCTTCCACATCTGTCAATCTGTCCCCACAATAACCCATGAGTAGTACACACACTATGAAATTCTCATCTAGTTCCCCTTTTTTCTCTTTCTTTCAACTAAATTTTCATAGATCTTTTTAAGTTTTCTCTTATTATTTAATGACCCTATCACTAACTCCTATGACATACTTGTTTTCCAGGAGCCCTTACTCTCCCCTGACAATTTTACCCTCTCCCCAGCCAGGGGATGGCACCTGATCACTCTTTTTCATACTCTGTCATCTCCCCCCTCTTTTCCTATGCCCTGTTGCTTTTACATCACCAAGTGACTCCCCATCCATCTCTTATCTTTCATCCCCAGCCCATGTCTTGATTTCACTCTCCTTCAACTAAATTTCTCACCTACCCCTATTATCTGTGCCAATCTTTATAACCCTCCTGTTGCTTTTTCCACTACCCTATTTATTTTCCCCTCCCTCCTCTCTTTTTTCCACCTCCCCACCCTCTTCTTTACTGACTCAAATTTACATCATGATTTGTGGGAATACTTGTCCAAACACCACTCAAATCATCCAGAATCATCCCTGTTTATCAACTCCCTTTCTGATCTGAAGATGTCTCTTATTTACCAAGCTGGCATCCCTACCTTTTGTAACTCATGGTGCTTCACTTCAGTGATTGACCTTGTATTTGCAAATGGGAAGGCAACTGACTAGGTAATTAGTTGCATTAAAGACATTGATGGGTCCTCTTCACACCTTTCTGACCACAGATCAATCTCCACCAAAATTTTTCCCCTACCATTCCCCCCCTCAAAACCTCCCTTTCAGGAATTGGAATAGTTTTGATGAGTTCTCTCTCCACTCCTCCCTTTTCTCCCTATCCCCTATTTTCCCACTCTCCTCCCCCTCTTCTATTGACTTTGCTGCCAAACAAGTCACTTCCCTTTTTATCAAACTAATGGAATCCTTTGTCCCGCTGCAGCAGCCCAGCTTTTTGTGTCATGCCTGGTGGAACTGCAGCATCTTGGATCCCCTTAAGAAATACTGCTATCAAGCCCTCTGTTACATGAGGCTCTCCCCTGCTCCACACCTTGAGTCTGAGTTCCTGTTAGAAAGAAAAGGATTCTGTGCCAAAATTAAATTCCTCCTCAAACAACATTGACAAAACTATCTTTCTTCCCTCACACCTCACTCATTATGCAGACCTGCTAAGTCCTTTTCTCATATATCCTCCTCACGCTTTAACCCTCCCCTCTTTAACCCAGATGGATCACTAGTGACTGACAATATACTGAAGGCCCAAATGCTTTTTGAGGGCACTTCAGTAGCATCCATTCCCTGCAACCTTTCAGATATCTCTTCCCCTCCTCCTCCCTTAGTTTCCCCTTCCCCACCCCAGTTCACTGTCCAAGAGATTATTGCTGCCCTTTTAAAGACTAAGAAAGGCCATACTCCTGGTCCAGATGGTATCCCCAATTCCCTCTTACACTGCAACCCTCAAGCATTTACTTCCCTTCTTCTTCCCAATTTTCAAAAGTGCCTCAATCTTGGTCACTACCCTGAAACCTGGAAAGTTGCAAGAACAGTAATAATGCCCAAGCCAAACTGGCCAGATAATTCTGTCCCTGGTGCTTATTGCCCCATACACCACGCAATATGGGGGACAGACTTGCTAGCAAGTCTGCAACCTTGAAACCTAATTCATATCTTTTTGAGCCCACATTTGATTAGTGAGGAAACCACCAAGAAAAAATATTGACATTCTGTTGAACTCAATATGAATACAAATTGAACATTTAGTGAAGCATAGGTAGTAATACTTTGAACAAATCTTGAGATATGAATAATGAGATTTTTTATAGAAATTTTAATACAGTGCAGACCACACCCAAATTATTCAGAAAAATACATATTTTTAAACTATTTAAGCAGTTTCTTTGCAATTTTTAAAAAAAGAACACCAAATTATAGATTCGGCAAGATATCATCTGACATAATTAAATAAGTTTCTTTGGCCAGAAATACATGGAGAAACTATAATTTAAAATATTTCAATTTGTGCATTTATATTATTTATTGTATTATTTTCAAGAATTGAAAAAATTATATACTTATTTTATGACTAGATAGTATTGAGTATTATAAATCATTAAAATATTTAAAGAAGGTGCAAAAATCTTAAAAATGATGTTACAAAGACTTTACTTAGACATATAATTTTCAAATTCAATTTAAATACTATATTTTACTGGTAAATAAAAAATATTTTCATACTAATATTTATTAAAATTTTATTTCCCTTCATCTTCAAAATTTTCAAAATATTAAAATATAGATTTTTATTTGATTTAAGTAAATGAAGAGAATAAAAGTATAGGAGTTGTGGATTTTTAGGATTCAAGGAATTTCTGTGCCCACTCTTTGTAACATATTTTATATATTTTATATTTTTTGTATATTTATTTTGTATTACTATCTTCTTTTATCATCTTTTTTTACTCCCTCTCAAGAATACCCCACTCTTTTCCCTTTGAAATATTCCTTTCTCCTCACCTCATTTTTCTCCCCACCCTTTTCACTCCCTTCTTCATTATTTTCAACCCCTATCCACATTTACCTCTCCCTTTCCACCCCTCTCCACTCCTCTCCTTCCAGTTTTCTTACCTATCCATTCCTCCCTAACACTTTATTTTTATATACAGAAATAGGGACTGAGTTGAAAGGGAGGAAAGAGGGGTTCAAGAATTGTGGAGGCAAGGTAAAGGGGAGGAATGGGGCTACAAGGGGCAGGGAGGCTGGAGAGAGGGGTGAGGAAGGGTATATGGGGTATCAAAAAGGTTGGGAAAGAGTTGGAAGGGAAGATTTAGGGTTTCTGAGGCATTTTGAGTGAAGAAAAAGGTTGGGGAGAGGTTGGGAGGGGTGAAATGGGGATCAAAAGAGGATGGAATACAATGGGGCTGGGAGGGTAGCAAAAGGGGTGGGGATGGAAGACAAGAATGTGTTGATAGAATTGAAAAGGATGGGGATTGGTGCAAACTGAGTGTGAAAATAGGAGGATGGACTCTGTTCTTCAGGCAAAGAACAGAATTCACAGCCATAAAATATTAGCTGAAACATGAAATATATAAGTTGAAACAATTAACTACAAAGTAGTTTTAGACATACATTAGCATTTTAAATAGGATACTAAAGCTGTAAATTTACTTTATCATGTAAATTATTTTTGAATTAAGGTGTATGGATTTGTATAATTGTTCACTAACTCAACTTACAGATGTATTGATCATTATTTATATACATTATGATATAAAGAATGAGAAGTAATATTATATAAAAAATACCCATATAATATTAGTATAATTTTTCTTTCAAAATTTTTTATGTAATGTGGTTGATTATTATATATATGACAAAAAAATAATAGGTATTTTAGAAAATAATTTTAACCAAAAAAATTTGATTAAATTTTAAACCATTTTCATAGGCCTCATTAGGTGAGCTTACATAGTTTAGAATGTACATGTGAGTTCTTCTGGTGAGGTGAAAAAAATCTTCTACATGAATCATTAGCTTCAAATGAAGATTTACCACTAGATATAATGATAAAATTATTATTTTTTTCTTAATTTCTTAATTTCTGATTACTTTATGTACCATAATAAATAAATGTAATTACTAAAACCTCAGGGAAAGAAAAAGTCTAAAATTTCTTAATATATGTATAATTATTTAATCAGTAAAAGAAACAACTCTCTGAGATCTCTTAATTTCTAAAAATTTCTTATCACAAGAAATACATACAATTTTTTAATATTAAATATCTTAGCTTTGATAGAACTTAGATTGAACTCTCAATGACAACCTATGCATGACTGTGGTTCAACCTTAGTTAAACTGTGAGAAGTTTTTTTCATTTCTTAAAATTTAAAAAAAAAGTTATTATAATGTAAATCTAAGTATATTTTTTTAACAAAAATATTTTTTCTACATGATATGAATTTATGGGAATAAATATAAAAAAATTAAGATTTTTTAAAAAATAATATTTCAAATAGCTGTCATATTATCTTCAATTTTTATAGAATGATTTTTCTTTCAATTGATAGACTGAAAAAATTCTACAGCTATGTTTATATTCCTATAATATCTATAAATAGTTTCCAGAGCTCCTATTGATACTCAATATACTTTAACAAAAGAAAAAAATCTCTTTTAAATAAATATATTTCAGGTACTTCCTAGTAACCCATTCTTTAATATAGATCTATATGTTTAAGTTTAAATCAATTCCAATGCATAAAAATAGAAGTTTTTAAAATATAAACATAAAATATTTTTCATAAATTTAGATTGCAATCAAAGTTAACTTATTAACTTGTTTTTCTGCTTTAATCTTCACTGTAAATTTATAATACTCTCAGTTGAAATTAATTTAAGTAAAAAATTAATTATTCATGTATTGAATTTTGATAAATAAAATATTTAAGAGTATTTATATAGTATTTTTTTCTAGAAAGTATCAAATATATTGACTCATTAAATGTATAAGATAATTTATTTTTACCTATAGGTTTAATTATCTTATTTCAAATAAAGAATTGAAAAATAATTAACCTATATTTCTAAAATGAGGAGAAGGTGCAATTTTAGAGCTGTAAAACTATCTTGTAAATTCATTTATCTCACCAACCAAGAGTATGATCCTCTACAATTTTAATTAAGAAAATTTGAATAAAAAAACTGAATTATTTTTACATATATTTTAAAGTATTTTAATAAATTTATACTGATCAGAACTTTATTAAAAATGGTAGCAATTTATATTGTCATAGTTCAAGTTATCTATTGTATCTTTCTTACAAAAAAAAAATTATATAGATTTCTTTCTACAAATAAAATTATGGAATGATGAATAATATCAGTTCTACCTCTTTGGTAGAGTATTTGAATTTTATATAAGATTAAAATTTGATCTTGTGCACCTCTTCTTACATGGAAACACTGTAAATTTTGTGAGGTGAATCCCCAGATGAGCAGTATTTTTATCTCAAATATCAGAATTAAAGTACACTATACTATTCAGCTCAAATTTTTATAAAATATTCCTCTTTTTACTTAAAAATTACTTTCATAACTTTAGGCACATTTTATCTGTATTTTTTATGAAAGGAATTCACTGAGTGGTTTTTTTTTTGAGTTCTCTAGATCATTTTGCCAACTGAAAGTATGCCAAAAAAATATTTATGAAATCAATAAAAAAGATATTCTAAAATCTAGATAGATATTTCATTAACCCATGATATAATATATATATTGTCTTAGTAGCTGAGGAATTGGTACAATTTTAAAAAGAGAAAAATATTTTGGGGATTTTTTTTCCTTTTCTTGCATTTTCTATGCCCCCAAAATGCATTGGAGTCTGAAGCCTAAAGATATATTCTAATTCTAAGATACATAATCAGCTATTTTTCATTTAAAAGTAATTAGTGTAAATAAGCTGTGAAATTTCTTCATTTAGTCAAAAAGCTTCAAAAATAATTACCATACTTTAAATTTTGGTTTTCCATGTTTTAAATTGTAATCTATAATAAATAATTTAAGTTGTCTGTTGATTCTATTTATTTTAAAGAAAATTCAATAGATTGAAATATACCATTGCTAAATCTTGACATTCAAAAAATACATCAAGAGAAATTCAGTGTATATTGTGTTAATAATAAAATTACAGTTTTTCAATTCTGGAAAAACAGTTTTAGGTAATAGAAAAAGTCACTGATTTTTTTATATGTAATCTGAAAGTTTTTAATAACATTATTTTATTTAAGAAATGTGATATTATTGATAGATTTTCATTGATCAAATTAAATTAATAAAGTATTATTTAAATAAGTTGCATCAAAAAATACTGTGCATTGAGTAGACTCATGGAATGATTTTTTCTGGCTTCCATTCAGTTATTCTCACACTTTCACTATGTTTTCAATATAGATCCATTATTGTTTGTGTGATACTTCAAGTGAAAGTTCAGTATTTCTTCAGTCTGAGTTCCATCTGATTTCCATCTGACTTCAAGTTGAGGACTAGCTAGCTAGTCCCCCCCCCCAAATATTGCATGTTGATAGCCCTTCTCAACACCATGGGCAAACTTCTTGAAGCCCTACTAACTAAATGCCTCTCATATCATGTTGAATCAGCTTACCTCCTTCCTGATGCTCATTATGGCAACAGCCCTTTTAGAAGCACCTCAGACGCACTTCTCCATCTTACAACATGAACAAAGGATCAATGGAGGAAGGGTAATGTTGTTGGCACCTTGTCCTTGGATGTGTAAGGGGCTTTCCCTACAGTGAAGGTCAATAGACTTGCCCAGATCATTCTCTCTTTGCCCCTCCCTTACAATCTAATATCTCTTATTATTGACTCTCTCAAGGGAAGAAAAGCTAACATTGCTTTTTCCTCTTTCAAATATCCCATTTCCTTCTCCCCCAAAGGACTCCCGCAAGGGTCTCCTTTATCCCCACTGCTTTATGTGATCTACAATGCTGATCTACTGTCTCTCACGTTTCTCTCTGACTCTTCTCTTGCCTTGGGTTACCTAGACAATGTAGTATACCTTTCTGCTAACAAGGACCCAGAGTTGGTGGTAGAGTCACTCACCAAGCTGGGATCTGAGGCAGCTTCCTGGGGCTCCAAGTACGTGGCTGTCTTCAATTTCCCCAAAACTAAGTGGATCCTTTTCACTAAACACATAAAAGTTCTTTCCTCCCCACCTCCCTCACCTTCAATGGCAATACTATTAGTCCCTCTCCCTCCTTGAAATGGCTTGGGGTTCTCCTTGACCCTTCCCTGTCTTTCATCCCAAATGGAAACAGGCTGATTGCAGGGGGACTTCAAGAAGCAGCTGCCATCCACCACCTAGCATCTTCAGGTTGGGGTATTCCATTGAAACAATATTGCACCCTGATCACCTCTTTAGTTTATTCTAGAATGGATTTCACTGCTCTTATCTGGCATAATCCTAGGAAAAACTCCCAAACTACGAGGCTCTTGCAGGTGGTTGACAACAAGGCACTGAGAAGAGCACTTGGTTGTTTCCACTCCAACCCTGTTTCCCTCCTCTTACATGACTCATCTTCTCTCCCTTGCAAACAGTGTCTAGATATTATTGTGAATAAGGCATGGGCAAGGCTTTTCACCATCCCCCTCTCAAACCCAATGGCTCTCCTGGAAGAAATGCTCCTGTCATCCCCCTCCCCCAAAGCTCACCTACACTAACTACACATCCTCTCTAAAACCAACATCTTTCCCTCCCCCTTTACCCTGGCCAACCTAGACACCTATCACCCCTCCCCGTTTCCACCCTGGCGCCCTCCCTTATTTTCTTCCTACATCAGTAATACTAGCAACCTAGCATGTGCTGAAACTTACAAACTCATCTCTTCCTGCCCCCACTCTTTCTATTTGATATACACTGATGGGTCAAAGTCTGATTTGGGATCTTTTGCTGCAGCTTTTGACCCAGGTCAGAATCTTCCCTTTGTGGCCTGTCTAGGTGACCAACATCTCTTCTTGGTATTTGAGACTGAGTTGTTTGGGATATTCCTTGGACTCTGCCTCTTCATCACTAACCCCTTCCACTCCCTTTACAATTCACTCACCTTACTCACTGATGGGCAATCTGCCATTAAGGCTTTGTCCTCTCCTTCTAACCCAACTCACAATTCTGTGCTACTTCACCCAATAGCAGCCTCTGTCTCCGCTATCTTGGACACCAACCCAGGAGTGTCCCTCACTCTCCATTGGTGCCCAGGACACATGGGTATTCCAGGCAATGAGGTTGCAGACACACTGGCCAATGGCTCTCATACCATGGCTTCCCTCGCTGAGTCTCTTCTTTCCTTCACTGCTCCTCTTCCCTCTATCTCTTCTCTTAAGTCCCACATTAAAAAAACATTCCAAAATCCTCCTTCACTCCCCTCCCAGCACAGACACATTGAGGAAACATAGAGGACGGTCTAACCCATCCCTTTGTTTTAAGGTGTTGTCCTCCCTCCCAAGAGCACATGCTACTGCATTTTTTTCAATGCCGTTCTGGCCACTCCTCCATGAAACACTATCTTTTTCGCTTCAAGGCGCCCTCCTCACCTATCTGCTCACATTGCACTCTCAACGCTCCTGACACCCCCAAACATGTCCTTCTCTTTTGCCCGGCCCACTCCAGAGAACGCGCAGCGCTCTTTGCAGTGGCTAAAAATTACAAGATTAAATTTGACTTATCTTCTCTTTTATCCCCTTCTCCGATTACCTTTCACGTTGCTTCTTTTCTCATTAACTCAAACAGATTCCTTAACAACATCCCACTATCTCAGTAGTCCCTACATTGTTTTAACTCTGAATTGCCCTAATTATCCCCCCCATTTATCTCATTCTCTTTTTTACCTAGTCATTATTGTCCCTGTCCTTCATGCCCCTAGTTGGGCGAGATTGTAAGAAATAAAGATAAAAAAAAATAAAAAAAAATATAACTGATAATAGTGACTAATAAGATCGTATCACTTAAATATAAAAGCTAACGGCCGTGACCTTGCTAGAAGGCCATGAAAAAGCTTCTTAGAAAACAAATCCTTCCATAGAATAATTAATTTAATAAAACATATAGTAGAATATTCTAAAAGATGTGTAGATAGTGGTTACAAGGTATAAAAATATCTCGTAATGAAAGCAGTGATAGGTTCCACAATAGATCCATTCAGATATCGCTGATCAGTTGGTGGGTTTGAGAAAAACGGAGGCAATAGCTAGATGAAGTTCAAATTTTTAAAAAAGCTCTTTGAGAATGAGACTTTTGATTTTCTTATCTGTCAGCGTAAATCATCAAAGCGGCTAAAGTAATTCGGAGCCTAAAAAATACAGCAAAACCTGAAGGGGCGTTATATATGCACGACGTGTATTGACTTCTGGTACAGCCATATTCGAAAAGGTTGGTGCAGTTTTACTAAAAATTTAAAAACTTTTGGTCAGCTCATTTGACATTTGACAGCAAACTTAGCCTCCCTTCAACAAAAATATGCCAGTTTTTCTGTCAAATGTCAATCATTCTGTCTAAATGTTTTGATTCTTTTTGCAAAACTGCACCAACCGTTTCGAATTTGGCTGTAGATCCTAGCGAAGAGGCTTCTAAAAACAACATCAAAAATGTCATTACATGACAAAGAACACTTGTAATTGTGCCAAAGCATGTGCCAACCTGTCCATCAAACTTCTTTCAAAGTTTTTTTTATCTCTTCCTCTAGTTTAAACTAAGTCCTCTAAGTTAGCAGTATCTCTCGCTCATGGCTACTATTCAATGATGTTTAGATACTTTCTTTCTTTAAAACTTAGGGTTACAACCATATGGACAACGGTTGGTGCACTTCCGCCAAAAAAATCAAAACATTTAGACAGGATGATTGACATATGACAGTGAAAGTGACAGCTTTCTAGTGAATGGAAGCTAAACTTCCTGTCAAATGTCAATTGACCTGTCCAAAGGTTTTGGAACTTTTTTTCAAAACTGCACCAACTGTTTCCGATATGGCTGTAGATTCCAATTACTTTCATTCTATACAGGTTATACGGGTTAAAACTTAAGTTTGGGTAGAGTTAGAGTTAGAGGTTAGAGGTTAGAGGTTAGTAGTTAGTGTTATCATTTCGCTAGCTGGTTAAAATAAAATAAAAAAATGCGCTAGGTTAGAATACTACTTCAATGTCATGCAGTTACTCAAAATCATGTCAGATGAACGTCAAAAATATGTCAAAAAGGTAAGAAATGGTTGACAGTTAGAGTTGTTATTTTTAGAAGCTCAAGTGTTAAGGATGCATCAGAAGTCAAAACAGCTAAAGTGAAAATGGTTGGTGCAGATTTTCAAAATTTTGCTCAGTATACCCAGCATTTTTGATGGGCAACAGGCTAGCGGGATGAAACAATGAGGGAAAATGCTGGGTAAGTTAGCACTACGCACCAAGTGAGATATCCCAGATAGGGATATTTTAGGGAGGGAGATAATACTACGCACCAAGTAAGATATCCCTGATGGGGATATCCAGCGCGAGTTGGAGATATTTTAGGAAGGGAGATAAGGTCAGAAAAATAAATGTAAGAAAAGCAAGTGTAAGAAAAATCATTTGCATCCATCAGAATTTTTTTTTTAAAAAAAAAATTGTAAAAAAAAGGAAAAAATAAAAAACAAAATAAAAAATCTTTGTTTTGAGAAAAAAATTAAAAAACTAAATTTTCCTTGGTTGCAAGATACCTTCCTTACACTTATTTTTCTCGCATATTTTTTCTGGCACATATGTTCCTTACACATATTTTTCTATCCTTATGTCCCTCCCTAAAATATCCCCAACTTGCGCTGGATATCCCCATCAGGGATATCTTAATTGGTGCGTAGTGAAATAAAAATCATTTCTTTTGAGAAAAAAAAATTAAAAAACAAATATTCCCATTGTTGCAGATATTTTTCTTACACTTATTTTTCTCACACATATTTTTCACTACACAATATAGGGTGTGAACTTGCTAGCAAGTCCTCAACCTGAACTCAGATGGAACTCAGATGGAACTCAGATGGAACTCAGACTGAACTCATACTGAACCCATACTGAACTCTACTTGAACACCCACCTAAAACTGTTCTGCTGAGTGGTGTTCATCCCTGATTGTATGGTTCCTTAATCAATAGCTCAATGTGTGTTCAATCTGTGGTGAGTTTGGGTCCAAGGTTGCGGACTCGCTAGCAAGTCCGCCCCCCATATTGTAAGGTGTTTCTTACACATATAGGAGAAGTGGGGAAGAGTTTTGGTGGGAGCATGTGGTGGGAAGAGCAAGGAAGGCAGGTCATTGGTTGGGTTAGGTTTCAGTTGGAGTGGACTTGGGAAATGCAGGGTGGCAGAATATGCATATGCATCTGTCCATATGTTTTATATTTTTTATATTTTTAATTATTTTATTATTTCTTTTTTATTTTATTTTATTTTATTTTTTTATTATACTACCATACATTTTTATCTCGGCTTCTATCTTGGGTGATGTTGAGACCAAGACCTTTTGTTAGTATATTGGCCTTCTGATCATTAGTCAAAACCCACACCAGGGAAATAACTTTCTTATATAATTTCTCTTTCAAAAAATAAAAACTACAATCAATGTGTTTGGTTCTTTTTTGTGATGGGTTGTTGGTTGCATTGGATATGGTGCCTTTATTATCACAGTATACTAGTGTTGTTGGAAGATGAGGGATAAAGTCCTTAAGTAGATTAGGTAGCCAGATGACATCCTTGGTTCCATTTCCAAGTGCAATGTATTCAGCATAAAAAGAGGATTCAGCTACAGTCAATTTTCAAAAAGAAGCCCATGCTATAGGGCAGTTGTTAAAGAATATAATATGAACATTTTTTGACCTGGCAAATTTTCCTCCCCATTTTGTGCCTGTGTAACATTTTAAATTGGGTGGGTCTTTGCCAGGAAATAGGTGTAGTTTCATTGTAGAGGTATATTTGAGATATCTGAGTAGGTGTTGAAGCACTTGCCAGTGCAAGTTGGTAGGTTTGGATGAGAATCTATCAAGGTAATTTACTGCATAAGCTAAGTCAGGGAGTGTTGAAACTTGTCACACGCCACGTGACACTCGAGGCAAAAGCAGCTCATTAAATCAATAATACAGAGGTCTAAATCCATACTTGAAGCGCAGAAAGCAATTCTACATAGCATCTGCAACTTTCCTTTGTGTACTCACTATTCAACCGCGCTAGTCTAAACTTTAAATCT
Organism: Hemileia vastatrix; assembly: GCA_030280995.1. NCBI lineage: Eukaryota > Fungi > Basidiomycota > Pucciniomycetes > Pucciniales > Zaghouaniaceae > Hemileia > Hemileia vastatrix. The sequence continues at coordinate 49,455,493 of JASXTE010000001.1, forward strand.
AAATTAGTCAATCTCTCAATAGTGTGTGTTAGTCTTTTCCTCAATAAGAGACGCACAGCGCAATAGTCAATTTAATAGTCCGCTAAAAGGTTTATTAAGTATCTGTGGATTATTAAAAGGGGTAGTGAGCATGGATGGAATGGTTAGTGGTGGATTAAAGGGTTGACAGATGTTAGTGAGGAGGGTCCAGGTGTAACGGGTGTATTTTTAATGGTCTGTGGTGTGCGGAATAGTGGATGGGTATGAGGTCAATGCAAGGAGGAGTAAAGGATATAAAAGGGGTTGGGTTTTTGGTTTGACATTCCTTAGAATTAAATTATAAAACATATATATAGTTAATAGTGGTAAAACTTTAGGTTAAATCATTATTATTTTATCTTTCCTTATTTTCTCAGTAATCATTTCTAAATCCTAAATCTTTGATTATTGAGTTTCCAACCCTTTGTGAGATTTTAAGAATTTTAACATTACCTTTAAATTATATTAAAATTCTTCTCGAACATATCTCAAAGCAGTAGCTCTTCCCTTGAGTCATCTTTGAATCACTTCCTCAAACATTTCCTCTGTGCCTCAACAAAGTTTCTAAACTCCTCCCTCCATCTCACTTCCAGGAACACCCTCGACCTTGTGCGTAGGTCCTCAGGTGACAAAACTGCTACATAGCTTGGTACTCCAACAATGGACAGGTAACCTTTTGCATCTACCACAATATTTCTGGTAGGGTTATTATCAAGATTCAAGTTGGAAGGTAATAGTGATTTTGTTTTCACTCTTCCCAGGTTATGTTTTGTGAGGATCTTTGATATTAAGGAGAAGCTGTCTAATTCAAAGCCATCAGTTGTCCTATTGACTTCCATACCCACAATTGTGTCAAGTATGTCAGACTGCCTAATTTTGATAGACCCCCCCAGCTTTGTTTCAAACTCTTTCAAAACTGTTTCATCACTTGCTGTTAAAACACCATTGTCAACATGTAGCCATAGAAAGAAGCTTGCTTTGGTACTGCTTAAGATTTAGAAGCTCTAGTTGGAGTGACTAGCTTTATATCTTAAATCTCGAAGCTTGCATGAAATTTATTGCCACCAGAAGCGGGCAGCTTTTTTTGTGCCATATAGTGCTTTTTTAAGGTGCATCACATTTGATTGGTCTGACAAAGTTGTACCTTCAGGAGGTTGTACCCATACATCCTCCTTGATGGGACTGTGCAGGTATGCAGCAGTAATGTCAAATGACTTGAGGGGCCAATAATTTTTGGCTTCCATTGTGAGTAATATGCGGAGAGATGAGAAGGTTAAGGTGGGTGCAAATGTTTCTGTGAAGTCAATGCCATACTCTTGGTGGAATCCTTTAGCCACATATTGCACTTTGAAAATGGGAGATGAGGATGTTGGATTTTTAATTGTGAAAACCCATTTGTATTTAATTACTTTTTTATTTTTGGTAGGGGGGTTTCTTCCAATACTTCCATATCTTTCATGTTTTTGAGTTCTTTTTCTATAGCTACTTACCATTGTTCAGACTCATTTGACTTTATTTCCTGTTTAAATTTTTGCAAATGGGGATGCCACTTGATGAACCTAGATTAATTACAGCTTCCACATCTTTTTCTTCCTCTTCAATACTTTTTTTTCAATAAAGTCTTCAAAAGTGAGTGGGTTAAGAATATGTTGGAGAGACCCTTTATATGGCTCTTACTGGGCGTTATTGTTAGTTGCTATTTGATGTTGTGGAAGCTTGTCACCAGGGAATGTTGCCATTGCGGATTCAATGAAGGTTTCTGATTCCTCATGCCAAAAGATCCAGCCTGTCTTGTTTTGTGAGTACCCAAATATCTTACATTTGAGGCAACAAAGATCAAGTTTAGTTCAACGTTCTTTATGAACATGAACAATTGCATCTTTTCCAAAGATACAGAAGTTAGAGTATTGAAGTTCCATGCCAAACAAAATTTTCAATGGAGTGGTGGAAATAGTCCTGCTATTAGGGATTCTGTTGTGTACCCATGCTGACCCTTTATAGGCTAAACCCCAGAATTGTTTTGGTAATCTGCTGGAAGTAAGGCTAGTTCTGGCCATATCTCCTACAGTCCTATTGAAACTCTCAGCCAAACCATATTGTTCATGATGATATGGACAAGTAATTTCATGAACTGCTCCCAATGATTCCAAATAATTCAGCATCTCATTTGATTTTAGTTTGCCGCCATCTTTATTTAAAGTAAGCAGGGGAAGTCCTGCTACACTTAACAAACATTTGTGGAATGATTTGAAAGCAGCTGTCACCTTGGATTTGTTGCACAGGAGGAATACTTCCCCATAAGTAGAGTAAGATTCCCAAAACATAGCTGCCCATTTGCACCCATTAATTGTCTATTCTTTAATGGGGCCAACAAGGTCACTGAATATTAATCCCATTAACCACTCTGGGTGATGTTCACATTTAGCCGTCACCCTTCTAGTACTTTTTCATATCTTGCAATCTTTGCAGGAGATGATACCTTTAGGCATTCCAATTGGAAAGTCTTTACCTGTTTTAAATTTAACAATATTTTTTAATATTCATTCCCCAATGTGGCCTAGATGCCAGTGCCAGTCAAGTAAGGAGCCTTTTTTGGCAGGTAGGCAAAAAATATTTTGGCTGTTCAATTTGGTAATGAAAGGGGAAGACACATAGGTTTAAATGATATTTGTATTGCAAAAATTAGTACTAGGTGTGAACACATCAACAAGCCATTTACGTAGATTTTTATCATTTTTACCAATTAAAATGTTTTTGTTGTTTTTTGTTATATTAATGTTCTTATTGGATGATAAATTAAATTTGAGACCACATTTAACTAATGATGCTAAAGAAATCAAACTTGTATTTACATCTTTACTATAGAAAACATCACACAAAATTATTCATCATCCTCCGAGTCCTATGAGGTGTAAAGAACCAATTCCTGTAATAAAACTTTGGTTAGTTTTATTGAATCTTTAGAATAATAATGTCAATTTTTTTTAGTTAAAAAATTGCATGCAGTTGGAAATGCCTAATGGGGCCAACCTAATTACAAATGTAACAAAGTGTAATCATATTGTGAGTATCAAGTGATGAATTGATATGATGATTGATTAACAAATAATAATTGTAGGAAACCAATGAAAGAAATTAAAAATAATGTAAGAGCCTGTCTAACCTTTAGAATAATAATGTAGATTTTTTTAGTTACAAAAATCATATGCAGTTGGCAATGCTTAATGGGGCCAACCTAAAATTGAATGTAAATATAAAAGACATAGAATAGAGACAGTGAAACAAATACCTAATTACAAATGTAAGAAAGTGTAATCATATTGTGAGTATCAAGTGATCAATTGATATGATTATTGATTAAAAAATAATAATAGTAGGAAACCAATGAGGAAATTAAGGTAATCGCTCACTATGTTAAATATAACTATCACTATTGTTAACCTATATCTAACCTATCTAATACTAACACAAGTATACTTGTTAATACACTGTTCTGGATAAAGTTATGTAAATAGATTATAAAGAAACAGAGGGTAGTCATGTAGAGTTAGGAAACATTTCTTTTAGATTCTGACACCCCCCCTTGTTGAGTAACTTGTCATGAAGTTGTAACTTTGAGAGGTGGGTTCTTAATTTTACCCTATTCAAGGCTTTTGTGAGCATGTCCGCCGGCATTGAGTCTGTTGGAGTGTAGGGGAACTTGAATAATTTATTAGTGACTTGCTTGCGGATCCAATGTAGCAGGATGTCAAGGTGTTTTGTTCGTGCATGATAGAGAGGGTTCTTTGTTAGTGCAATGCATCCTTGGTTGTAATTATAGATTTTAACGGGGGCCTTGCTTTGGTATTTTGAGATGTTGATGTCATAAAGGAGGTGTGTCAACCAAATTTCCTCTTGTCCTTCTTCCACCACTGCCTTGGCTTCTGATTTGGAGGTACTGATAGAAACAGTGGTTTTTTTCTAGGTCCTCCAGCTAACCGTACAGTTTTTGAGCGTAAAGACATAGCCAGTAGTAGAGCGCCTAGTTTCAGTGCATGAACCATGGTCAGCATCACAATAGCCCTTCAGTGGCTCAGGGTTAGGTGATGTTGGTTCAAAAAGAATTCCAATATACCAAGTCCCTTGTAGGTATCTGAGCACATGGATAAAAGCATCCCAGTGTTTCATTCCTGGCTTGTTCAAGAATCGAGAGAGTTGACTGCACGCAAAGGCCAGGTCTGGTCTTGTGCATTGAACCAGGTAATTTAGATGTCCTACGGCATATCTATAATTATTATTTGACTTCAAGAATTCATTATGGTCTTCATCAGTGGCTGGAGTAAGTTGTGAATTTGGTTCCATTGGGGTAGATATTTATTTTCAGTCGTTCATTTTGTAAAGATTGAGAATGGCTTCTATTTTGTTTGACTGTGTCAGCAATATTGACTGGTTACTTCTTGTTATCTTGATTCCTAGGATCATTTGAGAGTTGCCCAAATCTTCCATTTCGAATCTATTAGATATCAAGTCTTTGAACCATTGGATGTCTTTGCCAAATATTGAGAAATTGTCCATGTGAAAATGGACAAAGCAGGGTCTTTTGGTGTCTTTATGGATGAAAATAGCCAGATCAACTGTACTGCACGTGAAGTTATTTTAAGTGAAGAATGATTTTACTAACTGGTACCAGCAGCGTGAGGCTTGCTTTAGGACATATAGTGATTTCTTGAGTTGCAGGACAGGATTGTTGATGGTTTCATGGGCTGATATCCCTTTTGGCAGTCGCATGTAGATGGTTTCTTCTGGGACTCCATTGCAGAAGGCAGACTTTGCGTCCATTTGATTGAAATCCCATTTTTCAGTTACTGAAATTGCAAGAAGCATTTGTAATGTTGTTAGCCTACCAGTAGGAGCAAAGGTCTCTGTGTAGTCAATTCCAAATTTTTGAGAGAAACCTTGTGCGCATAGACGAGCCTTGAATTTTCTGATTTCTTTCTTGTGGTTCAGTTTGATCTTGAAAACCCAAGTGCTTCCAATTGGCCTAGCGTCATTGGGACACTCAATTACTTCCCATACTTCTTTATTTTTGAGGGAATTCAATTCATTCTCAATGGAAATTCTCCAGTCATCACTATTCTTGTCTTGTAGCGCTTTTTCATAGCTAGATGGCTTTAGGAATGTTTCAGATATAGGAATCATTGCGTTAAGCGCATTCTCATTTGGAGGATCTGGTGGATTGGTTTCATTTACTCTTCCATGTCTAGTACGACATCCTTCAATGATGTTTGAGCAATCAATGTCAGAAGAGATATTTTGGGGAGCTGTATTCCCAAAATCTTGAGGTTTGTCTCTGCAGACCAAGCTTGGGTTCTGTAGCATCAGAGTCATTTTCTTGTTCACTCTGTGTGTCATTTGGGGCATTTGAGGCATTGTAGTGGTCACCAGTGGGTGGCACCACAGCAACAATGGTTGAGTCATCATCAATGAATAGATTCGGCCAAGAAATTTTTGGTTTGGTTGGTTCAGAGAACGGGTATATCTCCTCATTAAAGATTACGTTGTGTGAGTAAAAAGGCTTATTGGTTTCTAGGTTTAGTAGCCAATAAGACTTATGTTCCTTGTGAAAGCCCAGCAGACATGCCTTAGTGGCATTACTGCTGAATTTTCCAGAACGTATGTTCTTATCAATGAGGGCGTATGCTAGGAAACCAAATGTTTTGATGTACCGTACTTTAGGTTTCTTGTTGAACAGCATTTCATATGGGGGCAATTGATTAGGATTTGATTTTGTTGGGATCTGATTTTCTATGAACACAGCTGTTTTGATTGCCTCTCCCCACAGTTTAGTTGGAATATTAGCTCTAAAGAGAATTGCTTTGGACATCTCAACTGAAGTCCTGTTGCCTCACTCAGAAATTGGGTTTTGTTGTGGGGTGTATGGGGATGTCACAATAATTTTAAAACACTCGTTGGCAGAGAGATCATTGAATTTTTTATTGAAAAACTCGCCACCTCCATCACATACTAAGTTAAGCAATTTCTGCCCAGTAAAATTTTCAGAATATCTTTTGAATTGCAGAAAATAGTCAAAGGTATCTGCTTTACTTTTAAGTAAATACACAAATCTATATGAAGAATATGCGTCGGTCAGCTTAAAGTAGTACTCATTCCCAGCTTCAGTTTTAACAAGTCTGCCACTTAGGTCACAGTGCACGTATTCCAATGGTCTGACGGTGGTAGGAAAATGACCAAGGAATGGCAATTTGTGCATTTTGGCATTAACACAATGTTCGCAGAAGAAGGAGTTGCTTGTGTCTTCAAAAGGAATATTTAAGTGCCTTAGGAAGATTTTGAGGTAATCCAATTTCACATGTCCAAGTCGTTTTTGCCAGGATGACAGGTCAGACTTCTTGACAGATGCAATCAAAGATACATTGGAATTCGTGAGCTTACAATGTTTAGCATTGATCTGGTATAAATTGGATCCAGGTATTAATGCGCCTGAAAGTACCTTCTTTCTGTTGTTCTCAATAAGAATAGACCCATCAGGTTCAGCGTGCATTTGGCATCCTCCTTTAATTAATGGAGCTAATGCAATAAGGTTGCGGCTGATTTTTGGTACATGAAGGCATCCTGTGAGGCGGACTCCTTCATTTTCATCATTCAAAAAATCCACAGATCTGATTCCCATGGCATAGATCATGGCACCATTTCCAACTTTGATTGGAATTTTAACTCGGTTGTATGAAGTGAATATTTTACTTTCTGGGAACATATGTGATGAAGCTCCAGAGTCAAATATGAATTTGTTGGAGTCTGGGAGTTTTGTGGTAACCGCTGTGTAAAGATGAAGTATTTTGTGAGTAAAATTTGCGGTTTCTGAGCTTGTTGATTTGCTTTTGTTTTTTTGTTTGAAATTAGGATGAAGTTCAGGGTGTAAAGCCCAACACTGGTCTTTGGAGTGAGGGCATTTATTGTTGTGTTTACCATTAGCACAGTACTCTCGTTTTTTATTTTGAGTATTTTTGCCCTTCTTGGCGATGAGTGCTGTTTCCAATGAATCGAGGCAATCAGCAATACGGTGAAGCTTCTTGAGGACTATATCAACGGAAAGCGGTTCTCCAGTGTCTTCAGCTGTGTTAATTATCATTGCACGGTGCATCTCAAGTGAGTAAGGCAATTTGTTGAGAATGAAGTAGGGATAATGCTGATCTTCAAATTTTTGTCCAATGAGAGTTAATTCATTGATTGATTATTGGATTTCCGTGACAAATCCTTGCACATTTCTTTCAGAACATTTAATGGAGCTAAATCGAGTATACACCGCTGCTACATTTGTTGGCCCAGTTGCGGAGTAGCGCTCAGCCAATTTTCTCCACAGTCCCATCAGATTTGACCTTTCAGTTTTGTCAACAATGGAATTCAAATTTGTGACATCTAACTTCTGGACTATTATGTTAGCGGCTCAACGGCATTTGATTGTGTAAGCAGCCTTGGCTTCCTCCGTTGATGGAACGGGGATTTTGCCTTCAACTAGATCATCAAGATTGCACTGTGATAGGTAGAAAATCATCTTCCTGTGCCATGTAAGATAATTTGAGGATGTAAGGATAGGTATGTCCTGCAATAGTTGGCCGGAGTGATTAGATGATTCCATGACGATCAGTTGAGTCTATTTCAGACTTTTAATCTATTGAATCTTTAGAATAATAATGTCAATTTTTGTTAGTTACAAAAATCGCATGCAGTTGGCAATGCTTAATGGGGCCAACCTAATTATGAATGTAACGAAGTGTAATCATATTGTGAGTATCAAGTGATGAATTGATATGATGATTGATTAACAAATAATAATAGTAGGAAACCAATGAAGGAAATTAAAAATAATGTAAGAGCCTGTCTAACCTTTAGAATAATAATGTCGATTTTTGTTAGTTACAAAAATCATATGCAGTTTGCAATGCTTAATGGGGCCAACCTAAAAGTGAATGTAAATATAAAAGACATGGAATAGAGACAGTGAAACAAATACCTAATTAAGAATGTAACAAAGTGTAATCATATTGTGAGTATCAAGTGATGAATTGATATGATGATTGATTAACAAATAATAATAGTAGGAAACCAATGAGGAAATTAAGGTAATTGCTCACTGTGTTAAATATAAATATCACTATTGTTAACCTATATCTAACCTATCTAATACTAACACAAGTATACTCGTTAATACACTGTTCTGGATAAAGTCATGTAAATATATTTTAAAGAAACAGAGGGTAGTCATGTCAAGTTAGGAAGCATTGCTTTTAGATTCTGACAAGTTTTAGTCACTACTTTAATTGGTATAGGTCTATCCAACTCTTTAAAATCAGTGAGGAGGCTCACCTCGCCTGTAACATGGTGTGTTGCACTGCTATCAAGAAGTGCTTGAGAATTGCCAGTGATGTCCTTATTAAGCCACTCCAAACTATTGATATTAAGACCATCAATAGCCATTTTTAATGTGTAAACATCAACCTCGTCTAGAACAATGGTGTCATTGTCTTCCTGTGGAACTGATGTAGAGATTTGGTTTGCATTGGGTGGTCATTTAGGGTGATATGGTCCATCTGTGATCTTTAATTTTCTTTGAATTTCCCTTATCTGATGGAGGCAAGAGCCAAAAGTGGGTGAGAAAAAATAGTATGGACAGTTCATGCAATTGTGAGCTGTCAATTCACATTCAGGAAATTTGGTGTGTGCATTATGGGGTCAGTAGGAGTCCTTATTTCCAGTTTGGTTCCCATATGGCAGTCTGGTGTAGCAACAATCAGGATGTCAATATATATTTGCTTCAACGTCTGTTGCAGCCAGGGAGGTGGAGGGGTTAGGAGGAGTGATAGCGGCTTTGCATGCCTTGCTGTTGATATGATTTTTGTTAATCATAGTCATAAACTCATGGTGAGTTATTTTGGCTGAATCTATGTGGTTATCTGCCGCTCTGCACACATCGATGTATATATCAGAGAATTGCGATGTAAGGAGTCTGTGGGTAAAGATTGTTAAGGTTGTTTCTTTATTAAATATGAAACCTGTTCTTTCAATGGCTTCATATTTTTCCCTTAGTTTTTTTCTGAATTTGGTATGGTCCGTGTACATCTTGTTTTTTAAATCAAGAAGTTTGCAAAACAGTTGCATGTGATACAAGTGGGATGATTTGTTAAATTTGGAGAAAAGGATAGAGTATTCAGGTCAGCATCTGTGCTTGTCTGGTATGATTTTTTAAAGTGAGGGTTCAATGGAGTGATAAATAATATGATAAGCAATCCAATCTTCCCTTGCATTAGGAGAGTTCTTGATTGTGATCAGGGCATAGTTTCTGGTACCTAAATAGTCTTTCATAAGGTTCATGACACTATGATTCCAGTCAAACCAGTTAGAGCCATCTGGTTTAAGTTCTGGTATGTCATGGAGAATTTTTTTCACAGCTTTAATCTCCTTACAGCGACTGGCCACATTTGCTAGTGAGATAGATGGGTCGGGTGGAGCATGGGGTTGAGATTGATGGGGTGGGTTAGATTCTTGTTGCATATCAATATCTTCTAGGGATGCCATTGCTGTTTTTACTTGAGATGATGAGGAAGCGGATTCAAGTTTTTTGGTTTTTGATTTTTTTGGAATTAAGTCAAGTGCTTGTAGTTTGCAAGTAGGTTGTTTATTGTCTTCTTCAGAAATGCACTTTTGCTTCTCACGGAAATTCTCAAGGTGATGGTAACACTAATCAGTGTTGTAAAATAAATCTTTGGGAAGTGCCTTTCTGTCTTATAGCAGGGAGCCCATAACCTGTAGACACTGTAGACATGGCATCAGACTTAGTCCCGTAATAATCAGGGAAAAGTTCAGATGTCTTGGCAACAGGTTTATAAACATGGTAACTAAGTACATAACTATTGGGTACCTAGAAAAAAAATCCCCAACTCGCGCTGGATATCCCCATCAGGGATATCTTACTTGGTGCGTAGTGTAGGCAAAACTGTGGAAAACTGCACCAATAATTTTCAATCTAGCTGTACATGTTTTGCACATATAGCGCCCCAACTTGAAAAGCTTGCGGGTTTCTCGTCTCCGATCCTCTGCCAATAATATGTGTTTAGGTTGTTTTTGGAAGTGAATAAGTGGCAAGAAACCCGCAAGCTTTTCCGGTTTAGCAGTAACACTATGCACCAAGTGAGAAATCCCTGATCACTACACACCAAGTAAGATATCCCTTATGGGGATATCCAGCACGAGTTAGGGATATTATAGGGAGACACATAAGGTCAGAAAAATAAATGTAAGAAAATTAAGTGCTAGAAAAATAAGTGTGAGAAAAGTAAGTGTAAGAAAAATCATTTACGACCGTGAGAAGTCTTTTTTTTATTAATTTTTTTTAAAAAAAACAGAAAAAAATAAAAAATCAGTTTTTTGGAGAAAAAAAATTAAAACACAAAATTTCCCATGGTTGCAAGATATTTTTCTTACTTTTATTTTTCTCACATATTTTTTTTGCACATATTTTCCTTAAAAATATTTTTCTTGCACATATTTTTCTATCCTTATTTTTCTCCCTACAATATCCCAACTTACGCTGGATATCCCCATCAGGGATATTTTACTTGGTGCATAGTGGATGGGGATATCCAGTGCGAGTTGGGGATATTGTAAGAAGGGACATAAGGATAGAAAAATATGTGTGAGAAAAATATGTGAGAAAGATAAGTTTAAGAAAAATATCTGCAACCATGGGAAATTTTGTTTTTTGATTTTTTTTTCTTGAAAGAAATGATTTTTTACTTCATTTTTTATTTTTTTCTGTTTTTTTACAATTTTTTTTTGAAAAAAAAAATTCTCATGGTCACAAATGATTTTTCTTACACTTACTTTTCTCACACTTATTTTTCTTGCACTTAATTTTCTTACATTTATTTTTGGGACGATATTAGGACACACCGGCACACTCAACCAAAAGTGTTAGGTGCATGCCGGTGATGCTCTTTTTGTCTATTTTCAATTCAAATTTTTTCGATGTCTCATACTACGTAACAACATCCCTTAGATATATACATAATTCTTAGGCTTGGTGTGCAAGTGTGATATTATTACCAAATAGGGAAAAAAACACCCACTACTACAAATACATATGGTGTGCAAGTTAGATACTAATGCATTATGGGGCAAAAAAAATATGTTGCCAGGCACTGTACAATCCTTTGTTAAATATGCAAGTATTACTTCAGTACAGGCTCAGTTTGTGAACACTGAAATATTATATACATATTTAAGGGAACAATTGTAAATTGCACATTAATTTAAGATTTCAGTGATTGCGCAAGTTTTAGAGTCACAAAATTATTTGCTCGTTATCATAATTTGACTCATATTGATTGCCATTACCACAATTATAAGTTACTGGTGATAAAAACTAAAAAAATAATAAACTACTCTATTTCAACTAACTTTTGAAACTTCGGAGTGCTCTTGAGAGCAGCCATTTCATCAGGAAACCATTGTCTTAGTTGAGGACTAAACTTCTCACACCAAGTTTCTACAGCTGGTGGCAATTCCTGACAACAATACTTACCTTTATATACTGGTGGAAGTGGAGCACCTTCCAAAAAGCTCCCTTGTTTAAAATGTGAGATAGAGGGATAAAATAAAAGTACTAAAGGCTGTGTGTTACCTGTAAAAGAATCAGGAACAAAGGTAGAAGACATTATATGAATGTTATTGCTGGCTTGAAGTACTACCACTGGGACTCCAAAAATATTTGCTGCAAAAATTCTATGTGAAGGAGCTCGAAACCATTGGCACTGGTGAGTTGAAATAGTTAATTTGATCAAAATATCTTTCTGCTTCTTCTCTCCCAAACTGTTTGTCATATTTTGGCCTCTGATCTATTATTTGTTGCACCATTGCTTGCCGGACTGAATGCCATGACCAAGGAGTTCCAAGAGCAAGTGCTAGTGATGAAAATCCACAATTACCATCAGAAGGAACGTCATTTTCTTCATAAAGACAAAATTGAAGGGATGGGAGAATGTTGAGTTCTTTGAGTATAAGATCAATTGGTTGCGATACAGACACAGGTTTGAGATGAGTCAGGTGCTTTCTACAAGTTTCTATAAAATTTATTGGCTCAGAGGCTGCACATATTTCATGGACATGTGGTGCAAAAAGTGAGGCTATAGGAGGCAGAGATGATTTTTCTAGCTCAGAAAAGGCGAGTCTTCTAGATGGGCAACTCCGAATGTTATGACCTGTTTTTCCACAAGAACCACATTTCTGAAGCTTGGATGAGCTTACAGCTTCTTCTATGAGAGTAAATTCAAAGCCTGAAGGCTCACATTTAGTGCTACTTTGCTTCATTGGACAACCACAAACTTGATCAAGATGTTTAGGTTCCAAAACTCCTTTAAGTGTGCTACCATTACACATATCAACTAGCTGATTCTTTATTTCTTGTTGTTCTAAAGGAAGGAGATTGTGGTAGAAATCTTCTAACCTAAAAAAAATTTGTTGGAGTGAGCTGTCTTCATATTTTTCAATATTGGGTGTAGCCACCACTGTGGATGAAATAAAGCAGGTGTGAGAAACGATTGAGGACACTTTTGAATTTGAATTATTTGATGGGCACATGGTATGCCTATTGTGGCACTGAATGTTTTTGTACATGGGGGTGATGTTGCATTAAGATGAAGAGATTTTGTGTATTCATCATGGGCTTTTCTGAGGGCTTTATGAGAAATTTTACGTTGAACCTGTTTAAAAAAGATTAGAAAATTAAAATCAAAAGTAGAACACTTAAATTTTAATGTTTTTACCCTATCCCAGAAATCACCATTCCGTATATTGAGATGAGATGATGATTCTTTTGCAATTTCAATACGTATCTCTTTTTCTTGACTTATAGCTGAAAGTGTAAGCTTTAAGACTACTTCTTGCAAATCACCAGTCGAAACATGAATCCAACTCTTAATAACTCCATCACCGCGCAATACGGGGGGCGGACTTGTTAGCAAGTCCACAACCTTGGACTCAAATTCACCACAGATTGAACACACATTGAGCTATTGAAAAAGGAACCATACAATCAGGGATGAACACCACTCAGCAGAACAGTTTTAGGTGGGTCTTCAAGTAGAGTTCAGTATGAGTTCTGTCTGAGTTCAGGTTGAGGACTTGCTAACAAGTCCACCCCCTATATTGCATAGTGCATGTTGTCCTTCAATACGTGATGTGACCAAGTGGCCAAAATGAAGTACCTCTTTAACCCATGTGTGAACAAATGACTCCTTATAAACTAGCCACTGTGACTCTAAGTAACTGTATATATCTTCACCATATAACACAAGTACTTTATTGCTATTATGATTGTAATCTACCTCATCAACTGACTCAACCACTTTCCTCCAATCTTGGAGGAATTTTTCCCATTCTGAATTTAAGCGAAACTTCTTCTTCAAATTTGCTACTATGTTATTGTTTATATTCCAAGAGCATAGCGAATGCCTTGAATTGGGGAAGTGAGTTGCAACTGCTAACAGGAGGGCTCGGTCACAATCAGTCACAATAACTGGAGATTGATGGCTTTGAGGCAATAAGTCCTTGATGCACTTCAATGCCCACAAATAATTGTCCATTTTTTCTTGACTGAGAAAAGCAAAGCAAATAGAAAATGTTTTACCAGTACAAGTTGTTCCTGCTACATGAAGTAATGGCATCTTATACCTAATTTTTAAAATATAATTTTTCATGTGAAAAAATATACATTGAGATTTAATTTTTACTCACTTATTAGTTTTATATGTAGCATCCATTAATATTATATTAGGGAATTCAGCCAGAAATTCAATAGAGACTTTAGGTGCAAAAAATAGATGGGTGAGCTGATGATCATCATTCAACTTATAATTGTGAACAGTCTGTTCCTTCTTTAGATGGTCTAATTAAGCTTCAATAGGCGTTCGGCCATCAAGCTGCTTTTGACGGATACTTTGACACACATTATATATATCTCGGGACACAACTTTGAGATTAGGATCCTCAGACCTTAGTATTTGAAGCATGACTCTTGGTTTCACCCCATCTTGATATAGTTTCTCAACATTTTTGCGCTGTTCTTCAGTAAGCGTTCTTTCACGAGCATAAGCAGACAAGCTGTAATCTACCTCATGATTATGTGATGTGCTGTCATAGATAAGTTCCCAGTAATGTTTTTTGTTATCACAGTTCGAAAAAGCTTCCTGGAGAAGTGGATCAGTCTTTGTTTAGCAGACTTAGATCAGAAAAAAAGATAACATTAATTTTTGTTCACTATTAAACTGATTCTGGTGAGAAAAATTGTTTGACCCTTTAGGTATCCTCCGTGTCAGACGAGCTTTCCATGGACAGCCACATCGAATTATTTTTTGGTTTCGGATTTGAGTTTTATTGGTAATGAATGGTCTTGAGACACGGTATGTGCCTGAGTGAATACAAGCAAGCCAAACTTTTTCTCCATGCCATCAAGGCCTTTTTTAGATCAAGAACAAACAAGGCTTGTGCCTTGCTTGGAAGCATATGATTTGGCTTCTAGTTCAGCTTTATCTAGAGTTTGATAAATTATTGGTTGTGAATTGATTGGTAGCATTGGAAAAGTATGGGTGTCTTTCTTCGAAAGAGTGATATAAAATTTGTTTTTCTCTGGTAAAATCTCATTTATGTGCTGCATGTATTAATAATAGGGGGTTTCAGTTCTGGCAAATCCGCACTTAACTTAAGTGCGTATTTCAAACCAAATCAGCACTTACAAATCAGCACTTAAATTTTGCAAAAAAGTCACTTATTTCAAAAATGGGTGTCAGTTATGACCTCAAATCAGCACTTTTTTCTTTTTTTTTTTCACAACCACATGTTGGCCACAAAACATCCCTTCCTTTCTTACCCCATCCCTGTCACATGTGACACACTGATCTTCCTCGTTACCTACCCATCAATCCTTGGCACACACCCCTTCCTGACATTTTCAACATTTTGACCAGGCATGTTTACATTATTTTTTAATTATTTCTTCTACCTCTTAATCTTTTTTCTTGTTATGTGCCAGTTTCATAATGCCTCACAGACATTCCAAATCTCAAAAGGTAACTCAAAAATCTGCTTCATCACAAAAGTCTCCTCATAAAGCAAGCCCTACACCTGAAAAATCAAAGTCAGGTTCAGGTCAGCTTAAAAAGGATGATTATCTCATCATAATCAACTTCCTTAAAATAAAATCAAATTTTGAAGCATGTTTTGGATGTGAAAAGTCCACTTGCATTGGACGTCCACCTTCTTCAAAGGTTAATGGCTACTTATTGATGGCCAATGAAGTAAGGAAGAAAACAAGGGGGAGAATCGATATCAATCCTAAACAAATGAAGGAGAGATTTAAGAGTTACCGATCAAAATATAAAAAGGCTCATCATGCTTCAAATGAAACTGGCTTTGGTATTGACAATGATGATTTGGAGATTGGAATTACTACTGTTTCCGAAAAGCTCAATGTCATGTGTCCTTTCTATGAGGAAATGGATAATCTTTTTGGCTCCCGAGTTGATGTAAACCCTTGGTTTCTACACGATACTACTAAGAATATACCCTCTGGATCTCAACCATCAATTAATCCTCCTGAAATACCTGTACATCAACAGGATCAATCCCCTCCACCTTCTAACCATAGTTCAGCTGAAGATTATCCTGACTATCAAGCAGAACAATTATATCGCAGCAGATCTGAATCCTCAGAGGCCCAGAATTTAAATGTATGTTTACTTTTTGTTTTTTCTTCAATTCTTCTTTGAATTTCTCTTTCTTTCTAGTCTCCTCCTACTCAAACTCAATCTCCATTAAATAATCTCAATTCTGGAAATGTGAATCCCACTTTAGAAGCTGCTTTAGATGAACTTCCTGAAGCCTCTTGTTCAAACTCCAAACTAAAGCGTCGAGCCTCAACTTCAATGAAATTGAACCATCTATTAAAACGTGGTAATTCTTCAACAAGCTCATGTGGCTCCCTTGAGGATTATTTTGAAAAAAAAGATATAAGTAAGATTCATTTACTATATATCTTAATCATTAACTCATTTATTTATTTATTTCAATTTAATTTTCTCAGAAAAATCAACTATTGCAAAAAATTCCCTTGACTTTGAGAAGATGAAGTTTGATCATATGCTAAGGAAAGATCAGCAAGCCTTAGATTTAGAAGAAAAAAAATTTGAGGCAGAGCAGATGGAAAGAGTAAATGACCGTCAATTTCAAAGAGAAATGGCTACTTGTGAATTGGAAAAACAAGAGAGTTTTAAAAAAAAGATTTCATTATGGAATGTGTAAAAAATGGCCAATTATATGAGGACATTAAAAAATTACTTGACCTTTTCAATTGATAAATTGTTTTTCTAGTTAATTTAATTTTGTTTGATTTCTTTTTGGTAATATTTTCTTATATGCTGACTTATAAAAGGTCTTGAATATAGTACGTTATTTTTGACAAATTTTTGAAAATATCATACATTTTTTCTATCTTTACATTCAAGTCAATAAGTTTGCTTATACTTTTATTTTGACAAAAATTTGAAAATATAATAAAACTTTTCTATCTTTACTTTCAAGTCAATAAGTTTGCTTATCTAAATTTTTCTAAGTCATCAATTTCACATGTCAGATTTAAAAAATTGGCAATGCCCTCCCCTGCATTTTATTGAAACAAGGGGTGGGTACCACCAAATTTTTCTAAGTCATCAATTTCACATGTCAGATTTAAAAAATTGGCAATACCCTCCCCTGCATTTTATTGAAGTAAAGGGTGAAAGTCATCAAAATTTAATATAATTACATAAATTAATTAATATATATATAAGATATGTCAAATTTACTACTTTTAAAGTAATGACAATTCCTCATGCCAAAATGCAGATCAAGTCTAGAAACTAGGTTTGGGACTTTCCACAGGTATGGGCTAGAGGAACCCCATGAAACAAATTAATGTTATCATGATTACCTTTTATACAACACAAGTTTGTTGGCCCATTACTTTAATTTCATAAATTGAAATATCATATTTATTTATTAAAAATTTATGGAAGAATATTAAATATTTGGTGACTCTACAAATCCCCATACTTTTTAGATCTACCTAAAGAATTTTTAAATTTATTACCTTTTTCTTCTTTTTTTAACTTTTTTATTCTTTGCATTAACTTTTTACTGATCTGGAAAGAGCAACTGAAATGCGTGAAGTCTTGACAAGATTCCAAACCTGGAGGAGCCTTTGTGGTTTGGTGATTATTGTAAGAAGAATTCCAAACTGTTTCAATGATTCCATTTCCTAATCCAAAATCGATTATACATCTATTATCCGGGAAATATAATCCATTTCCTTTGATTTTTTCAGGTGACGTAATATGTTTTCCAGTGATAGGATTAATATATGTGAAAATTCCATAAGTGAGGTAATTGGCATCATTTGAGTTGGTGTGAATTCGGTTATGAAATCCAGAATGAGTGATTATAACATTTGAAAACATTAGATAATCACTGCTAATATCTTCCCATTCAGAGTCACACCAATTTGGTATTCCAAGTCTTGTAGCAACTTCATGATAACACATGCAAATTGATCATTTGAAGAGAATGAAAAAAAATTAAAATTGGGTTGAAAAATGTTGGAGTGTTATTGGAAGAATTTTCGCCCTTATACTAGTTGATTGAGAAATAGAAGTGTTGGATATAGTCGGAGGTGAATCAACTTGTTCATCTTCATACAGCTCTAACCATTGATCTTTGAGGTCAGCAAGTAGGTTATGAAGTATAGTGCAACACAGAATCCAGTTGATCACCACCTCCATTTCAGATTTATTTCTAAGAGGACTTCTTAATTCCCTTAAACTAGAAAAACGGCCTTTCAAGATTCCAATAGAATGTTCAATACGGACTCTTGACTTTGCCAAATGATTGTTGAACTTGGCATTTTGACTGTCTTCTGAAGCTGCTCCCCGAAAAGCAGGAAGTACATACTTTCCATTCACATAAGCAGAATCTGCAAGAAGATACTGATCTTCATCAAAGAATTTTTCAGGTTCATTTGAAATTTGCATTCTTTGGAAGATGTAGGAGTCATGACATGAGCCAGGATAGCCAGCAAAGAATGATATAAATTTTTTGTTTACATCACATATAAGCTGAACGGAAATTGAATATCTATAAAGAAGATATATTTGTTTGTGTTAGTTTCAAAGAGAATGAAAGGAGTTAAAAATAATATTCCTGTTTTTATGGTCAAAGTAATTGTTTCCACCTTGAGCAGGTTTCTGGCTCAAAGGAATAGTAGTACCATCAACAAAACCAATACATCCTGGGAAGCCCTCTGCTTGCATAACCTGAGATGATTCAAGTCGCTCTTCTTTTGTTGGCCAGGTGAGAAGTTGAGATTCCAAGGAGTTGATGGCAGTGATACATTGTTTGGTATAAGTGTTAACTGAACCGTACCCTAAATCAAAGACATTTTCTAAACGTTTCAAAGCGGCTCCATTACCATTTGAACCCAAACAACATAGTGTGATGGCCAATTGAATTGAAGGATGTTGTTGTTCTTTTTGAGAATTATTGTGAAATATGGGATGATCCTGAATAAGCTCAAGCAATTTAAGAAAACATTCCTGAGAAGTCCTGAACAGCTGTCTAAAACTGGGTGTAGATAGGTTAGGAAGTGTTTGGATGGTGTACTTGGGGGTATGAAGTACTTGAGGCTTTCTGGGAAGAAGGTAACGTTTCGTGGCCATTTTTGATAAAAAGACAAAATCTTCTTCTAGATCAGAATCAGAATTGCATTCAGAGTCCAAGAGCAGTTCAAGAGCCATGAAAGTCATTGCTTTATGTAATTTATCACGATTTGAAAGTGAGGAAGGCATGACTCTTATATGATATGATATGAAAATGTAAATGATGTACAATGTTTTGAGTTATGAAGTGTTATGCTGTGGAGTGCTGCGTATGAATGGGATGATGCTGACAAATCAGTGAAATGGGACTTGATGGTGAAATCAGCACTTTTGGTTGTGAAAGTGCAGATTTGAGTGAAATAAGTGACTTATTTCATTTTGAAATCCACCAGTATTGGGGCTAGTGTGTTTTGGAAATCCGCACTTATTTAAGTGCAGATTTGTAATTGCGGATTTGCCAGAACTGACACCCCCTAATAGGTGTGTTTTTCCTTACTTGCTAGTAATATCTAACTTGCACACCGTATGTATTTGTAGTAGTGGGTTTTTTTTCCCTATTTGGTAATAATATTACACTTGCACACCAAGCGTAAGAATTATGTATATATCTAAGGGATGTTGTTACATAGTATGAGACATCGAAAAAATTTGAATTGAAAATAGACAAAAATAGCATCACCGGCGTGCACCTAACACTTTTGGTTGAGCGTGCCGGTGTGTCCTAATATCGTCCCTTATTTTTCTGACTTTATGCCCCTCCCTAAAATATCCCTAACTCGCGCTGGATATCCCAATCAGGGATATCTTACTTGGTGCGTAGTGTAAGTTTGTGAGAACTCAGTTCAAGACAACGCTATATGTAGTCACCTGATCTACGCTAGAGGGCTCTTACTAGGACACATCTTCGTTACGCCATGGAGTGCAAGAATTACGCAACAATTGTGCAACAGTTACGAAACAGTTGTTTTTTGCACTTACGACTAACTTAAGACCTTTAAGTGCTGAAAACAATTGTTACATAGCTGTTGTGCCACTGTGGCGCTCCAAGACGAAACGAACATTTATTGCAGTGTCCACTGTTCAGTTGGGTGGTCGTGTAGATAAATATTGTAATACTTGGAAACCATTGTTTTTTACCCCATGGAATGTGGCTCATAGGTTTTTTCTTGAGGTATAGCGCTGTAAGTGATAAGAAAAATATCTGAAGGGCTGAGTGAAAAAAATGATCATAAAAAATTCATTCGTGTACAGCCAAGACAGCGAAGCTTGGTTAGCTTGCAAAAGAAAATTGCTACTTTTTCACTGGCTGCCACTTTTTTTGAATTGAAAAGGCCTGCTGCTCACTGACCCGCTGCATCATTTCTATCACTTTTTTCATTCATATTTTTTCAGGATTTTTCAAGTCATAAATAGTGGCCACCCGTGAAAAAGTAGCTTTTTTTTTTTTTTTTTTTCTTTTTTTTTTTTGCAAGTTCGCTAAGCTTAGCTGTCTTGGCTGTTATCACGTGATAGCATGAAGCAATTTTGTGATATTTAGACATTCATTCCACTGATAAGCCCTCCCGAAAATCCCATTTAGAGAAGTCTGAATGTTCAAACCTGTTCTAGGTATTTCTAGTTCGGATTTTATTTTCATATATATTATAGCTATATTTTAAATGGTTGGTGCAGTTTTTCGAAAGAACTTAAACCCTTTTGACAGAAGTATTGACTTCCGACAGTGAAACTTGCAAATTTTGGTGGGTATAGGATAACGTTACTGCCAAATGTCAATGTTTCTGCCAAAAGGGTATAAGTTTTTTCGAAAAACTGCACCAACCATTTCTAATATAGCTATACAACTTCACCCTCGAAGCATGAGGATAAACCTGAGCATTGGACTATTTGTGCACAATGTGTGTGTATGGTTACTTTTTGTAACTCTCAAAGAAAGTATAAGATACAGCTAAATTGAAAAAGTTTGGTGCAGCTTTTCAAAAATTTGCACAACATACCCAGCAAGTTTGGCGGGCAACAGGCTAGCAGGATGAAATAATGGGGGAAAATGCAGGGTAAGTTGGGAAAAACTGTGGAAAACTGCACCAACCATTTTCAATTTAGCTGTACACTGCATTTTCTAGTGGGCATTTCAAGGCTGTGCTGCTTGCCATTCTGGTTTCGCAAACGCATAGACTAATTCTTCGTTTCTTAATCTTCACCTTATCGCCCTTAGAGGTCATAAGCTTCGCTGGAAATATAGCTTTGCTATCCAACTAATGAGACTTTCCCCGTCAGTTCATTTAGTTGGGACACGCTTGATGCATAAAGAAAAATCGTGGAAGAGTGCGGTATAATTAACTTTCCACTTAATCACCTCACTTCGAGATGCGCCTCCATACCTTCTATTTATTTTTACAATTATCCCAAACCTCTTCAAGTACTTGTAGACCAACAAGGGAAAATGGTATATTTCCTGTTGATAGCGATATTTATTACCATTTGTCTTCACCTCATGAATATGATCTTGACCATACATTAAATAAATATTTTGAATTTAGCGCAATTAATCCAATGAGTACTCAAAATGTTATGTATGCTGGTGCAGGATCATCCAGCACATTTACCAATGGTGCTTTAGAGAGAAGTACAGTGAGTCTCCTAGAATTATCTATAGAATAAGAACACTTCAATAACTTCTTGTGTTAGAATATATTTCTACAGCATCCTCATAGCTCGTATCTGAAAGAGTTGGATGATGGTCCGGCAGAACTATCAGGCTCAATGATGACAAGTAATGAACCACCTCTGACGACTTTAAAGCCAAACCACGCGACGCTGGAGGGAAATCCAGCACGTGTCCCAATTGTTTGTAGTTTCCTCTCCTTATAATAATAAGCAAGTTGGTAAGAAAATGATGTCGCAACAGCAATTTTTTCAAGAGCTAGAAGATTTTTTACAAGACAGAACTCAAGTCCCACCAAATACAATTTCGGTCAGCCTTCATTTAATTCTTGATAGAAGGAGATGTTTTCAATGATTCCTTATTATAGAATATATTTTCCCAGTATCACCATAGCTCAAATATGAGAGAGACGGATCAAGAGAAGATAGAATTATCAAGTTCAATAATGTCCATTAATAAGCTCCCTCCGCCAACTCTGCAACCAAACTATGTGAGAAACGAGGATAGTCCAGAATATATTCAGATTGTTTGTAGTTTTCTCTCGTAATATAAATAAACAAAATGCTAAAAAAGTGACACAGCAACCGGAAATCAGGAAAAATCTAAAAAAAAAAATTGATAACGAGATTCCAATCCAGTCACATAATATAAATTTGGATCAGTATCACCACAATATCAACAGCGTCAACGATCATGAAGATGACAGTTTACACTCAGTATCTTCTGTTGAACATATTGGTTTACCATACCTTGATTCAAATACGAATAAGTATAACATTCCAGATGGAAGTCAGTTGAAAAAAATCCAGGATCATGTCTTTCAAGATGAGAGTGATCATCATGATCAATTACACTCTAAAAAAATCCGTGTAGAAACGCATGCTACTAATCATGTGCCAGCAGCAAATGAATTTTGGCAACAGTTGGAATATGATTTAAATAATAGGACTCCAATCACCCCAGATGCAATAGATTTAGATCTCTATGAATACCAAGAGCATAACATACACCATCTTGCGAGAGAAAATTTTCTCTCAGCGTCTGCTATAGAATCTATTGATTCAAATAGGTCTAAATACCATATCCCTGATGGCAGTCAGCAGAGAAATATACAAGATGACGTGGCTGGAGATGAAAGTCATCGACATGATAAAGCAAATTTAAAAGTAAAACAACTCGAATCTTTTAGATATAAAAATAAAACAGACGTCAATAAACGATCTGCCCTATTAAGTGGTCTTTGCCGCTGTTACCTTTTAGATATAAAAATAAAACAGACGTCAATAAACGATCTGCCCTATTAAGTGGTCTTTGCCGCTGTTACCTAAAGATAAAAATAATGAAATAATATTGAGCGAGATAAAAGACCTAATACATAAACAGAATAACAGCTAAATACAAAAGTCTAACCTTTTAGATATAAAAATAAAACAGACGTCAATAAACGATCTGCCCTATTAAGTGGTCTTTGCCGCTGTTACCTATGTACATGAATAAAATGGAAAATTAATAACAAGATAAGTGTTTACAAATAACTAGTCCTGACCTAAAGATAAAAATAATGAAATAATATTGAGCGAGATAAAAGACGGGCAAAAAGAAATGACAAGACCCAGTATTTAAGTTAGTGTCTCGCTCAATGAGGACAGGGATGAATGAATAGCATAAAATAAGAACAACATAGAAAAACGTGAGAAAAATAAGACGTGATGTGATCTCTATGGAGGTTGAGTCAATAACTACTCTTATAATTATAAAACGGATAAAAATAGAAAGAAAAACACAGTGAGTTAACTAGTTGTTCTTACACCCCTCCTTGCTATCAATCATACCGTTCAAACCAATTTTGTCTACAAATTTTCTGAATTTTTCCTTGCTAAGAGCCTTAGTAAAGACATCAGCAATCATATCAGTTGATGGCGTATATTGTAGGTCAATTTTTCCAGACATTATTTGCTCTCTAATCCAATGAAATTGGATTTCAACATGCTTAGTTCTAGCGTGAAACATGGGATTTTTGCACAAAGAAATACAACCTTGATTATCGGAAAATAATTTTGAGGAAGATTTACAGTCAAATCCAAGGTCATTAAAGAGAGTCTGCATCCAAATTGCCTCTTGCGCTGCATCAACTGTAGCTTTAGATTCAGCTTCAGTAGTGCTAAGGGCAACTGTAGGTTGTTTCTTGCAGCGCCAACTGATAGCAGTACCATTGATAATAAAAACATATCCAGTAGTTGAGCGTCGAGTAACTTGACAACCTGCCCAATCGGCATCAGCAAAACCAGTAGGAAGTGAATAACTGTAGTGACCCTCATTGATAAAAGGATCATCTGAATGAAAAGTAAGTGATAGATTGATACTACCTCGCAGATAGCGAAGGACCCTTTTGAATGCCAACCAATGTTTAATACCAGGAGCATTTAAGTATTGTGCTAGTTGACTGTTTATGAAGGCAATATCTGGTCTAGTTGCCTGAGTGATGTAATTTAATCGACCCACTGCTCGTCGATAATTGATGTTGAGTTGAGAGAATTGTTTTATTTCGTCTTCAGTTGCTGGTACCAGTTGAGTGTTCATTGTCATTGGAGTACTAGATGGCTTGCAATTTGACATGTCATAAGAAGTGAGTAAATCCTTAATCTCCTGATCTTGACAAAGAGATAAGGTACCGGTATTTCTATTTCTCGTAACCCTCATTCCCAAAATAAATTTTGCATCTCCAAGATCTTCCATATCAAACTTTGATTGAATGGCAACTTTGAACCAATCAATATCCTTACCAAAAATGGAAAGGTCATCAACATGCACATGGACGTAACAAGGATGAGTAGTACTTTCATGTATGAAGAGACAAGGATCCGCAGCTGAGGGATAAAAATTAAGGGAATAGAAGAAATTAATTAACTCTGTGTACCAACACCTAGAGGCCTGCTTTAAACCATAAAGTGAACGCTTTAACAATAAAACTGGATTTTTAAGATTGGGAGGCCTTTTCATGCCTAGAGGAATTTTCATATAAACGTCTTCGTCAGGTTTTCCATAGAGAAAAGCACCTTTGACATCCATCTGAATGAAATCCCAATCTTCTCGTGTTGCAAGACTGATGAGAACTCGTAATGTGGTGAGTCGTCCAGTTGGAGCAAAAGTCTCAAAATAATTTATTCCAGCTTTTTGTGAACAGCCTCGTGCACAAAGTCGAGCTTTATATTTTTGAATGTGACCATCTGCATCTCTTTTAATCTTAAAAACCCATATGGACCCTATCGTAGGAACATTTTCTGGTTGTTCAACAATATTCCAGACACTTTGATTTTCTATCATTTTCAACTCTTGACTAATGGCATCGAGCCAAAAATCACCATCACATCGATTAATTGCTTCAAAATAAGTAAGTGGATCTGATAATTGAATGTCGGGTACATCATCATGTGTTGCATGTGCACTAATAACGTTTGTAATTGATAAGTAGTTTTTGATTTCAAAGGCTGAATTCAGCTTCCTTGGTATTCTTTTCCGACCACCTTCAATAATGTTGGATGAGTCAATTGAAGAGCTAATATCGTTAGAAGCAATGTTGGGAGTTAATTGATAATCCCAAAATCTATTAATGGATTTTGGTTTTTCAATGGGGGGATCTTCAGATTCAGTCGAAGGTATGTGATTTGACGAATGATTATCAGAGGGAGTTAAAGGTATATTTTCAGAGAAATCAGATGTAATTGCGACAACATCTTCAGTAAAGATTTCTGACAATTGTGTTTCTGACGATAAGTCCTGAATAGGAAAAGACGTTTCATCAAAAATTACATTATGTGAGTATATTATCTTTTTATTATCAAGTCGAAGCAATCGATATGATGTCACATCTTCAGCATAGCCCAGAAAACAGCATTTTATTGAATTCGTATAAAATTTTCCTCCTCTTTTTGACTTGTCAATGAGTGCATAAGCAGCACATCCAAAAACTTTAAGATGATCGTATTTTGCATCCTTGCCAAACCTCACTTTAAATGGTGTATCAAAACTCAATGAAGCCGATGGTAATCTGTTCTCAAGATAGACTGCAGTGTTGACTGCTTCGCCCCAGAACTCAATCGGCATTTTTGCATGAAAAAGTAAAGATTTAGCCATTTCGGTGGTAATTCTGTTGCCACGTTCCGCAATAGGATTTTGCTGTGGCGTATAAGGAGAAGTAACAATCATTTTAAAGCCATCTTTGACACTTAAATCTTTGAAATCTTTATTTATGAATTCGCTTCCACCATCACACACGAAATTGCCAATTTTAAGATTTGATAAATTCTCTATTTGAGTTTTAAATTGCAAAAATGCTTTGAAAGTATCAGATTTATTAGATAAAAGGAATACAAAGCGATAAGAAGAATAAGAATCTGTAATTTTGAAATAATAATTGGCTCCTCCGTAAGTTGCAGGAGTAATTTTGCCACTTAAATCACAATGTAAGAATTCTAGAAAGCGAGTTCCTCTTGGGACAGTTCCTAAAAATGGACTATGATGGTGCTTGGCATTCACACAGGGCTCACAGAAATTAAAATCATCGCATAATTTAAACCCTATTTTAGACTGAATTTTATCAAGATATTGGGAATTCGAATGTCCTAATCTGAAGTGCCAAAGCATTTTTGAGTTTGAAGCGTAAAGAGATTTGAAAACGGGAACATGGTGCTCACCAAAATTGGCATTCAACACTACAAGTCCTTCAGAGTCATCCCATTTGCCATCAAGAATAATTTCGTTCGACCTTGTGATTGTTAATTCTCCATTAGAATTCATGTGTTGATCACAACCATGTGAGATAAACGGGCCGATTCCAATAAGGTTTTGGCTGATTTCAGGAACATGCAAGCAGTCAGTCAAAGTTATGACTTCCCTCGGTGTGACAAGGTTGACCGAACCCTTTCCCGAGCTATAAATTATGGTGCCATTACCAAGCTTGATTGGACGACGGAAGCGAGAGTATGTTTTAAAATTTGACCGTTTCTTGATCATATGAACAGTTGCTCCGCTGTCAAAAATGAGCATTTTCGAAGAAGTATTTGAAATATTTGCTTTGAAAATTTTTGCAGGTCCACAGCTGATACTTGCATGTACTTCTTCGCTAGCTTTGGAACTATTAGCAGTTACTCGATTTTTACGTTTTTCCGGATGCAATTGAAAACAATCCTCTTCAGAATGTTTCGCTTTCGGATTATGTTTTCCGTCTCGACAAAATTCCCACTTTAGTTTTTGATTAGATTTTGTTTTATTTATCAAGGCGGAATGAGATGATGTGGAATTCTCTGATTCAATTTCAGAAGAAAGACGGGCCAATCGTGAGAGTAGATTAGAAACGGAAAGATGGGTTTGAGTCACTTCACAAGCATGTAGAATCAATGCCTTATGGGTTGAGTAACATTCTGGCAATTGTCTCAATAATCGATGTGCTTCATTTTCACTTTCAACTGAGACACCAACAGACCCCAGCTCATTAATTCTGGTTCGTAGATCATTCACGAAGCTCATAAGATTGCCTTCTTGGCATTTGACATCGTGATATCGGGCAAATATCGAGGCACGGTTTGACGCATCGGCTGCAGCATATTGGTTGCTCAGCTTTGTCCAGATTTGCCAAGGCTTGTCCATATCATCATCAGTCACAAAAGCAGCAATATTGGCGGCGTCAAGTTTTGAAATGAGAATGTTTGTTGCCTTGTCGGCTCTCTTTTGAAAATCTAACTTAAGACTTTGGGCAGCGTCTTCCGGCGGCGGTTGTTCAAGACCAAATACAAGGTTTTTGAGATCCTGATAAGTGAGCAGGGCTCTCATTCTTATCCTCCATTCATGGAAATTTCCGACACTCAGTACAGGAATATTTCTGAGGGTATCGCCAGAGGAATCATTATTTGAGTCCATTTTCAATGGTGATGAAGGACGGGCAGTATTAAAACTTGTTGACGAGTAATCAGATTCGTTCGTTGAAGCTGGAGATGGGATTGTAAATATATCGTTTGATGACATTCACAAGGACACTGGGCCCATAACCTAAAACAACTCGAATCTTTTAGATATAAAAATAAAACAGACGTCAATAAACGATCTGCCCTATTAAGTGGTCTTTGCCGCTGTTACCTTTTAGATATAAAAATAAAACAGACGTCAATAAACGATCTGCCCTATTAAGTGGTCTTTGCCGCTGTTACCTAAAGATAAAAATAATGAAATAATATTGAGCGAGATAAAAGACCTAATACATAAACAGAATAACAGCTAAATACAAAAGTCTAACCTTTTAGATATAAAAATAAAACAGACGTCAATAAACGATCTGCCCTATTAAGTGGTCTTTGCCGCTGTTACCTATGTACATGAATAAAATGGAAAATTAATAACAAGATAAGTGTTTACAAATAACTAGTCCTGACCTAAAGATAAAAATAATGAAATAATATTGAGCGAGATAAAAGACGGGCAAAAAGAAATGACAAGACCCAGTATTTAAGTTAGTGTCTCGCTCAATGAGGACAGGGATGAATGAATAGCATAAAATAAGAACAACATAGAAAAACGTGAGAAAAATAAGACGTGATGTGATCTCTATGGAGGTTGAGTCAATAACTACTCTTATAATTATAAAACGGATAAAAATAGAAAGAAAAACACAGTGAGTTAACTAGTTGTTCTTACAAAAAGAAATTTTTGAAGAAGGATTTACCGCTGAGCATGTGCCAATAGAAAATGGATTCTGGCAACAGATCGAAAATTTTTTTTATGATGTGAATGCAATTCGTCCCAATTCAGTTAATTCAAATCAATATGAATACCAAGAACATGAACATGAAGTAAATCATCATTCGAGAGGCAGTTTAACCTCATCATCTGCTAAACAACCTATTGATTTAAATATGCATCATTACAATATTCCTGATAACAGTCAGCGGGGAAATATACAAGATCATTTGAGTGAGAATGAAAGTCATTATCATGATAAAGAGAATCCCAAAAGAAATTTCGTAGAAGGAAATACCGCTGAGCATTTTCCGGAAGATAATAAATTCTGGCAACAGATCGAAATTTTTTTAAATGATGAGACACCAATACCTCAAGATTCAATGAATTCAGATCAATATCAACATCAAGAACATGAAGGAAATCATCTCGAGGGAGACAATTTACATCCAGTATCTGCGAAAGAACACATCGATTTACCTTATCTTGATTTAAAAGGAGATAAAAGTAATACTTTAGAGGGCAGTCAGCCGGTCTATGTGCAAAATAAGGTATCTAACTATAAACAACGCGATTCTGAAAAATACCGATATGAAAATATTCCTGTAAAACAATATCTAAAGAAAAATGGCCCAGCAGCAAGTGATAATGACGAGATCCGTACTTGGCGCATAGCTGGCCGGATACGGGCATATTTACACTTCAAACTGATGATTCAAAAAAAGAACGCTAAAAATCTCTTAAAGACCCCATTGCCTGAGTGGAATAAATTTGTAAAAAAATTTTCAAGTCAGCCTCACATCAAACATCTTCAGAAAAATGTAAAGGTTCTTTACTACTTATCTGAATATATATTTTCAGCAGAATCAGTTAGGAAGCTCAGCCCTCGGCCACGGGGACCAATAGAACTGTATTCTGCTTATGTCAACAATTTGGAAAATTTTTTCACCACCAAGTCTTTCTTAATAACTCCAGAACTTTTAGAGAAATTCAACATCGCACAGGTGTTGATTTTTCACAATATTCAGAAAATGGCATTTGAACTTGAGGCTTTTCAACCATCAAACAGTTTAAATGAAGCTGATAAAATGCTCCATTTAAGGATTCATATGGAAACACTAAGATTAATTGGGGATGGCCTACATGCTTCAGTTGCTCTTCGGTGCTTTCATTATGTGAAATATTTTCTTACATTGTTGTCTCATCACAAGGTTGATCCACAGATAAAGCGGGTGGTGTATGAAGAGCTGGCTTTCACAATACGCGAATGGCTGAAAAAGACAAAAGAAGATGAGCTGGCCTGCCTCGTGGCCCCAAGAGACAAAATTCCAATAAGAGGTTTATATTATCCAGATCTGGGCTCAGATGTTGAAGACCAGCATCGAATCAAATTCTTGTACTATATTTCGGCTAGGTATGAAGAAACTCACGCAACGGATCGCTTTATGAAAAAAGATATATGGAATTTATATCAAAATATCCTTCGAAAGATATCTTTTAAACAACTAACAACAACTTCTCGTGCTAATATGTTCAAACTGGATCTCAATTTTGATGAAATATTCAAGCGTCAACTTGAGTCATTTATTGATTCAGGGAAGATAGCAGGACTAGTGGGAAAAAGATTAGAAGTAACAACAAGCAAAGAAGAGAATTTAGATTATACTCATTGGTTCAAGATTCGTGTTTCCTCTCAAGCTTCAAGAATGATAACAAGAAAAGCTAAAAGAAAAAAGCTCACTTTTGAACCATGACTTACGTCAATGCACTTCGAATTTGATGCTGATCTGAACCTGATATATTTATTTTTTTCAGTCAAATTTACTCAATTTCAGAGATCCTAAATTCTTTTTAATAGATTTAAAAACTTTTCTTTATTTCTTTAATTATTTCATTTATATACATTTCCATCTAGTTAGGGCCATAAAAAAGTATGCAACTTCGAATCAAGCTATTTATGTGTGTGCTTACAAAGTATGGGGAGCAAATAGGGAAAGGGGGTTTGAGAAAATTTCATGTATATTCTAGTTTTAGCTCTAGAAGCAGTCTAATTTTGTCATTGAAATACTAGATTATAGAACCAAAATATTATTTGATGTCCTCAAGTTGTTTTAAGGGTGCTACGTTAGATCTCAAAAAATTAATCAAACAATCTGTTTTTAAACTGTAAAGAAATTATTCTTTAAGCTATAAAAGTCATTTTGAAGCGATAGAATTATTATCTTGTATGTAACAGTGAAAAACAGCTTGATTCTAGTAGAATTACGTTGAAAATGTAGAGAAGAAATATTAGGGGGTATCAAAATTTACCAAATAAGTTACATAAACATGCCACAAAAAAGGTACCAAACCCATCATCAAATAATTAAATACACCTTCCCTGGACAGGAGTATTTCAAAAATGTATTTGTTTGCAAAAACACTATCCTTTGGGTCAAACAAGTGATAAACACACTTCCCTTCTTCATCATGATTAGTCAGTAACAGGTACAGAGACACCAACACTAGGTACAAAAACACCAACACCTAAATTTTTTTAAAATAATCATTAAGGGTATATTCATATGAGTGAGATATATGACTTACCAGAACTTAATCTGTCAGTGTGTGCTAGTATCTAAGTATGATTTAATAGTAAATATTAATGGTCCTACTACTTATTGATAAATAATTTAGTGATTAAACCTCAGGGTAAGACTAATAAAATAGTTATTCTCAATGTGAACTCACAATACTTGGATTTTTATGCATTCTAGTGGTGGAAAATAGATAAATAAAATATAGTTATAGCTTATATAAAGATAATATCAACTTATAAATGCTTTTATAATATATTTATATATGATAATAATTGTTTAATAGTGTTTATTTGATCTTTAGTAAGCAAGTGATGTCTAATAACCTGTCAAATTCTCCCTTACTTATACCAAAATTCACTGGAGTGCACAGACCTTCAACGCAGATGATGTCACTGCTATCCCTGGCAATTACAGCACTGTGAGGGCCCATCAACTCCCCATGGCCTCCACTTCAAGCAGATTCAACACACAGACCTCCAGTAAGGACCCCCATCACAATTAATGATACCATAGACTCATACCATAAATAGAATAAACAAATAAAAGCGGATTCCATAAAGAAAAAGGTAAAATAACTCATCCAAAGAGTATATAATGAAAACCAAAGCATATAAAGAAACCAAATTAGCTGTAAAAGCCCCCATTAGCATCCCCAAAGCATCCATATTAACCCAGTAATGATATCCCAACCCATAAATCTGTGAAAATCCATCAAAGGAAGCAGATTAGGTTGTCCAAACTGGATATATGTGCCTGAAATAAGTGTATATGCTTGTGTAGGCATTTTGAGTCCACTGAATACATCCATATGACCTAAAATAAGCAGAAAAATTAAGGTTATAGGCTATTAAGAGGTTAAAACCCACTTATAGACCTAAATATACATAATATAACTACATATTTCACTGAATATGAGGTTTATGTATACATATAAGCTTATGTATGTCTATAATTACTTATTATCACTTAAGATAAGTATATTATGACTCCATTAACACCTTAATAAGTATTAATAGGCTATGGATAAGCTATTTAAACTACTATAAATCATATAATAGTGTAATAATTATATATATATGTATTATAACCATATATATAAGTATTTTAACCTTATTTTTAAGATATAATCTCAATGCAATTAAGGTTATCTTATTTTAAAAATAAGAATTACTCAGTCCTGGGGATACCTAGAATGACAAAAACTGGAGAGAAAAACCCCTGTCCCTTTGAGAAATACCAGGTGACATTTATTTGCTACAGCAAATTAGAGACTGTTACTATACCCCTTTCTACACACTTATTGACTGCTTAACAAGTCAAGACAATAGCCAACAGCAGACCACTGAGAACCAAAGAGCCAGAAACCTGAAATGGAGAAAGATCCACACCAGAAAAACAAAAAACACTGTGCACTTGTTGCACAGAAAACAGCAATAATACTTGATGCAGGTTGCAAAGCTACACCAGAGAAACTCCCAGGTTTAGAATTTGCATACAATAGTACATTACATTCTGTCACTTGCATAAAGCCATTTGAGTTATGGTTGGTTTATGTACCTAATACCCCTTCTAAAACTCTTAATAAATTACCTAGATTGGATATCCATCCAGGTACAAAATATTTTCTTCAGATGCAAGAATTATGCAGAAAGCATGCTCAAGAATGTATAAATAAGGCATTTGAGTATGAGATTAAAAGATGGGATAAAGCCCATAAAGAACAAATGCTCAAAGAGGGTGATGAAGTACTTATTTCTACACTACATTTGAGCTTAAATGGTAATGTTAAATTGAAGGATCCATTCATTGGACCATTTGTAGTAAAAAAGATGGTTAGTAACAATGCTGTTGAAGTTATTCTATATGCAACATATGATAAAAAACATCCAGTATTTCCTATTTCTCTTATAAAACCATACCATTATAATAATACTTCTCTATTTCCAATAAGATCAGGAAGGCATAAACAGCAACCTGAAGAAATAGTTGAAAAGGCAGAAATTGAAAAGATACTTAAAAAGAGAAACCTTAAAAAAGAAAAGGGAGTTGAGTATAAATTAAGGTTTAAAAATTAATCAAGTGAATATGACCAGTGGATTCCAGAAAATTAAATCTCTGATCTTAAAAATCTCTTGAAAAAATTTAAATCCAAATAATACTGTTTAATTCAGTATATGTATCATAGAAATTTTAAAATTATTTTTCTATTCACTCCTTACTTATTCATCAAAATGTCTTAACCTTTTTTTTATTGTTTTTTTTGGGTGAGGGAGTGTCAGCCTAGGTATCCCCAGGACTAAGTAATTCTTATGTTTAAAATATGATAGCCTCAATTACATTAAGATTATAACTTAAAATAAGGTTAAAATAATTATATATATAGTTATTGTCAGCCAGGCTACTAGACTTACCCAGTAAAATAATTGATTATCTTACTGAGGTGAAGCCACGCCTTTTAAATCCTTATTAATAATTAATTATTTATTAAACTACTTATGTATTACTTACAACTAACTAGCTAAGTACACTAAGTAATATAGATAATTAATAAAAATAAGTACTTGTCCCGTACATATTTTACTCCCTAACACTGTGCTCAATAATACAGATGATAGGGAATAAAAATAGTATTAAAATATAATAAAATCTAAAAAAATTCAAATTCCTTTATTAAGAAATTTAAATTTCCGTTGAATCTACATTTTAAAAGCAAATATTTTGTACTAAATGTGACAATCAAGAGAACTCAAGTTTTATTTCAAATAGAATTGATATCTTCCTTGACGTACCATTTAGTATAGCTTTCATTATTTCACATACTCTCTTTATTTAAGTTTTTTCCTCTCATACCCTTGTACTAGGAGATGTTAATTCCGTGTTTTATTTTCTCACATTTTGCCTATAAAAGGCCCTTATTTTTTGTACTTTTGATTCATTCCTTACTTACTTACCAATTTTTATAACACATCAGTTAAAACAAATTTATTACTATTCTTTATAACATTAGTAGTTACAATACCGTAATTTTAAAGATATAAATTATAATAATATTTAAAATCACTTCTTATAACTTGAGTAAAACAATCAAATAGATTGAGAAATATGTACCTTGCTTTTAAGAGTCCATTAAAACCCTTAGAAGCCTTGTATAAACTTTGGATAAATCTTCTAGACCAAAAGTCCCCTTGACAATTGAAGGCTTTCCCGAATTGTTGATGGCACATCGATGATTTGAGGACCGGAGAACATGGGACCATTGCCATCAAGGTACCTATAAGGACAAGTGGATGACAAAAATGATGAACGCCAAACATCATGTGACTTAATTTTTTGTTGCAAACGGGAATCAAACCGTGCTCCAAAACTTAAGCTTATATACTAACTAATAGTTATATAATTTGTGGTAATTATTGATTAATATTCATGGGTCACTTTGCACTCTTCATACTCTACGTATTTCCTTTTACTCAGCACTCTGTAACTGGCATTAATTTGCTCATTTAACAGGGGGAGGTGTCTAGTAAATTTGGAATTAAATTTTTTATTATTTATTTTATTTTTCCTAGTTGAAAAAGATAGAGCAATTGTGTTCTTACTCCTAAAGATAATAAAATATATCTTTAAAAAGTTATTATTCATTATAATTTTCAGTTGACTCTTGTCCTGATATATTTAAATTTTATTTGTTCCAGTTGACAAATTGTCCTGACAATAATTTTTTTTTAAAAATTCATATTTAATATATTTCAGTAGACATTAAGTCCTGTTAATTATTAAATTCTCAGTTGATTTAAAATCCTGATAATAATTATCATAAAATTGTTAATAAGAAATTTAAATTTAATTCTTCAGTTGATTATTATATCCTGGTTTTAAATTGTTTTGAATTAATAAATTGATTATTATTTTAGTTGATTTTATCCTGAAAAATTTTCTTTTATTATTTTTCTTTTAAATAAAAGTAAAAATACAAACTAATTCATCTTATTGTCTCCCCCTCTCATTGCAGTAAAAATTAGAAATGACTGATCAAGGTATCTCTACTGCATGTGAAGAGGAATTGGATTTAATTGATTATGATGAGGCTACTTCTGTGAGTTCCCATTTAACTAGAAAATTTTCTCAAATTAATCAATCATTGCCCCAATCAGGATGTAGAGATGGAGGAAGTGGAAATTCTGGTGGAAACAACTCAGGAACAGAAACCTATAATAAACCCCCCAGAAGGACTTCCAAATGGCTTCAAAATAAAAAAGATGCCACTACCTCAACAAGTAAAGAACCTGTCAACACACATAAAGGAATTAAGGACAGAAAACTTGAAATTGAAGTCAAGAGTAGATGCTCTAGAGGAAAAGGTAAGAAAAATAGATGTTTTTCTTCAAGAGAAGAGGAGACCTCCTCCCCCCAGGGATCTTCATCAATTGGCTCCCCAGCAGCCAGAGAAAGTGGAAGTATTCAAGTGGCAGTGGAATTGGCTGAAC
Organism: Hemileia vastatrix; assembly: GCA_030280995.1. Classification (NCBI taxonomy): domain Eukaryota; kingdom Fungi; phylum Basidiomycota; class Pucciniomycetes; order Pucciniales; family Zaghouaniaceae; genus Hemileia; species Hemileia vastatrix. The sequence continues at coordinate 49,490,702 of JASXTE010000001.1, forward strand.
ACTCAGTGGGATTACCTGTCTCAAAATCAACAGACGCCCCAAGCAGGTCCATCAAGACACAGCCAAGTCAACCCCACACCTCCTCACCCCTATCAAGGAAGAAGAAGAAGAAAAAAGAATATGATCTTGCCCAGAAAACCTTGGTAAGCCCCTCTATTGATTCTCAAGTACCATTTCTAGTAACTAATTCAGTTCCCTCAGGTAATTCTGGAAGAGGAGATGAGACTGTGAGGCCTGTAGAGGCTGAGAACAGTAGACAAATTGCTCAAATTTCAAATTTATCTAATCCTTTAGTTCTAATTTCTACTTCAATGATAAATTCTGATATGGCTATTATTGATGAGACACGTGAACCTGAGTTTTATGAGATGCTGGAAAGTTACTCTGTTTTCTTATTAAAAAACACTCCAGATATATCAAGCATTAAGGATGAATATTTGAGAGATATTATTTCTAAACAAAATCATACAATGAACAAGATGCAACTGACTCAGAAATATAATAGTTTGTTAACTGAACAGGGTTATCAAGCATTAAGAAGTGAATCACAGAGAGTTTCTGATGAATTGTTTCATTACAAAGCAACCCATGAAAAGAAAGTTGCTTTATGGCAAAATATCAAAAATGATTTGTCTATACTGAAAGATACTGTATCTACCTGTTGCCAGGAGGTGGAGATAGACAAGATGAATCTGAAAAGATTGAATGACCATTTTTCATCTTTTAAAAATAAAAATCAGTAATCTTTTGCAACAATCAATGAGAGTTTATCTAGTCTTCCAAGAGTGAAAACCAGACTAACAACCATTGAGGAGAAATTGAACTCCTTGTTTATTGATCAAAAGTATTCTGAGATTTCTTTGAAGGAACAAATAGTACAGGATGCTCCAGATTTACCTGTGGCTAGTTCATCTAAAAGTAAATTAGTTCCAGAAGTACATATTGATACCCCTGAGTTTCCATTAAAAATTGATGATGCACCAGGATCTTCAACAGAGGGATTAAACAATGAGATTACTGCACAACTAGAGAAGTTACAGCTTCTCCTTACTCAGAAACAAGCTTGTACTAAGGAGACTCCTTCAAATCAAAAGAATTGGCCAAAACTTGACCAGTACCCAACATTTGATGGTGATTCTTCCTCTGATTGGAAACAATTTATTTGCAGAATTGATAACTTAAAAAATTCTTAAAAACTCCCAGATGAGGAAATTGTGTCCAAGTTAATTTCTTTATTTACTAATGTTGCCCTAATGTGGTATGAATCTGTTCTCCTGGATGGGAATGACTACTCATGGGAGGATTGGAAGAAATTGATTAAAGCACAATTTGGTGGCTCCAAGTTCAGAATGGCTCAACAAAGGCAGTATGAGGAAACTAGATATAGCTCTTCTACTGATAAACCTATTGAGTTTTTAATGAAACTTGTAAAAATCTTAAGGGCAATGGATCCAAATATGGAGTTTGAGTTATGGAAGGACAGGATCCTTTATAAATTACCAATGTCTCTGAGAGACTTGATAGTGGCTAGGACTGAGTTCTCCAGAGAAACCTCTTCTTTCATTAATACTTGCAATGAGATCCTTCTAAACAACAAGTATGATGCCAGAAGATTCATTCCTAGGACCCCTTTGGAGAAACCCTCCACTTACCAACAGACACCACAGAAAATTTGGGGGGGTATTGCTAGCAATACCCCTCATTTAAAAATGTTGGGAAGTGGTTGGAAAGCTGTTGGAAGGCTGTTGGGAGTTCATTGTGAAACCAGATTTAAATTAATTGGACAAAGATTTGGTAATCAGTTAGACCTAGGTTCAACCAAACTCAATCACAGGTTTCTTGGAGCTTGGTGTTTACTTTGATTTTGAGCTGAGCACAGATTGAGCAAAGCTTGAACATATCACTTAACATATCATAATATTCACTTTCCCATCTTGTGGAAAGCAAAATTTGATATTCGTTCTAAGAATATCTACATATATTTTCTTGCCAAGTTGGTAACAGAAGGTTAAACTGTAGTATCTCAATTATTACACTAGACTACATAGATATTTGATAAAACATACAATTCAAATCAATTTTAATATTATTGAGATCACCATAAGTGTCTTTCCAAAGACTTACAAAAAGTATGTTAGTATCAAGATATCGTTCTAGGTAGTAGTTTCAATTTGGATTTTGAACTGACATCTAAAGCATTTTACTATTAGACAGAAACATAAATAAGTGTAATAAGAGTGAAATTATTCTATTTTGTGATTATAATGTAACAATAATGCACATTTTTATTGAGAAAATTTTTCTTCCTCCACAAACCAAAATTTACTCTATAGGCTCAAGATTTATTTTTAAGACATATTATTCATTTCAGTTATCATTGATTTACTTCCAATATTTATTAAAAATATAATAATAATACATGTGAAAGAATTATGAGCTTAGCATAGCATATGCTAAAAAGTTATTTTGTCGTTTTATTCAAAACTGATTCTTCATTTTTTGCTTCAATTCATCTTTTAACAACCACTATCTTCAGATACTATTCTTACTTAATATGTCAAGTCTCAGATGTGTTGGACAGTTCTCAATAACAATCGATCAAATTTATATGAATGTAATTTCAAGATTTCAAAACTCACCGACCCCCACGATTTTACAGCGAGGCCATTCGAATGTTCATATTTTTGGACTATTTGAAGAAAGAAAACCAACCCTTGTTGGTAATCTTTCTCAAGTGCAGAGTCAGCACATTGGACCACTATTGGGTGACATTGGCTCTGGATCTCACCATTTAAACCAAAGAAGTGCCTTGAATCCTATGAAGCCTTTCTATTTTCATGCTTACTTGGTTCCAGTTTTTGGTAATCAGTATCAACTTTGGGGATGCCTCTTTTCTTCAAGTACACTAATCAGTCTTGCTAAAGAAGCATTTTCCTCTGCACAAATCGATTTATGTCCAATCCTGAACTACAACTCCACTATCTTTTTTAATATCCCGCATGTAATTTTTGAAGGCTCTTTCCAAATATCTCAGAGTACTCAAGATTGGAAAGCTGATCAACTTATCCGAGGAATCAAAACAGTTTTCAAAACACATCAACTTCAAGCAATAAATTTTATTATTGACAATGAATGAATGTTAAAGGAAAAGTTGGATATCATGTGGAGGCACCAGGACAACCATTGGCTTAGAACTGGATTCGATGACTATAAAGATCAGTTTCCTAACAATCAATTGCCGCCTGAAGGAAACGGGTCAATACTTGCTGATGATATGGGTTTGGGAAAGACACTTTCAACTCTTTCTCTTATAAGTGCAACTCAAGGTGAAGCAAGACAATTCCAGGTATCAGAAAATCAAGAAGGTATTAATCGGAGTTCAGCCACACTGATTATATGCCCCCTGGCAACACTATCGAATTGGATCAATGAAATAAGTGTGCACTTTGAAGATAATGCACTTCCTTTCAAGGTTCTTTATGGGAAGGATTGTCAAAATACTAATGTCAATGAGCTACAGGACACTGCTATTGTTTTAACGACCTATGAAATAGCTAGCCCAACGATGTCAAAAAATCAAAGCCAAAAAAAGATACCGGTTACTCAAATGCTCTTTTGGTATAGAGTTGTTTTAGATGAAGCTCAGTTAGTGCCCATTTCTATATCTAAAACTTAAAACTTAATTTTTATTATCAATTTTTATAAATATTCTTTTAGTTACATTAAAAATCCTTACTCGCAGAGGGCTCAAACAATATTTGACTTGGAATCCCAACACCGACTATGCTTGACTGGAACTCCACTTCAGAACAGGCCCACTGACCTTCAAAGTCTCATATTTTTTCTTAGAATCGAAAAGTGGCAAGAAGACTGGTTATGGAAGAATTTCCTTTTTCCAGGTTTGCAAAAAGGAAAGGCTAATTCTATTAAATCAATCAATCACTTAATGAAAGTCATAAGCCTACGTAGAAAAAAGGATGCAATTTTGTCTCTTCCAAAAAAGATTCAAAGGGGGATATCGGTTCAATTAGCAGATCCATGGAGGTCTAAACTTGATGTGCTTCAAGAAGGATTCACTGAGCAATATGGGCCCTCCAGAAGCACTGACTTCCCTTGGGACTCATCTGAGTTTCTAACAGAGCTGATGATTTTAAGAAAATTCTGCAACCATCCAATCTACGAAAATCTGGATGAAACTCCAACTTTTGATTTCACCTGGCAGCATTCCGCAAAGATTTGTCATCTTATAGGCCACTTAAAAAACTTTTTGTCTGGTGAAAGGGATATAAATTTTCCAAAAGCTGTTATATTCTCCAACTTTGCAGACTTTTTGCAGATGTAAGTGATTCTATAATGAATTGTTTTACAAAATTGTGTTGGCTTATTAAAAACAATTTTCTAATATTTCAAAATAGAATAAAAATGGCTTTAGATGACCACAATATTAGGTATACCCAGCTTACAGGTGAACTCAGCAGGACAAAGCGAGACAAAAATATGCATGAATTCCATTTTAATAAAAATTGCCAAGTTTTGGTTGGAACGATTCAGGCTGCAGGAGTGGGTATAGATCTCAGGTGTGCTCAAAATGTATATATAATGGTGAGCTCAATGTCTTTTATTTAATATTAAGAACAAAAATATTAAATTTTTTATATGTTCAATGTTGAAATAGGAGCCAAATTGGAATCCAGCAGTTGAGCATCAGGCTGTTTATCGGCTGTATAGAATGGGGCAGCAAAATGAAGTAAATGTTTTGAATTATTTTGTACAAGGAAGTATAGAATTCAGCATGTATAAGATTCAAACGAAAAAATGGAGCTAACAATGTAAGCCAAATTTCATTTCTATAAATTTTAATGATAATAGTAATCATTAAAATTATGTTTTTGTTTTCAAGGCTAAGTGTCCCAAACAGTGGAAATGAGAAGTATGAGTGTGCAAACCTATTATTAAGGGAGTTTTTCAATCACTCACATTAGAGGAAGAAAGAATTTCAAGGAGAGCAGGTAAATTTATGGGATTTTGAGGATTTAAAAGTCTGAGTTGTTGAGGATTTAGAGATGCAAGATATAAGGGAGAATAACAGTCATTCGGCAAACCCCGGGGGACATGAGAAGGATTAAGGTTAGGGGATAATGTTGAAACCAAACTGATTCTTTTGTACAAGGCCAAGTCCTTTAGCACACTGCCAGAGTAGGTTGAATTATCTCGAATATCAAAGTGTTGTTGGTCAAGATATTGTGCAACTTTAGAAAAATCTTCAGACCTCCATTGCATTAAGATACGTCTTAACGATCCATCATTATCAATTTCGGTGTCTGAACAACATTTGATGTTTGTGAAAAGGTTGTGATAAGTTTCACAATGTGGAAGTTGTTTAAGAAGTTTAGTTCGGTTAACTGAATTCTAAGAATCTTTGTTATTTGAAATAAAGGTCATAAATAAAAACGGTTGAAAAAAAAGGGATTTTCATACTTTTTTTTTTACTCTATATTTATGCTTTCTCACTTTGATTATTTCTTGAGAGCTATGAGAATCCTTCCCAAGTCTTAATCTATCAGCATGACCTAAAAACCAACGGTGAAGAACTCCTATTTGATTTGAGAAGCTAATTTGAGTTGAGTCAATTGGATATGCAATCAAATTATTGGTTTTTAAGGCATTGTCCCAGTGTTTAATGAGAATATTTGCCAAGACCTGGTTCCATTTGTCAAACCAATCTAGGTTCCAAGCGAAAGTTGATCCTGGGAAACCACACATGCGAAGGTGCTCAATAAAAGATTCACGGAAAATTGGTGGAAACTTTTCTGAAACCGCTGAATTTGATTCTGGATGAGGTAGTTCAAAGGCAATGTTGCAAGAATTCATGTCGAATGATGAAAATCTGTCTAATTGCTCTTCAGTAGGGTTTTGTTTCCATCCATTTGATTCTGGTGACATATCCAAAAGTGAACGACAAAAATTGTGTATAGATCTACAAAAGTGAGAATTGAATGGAGGCAAAGTCTCATTAAAAATTCTATTAAGTGTTCTTGTGTTTGTGGGCAGGTTTCCATGAGGAAAGTAAGAGCTACTAGGGTTCATAAATAATTAGATTAAGAAAGTGTTCAATTAAATTAAACAAAGAGGAAGGATAAATTGTTGAGCTCCAAAACTTTATGATCAAAGTTGATTTAAGGAGAAATATCACAAAAATTAAGAATAAGAAATATTTCGAGTTTATGGAATTATAATATGCATAAATTATATTTTTATATGCAACTTGAACTCAAAAGGAATGGTATAAAATAAAGAGAATGATTATGTGATAAAAGCAGACTCATTTAAGAAACAGATTTTTTTTTCTTTTCAAAAAATTCTTCCACAAAAATAATTTGTTAAATGTGAGGCTATGTTCATTTTTTGATTACCAAAAAATTATTTTTGGTCCAATATGATAGTAATACATATTCTTTTGAGTAATTTTTTTCAACCTGAATAAATAGACTAGAGTGTCACTTCATTGCATTTATGTATGAAAAGTTATACAAGGTTTCAGCTTTTATGTAATTCTTTAAGGTTTACACTTTTGTAGCATCTATTATTTGAGTATTTTTGATTTTTTCTTTATAGAAAATTCTACCTAGTACAGACCAATTTTCAAGTTGAAAGAAATATGTTTGTGATTGTTTTTTACAAAATATTAAACTTATTTTTGGGTTTAACTTTGATTTTTGGGGTAATTTTTTAAATAATTATGTTAAAAATATGGATTACTTTTCTTATAGTCCATAACTAAGAATTTTTATCAAAATCAAATAATTATAGGGTAGTTAGATATAACTCAGAAGGCATTTGATAGAAAAGTAATTAAGATGCTTGTGCGTACAACAGAATTTTTTCTATGATAGAAAATATTCTGATAAACATGCATGCATTGTTGTACAAATGCAGAGAGTATACAGAATACAAATAAAGTAGACTGCATAACTTTAAATTAATATATAATTTATCCAATTAAAAACTAAACATTTAAACTTAAATAATTTCAACACATATTCCATCATATTCTTTTGATAAAAAAATGTAGCTTATATTAGCTAGTGCCTTTCAAAAAAAGGAATACCTTCAATCGGTAACTTCGAATAGCTAACTTATTCCTACAATTATCACAATTACAATGCCTCCATTTTTTCATGTATGTCAATGTCAAGATCTTGGATGTGTCAATAGAAAGTATCAAACTTCTTCTGGGTCCTTTGAAGTTGGTATGGCTTTCAAAAGCTCTAATTCTTATGCAAAACATCAAGAGGAAAGAAATAGGAAGGTCCAGATGGTTATTTCTTCCAACAATCCACTTAACATTGGAAGTTCCCGCTCCACAGAAACAGTAAGCTGTATATCTATAGTTCAATGTGAGAATTAAAGTCTTTATGATGTTTCAATGATTTATTACATAGGGTCAGTTGCTATTGGGGGCAGAAGTATCTTCAACAGTCTCTAGAAACTCAAATCTTGGGGAACGGTATAGCCAAATAATTATGTGGCAGGCAGCAAAGCTTTCTCTGATTCATCATTTGAGCAAAGAAGGTTGTACTCAATTTTTGGATGAAGAAATTAAGAAGCTCAAACTTCTAGGTGATAGTGGAATACTGGATTCTGATAGCATTGTCTGCCTGGTCCCACGCTCGATAGATACAGTTTTTAGTCGATTAAAGCTCAATCAATCATTTTTCACTAAAACATGCTGTCCTAAATGCTTTGCTCTTTATGAGTATAACTCTGAATCTCAACCATCTATACTATGTTGCAATCAACTGTTTCTTTCATCATCAAAGCGCTATTTAAAAATGTTTGGAGCAGGACAAATTGCAGTTAAATGTGATGAAAGGCTGTATTTGATGGAGGAACATCAAGAACATGTAAAATACTTATCTCTTAAAACATTTCATCACCATTCTTTTATCGACTGGCTTAAGGAAAAGATCAAACTGTTCAAATTTGAGCTTCTGATTGAGAAGAAAACCCCTGTGGCAGAACGTGTAGAGTGTGATTTGATGAAGGATGTTTGTGATGGTTCAATTTGGAAAAACTTTCCCATAACCACTCCAGCTCTGGATAGCAATGATGATGAATATACGATAACTTCAGGCAACTTAATGTTTACTTTATATGTCGACTGGTTTAGGCCTGGTGGCAATAGGATTGGAGGTCATCAGAAGTCTGTAGGCAATATTATGATGGTGTGTATGAACCTACCTCAAGAAGATAGATACAAAATGGAAAATCTTTTTTTGTATTCTATTATACCCGGACCAACAGAACCCACAAGTGAACAGCTTAATCACCTTCTAAAACCACTGGTTAATGATCTACAAACTCTATGGGATGGTATATTGATTGAAAAGACACATCTTTATCCACGAGGCCGGAAATTAAGAGTTGCATTGTTCTCTTTGATAGGTGACATTCCTGCAATACGAAAATTGGCTGGCTTTTTGAGTCACTCTGCAAAAATGTTCTGCTCTTTCTGTAATATCTCTAAAGATGAAATTAGTGAAAAGACTGTGGGAAATTTTTCATTACGGAATCATGAGGATCATATGTGCTGGGCAACAAAGTGGAAAAATTCTAAGTCACATTGGGAGCGTGTATCAATTGTTCAAAATCATGGGGTACGATGGAGTGAGCTGAATAACCTTGAATATTGGCGTCCAACTGAATATTGCTCAATTGATGTTATGCATTCACATATGCTTGGCAACCTAAAAGATCACAGTCTAAGCTATTTTCAAATCCAAAATGCAGCAAAAGATCTAGAAAGAAAGCTGGAAAAGGATAAAAATTGGCATGTAAGAGAAGAAGATGATGATTTCTTTTCTGATACTTCACTGCACAAACATTCGAAAAAACGTAGAAGTAGCTTAAGCACCACAAATAATGATGATGATGATACAGGACACACGAGACAGCACAAGCGGCAAAGACGTACGAGTTCAAGACAGTCATCAAGTCATCATGGACTAGATAATGAAGGATTGGGAACAAATCGATCAAGAAGCCAGAGTAGGTCATCCAGCTCCAAATTTATTCCTCCATATAGCGATGTGGCCTCAGTACAGTCTCAAAGCAGTGACAGTAGGAATTCATTGTATAACTTAAGGCAAAGAAGCATTAGCATATCACAGAGTGAAGGATCTCACTCATCAAATGAGACAGCTAGAGATGAAGAAAATAAAAGGAAAGGTAAGGAGAAAGAAAATGAAGGTAGTAGTAATCCACGAATCACAGCAGCAGAGCTACAGGTTGTATGGAAGATGATTGATCAAGTAAGAAGACCTTCCTGGCTAACACGAGTTCCAAAATCAGTAGGATCTAAAAAGGCAGGATCCCTCAAGGCAGCAGAATGGCACATGCTGTATACTCTCTACTTCCCTTTGTCACTTATACCCCTTTGGTTTGAAAAATTTAAAGAATCTGAATCTTCAGCTTCCTCAGCTGATAAACCAAGAGAATATTATCTTCTCAAGTCACTTGTAACATTATGCTCGATCACCAATTTTTTGACATTAAAAAATATACAGACTAATGAGCTTAAAGATCTAGATCAATTTCTGTTAGAGTATCGTGAGTGCCTTGAAGAGGGTTGGAAGAATATTAATGCAAAGCCAAATCTGCATATCACTCAACATTATCCTGAAATGATAAAGCGTCTTGGTCCACCATCAGGTACAGCTACTTGGTCTGGAGAGCGGGTGAATCATATATTATCTGAAATTCCAAACAATCACCATCCACGTATGTAATGTTTGTAAGAAATGATTTAAAAACTCAGCTGTGCTAATTTATTAATATTTACCACAGGAGAGATACCGCTAACAATGCTCAAAAATTGGTATCGGAAGTCTAGGGTATTAGATCTTGGTGAAGCTGAAGATAATGATCAATGTGAGACTAAAAAAATCCATATTGATCTCGATAAACAAAACAAATGGATCCATCTAAGTATGGCATTATTTACTAAATGGGTAAGGGCACGAATGGGAAAAGAAACTTCAAGACGGGCTTTGACACCATCGGAGAAAAGTGGGGATCGGGTAGTTGAAAATGTAGCAAGCATATTGATACATGGAAAGAGGTTTACTAGTTACCATCGACACATTTCTAATTCAACAATTGAATTCTACTATGGAAAAGATAGCCAGTTTGGGCAAATTGATGATCTTTTCAGATCAAAGGAAGAGATTGATCAAATATATTTAATAGTAAGTCCTTTCAAAGAGCTCCGTCCAGAAGAAACATCAAAGGATCCCTATGAGCTTTTCCCACAAGTGCATTGTCGGTTAGTAAGAGTAGCCAAAGCAACTCAAATTGTGATTAAGAAAGATGCAATAATTGGACATGCAGCTACTGTCGAGCACAAAAAAGGAATGTTTGGAATCAAAGACGAGGTTGTCACTGCCATTGGACTGCAGACAGTAGTGAGTGAAAAAATTAATCAAATTTATTTTCTGTTGACTAACATCTTTGTGTTAATTTGGGATTGGGGAAATTTGTAGGATTGGTGATATTTGTAAATGGTGAAAGAAATAATTCAATGCTCGATTAAAAAATGCAATGCATCCAACTTACCTTATCATAAACCAGTGAACAATTACTTTGGTTGCTTTTATTGCGAGAGAACCCATGCTTTCAATGAGTCATTTTTATCTTAAATGTAAGAATGAAAGAAATAAAATCATGATAATGAGAAATATGATAAAATTTTTACTTAATGAATGATCTTCTTGCTCATTCATCTACTATAAATAGTTTGAACTTCCAACTTTAGCTGATAGCTATATATTATTCACTTTATTTTTCGACAAGAGAACATACATGTTTACAAGACTATATACATAGTATCTTTTTTTACTTTAGCTTTGATAGGTATAAATTTTAACAACTGATTATTTTTATTTTATTTTATTTTATTACAGTTCATTATGGATGATAATTTTGAAGGGATGTCTGTTGACCCAACCGATTCTGATTGTTTTCCGCCTCAACATACTAATACTGGAAATACTCCTCCACCACCCTCTGCTGATCCACCTCCAGATGCATCTCAATCTGTACCACCTAATCCTAACCCACCACCTAATCCCAATCCAGGCCAAGAGTCTCATTCAGAACCGAGAAATTTTAATCCCAATCATCCTTCTGCTTCTGAAAGTGCTGATCAGCTAGGAAGAGATTGGGCTAGTGAAGTATTGAGGGAATTTTTCGGAGACCAATCATCATCTGCTCAGCCTAACCAAGGAGCAAGCACAAGTGGAGCAGGTAAGTAAAATTTGTAGTGTATTCTTTTATTGAAAAATAACCAATTTAATTAACTTATTTGAATTGTTAGTGAATCCCTCAATCATTATGGGTATCAGTGATTACCACAGACTCAATTCAGCAGAGTCTCATGAGCGAGAACGGGGGTTAAGGGCTGTAAGAGGCTTAGTTAGAAGGAATGATGTTCCCAGGAGCTCGGACAGTCTAAATAGAAATATTTACCACTTTCTGAAGTATTGTCTTGGGGGACCAACACAAATATCAAAATATCCTGCGAGCCCAACACCTTTGGAGATTGAAAATCGGAAAGATTGGAGCCAATTCAAACTAAAAACCATTCAAACTGTCCTAACCCAAGTCCAATCTTCTAACCGTGCCAATTCTGCAGCTGATCGACAATTTCTGATAACCAATTCTATAGCCTTCTTGCGATCCAAAATTCGACTACCCGAATTTTTTCCAGCACCTGAGCCTCGAGGACTAAAAGGAGGAGCACCGATCCCACTTTCTGTCAAAAGAAACTTAGAGCGTGAATTGCAAGAAAAAGGTTTTTGGAAATTCGCGTTTGATTGGACTTGCCGTGATTTTTCAGAATCAACTTGGAATCAAGTCATGGGAAGCATAGTATGCGACCACTGTACCAGATGGCTCACCACCTTGAATACAATCGATCAGTCAAAGATTCAGTTCACTCAATGTGTTATTGAGAAATGGGTAGTTAATAAGGGGAAGGAGATGATAAGGTTGTTTGGGCAAGAAGAGGAAAGGGTAGCAAGAGAAAAGATTGAAAAGAGGGCAAGGGCACAAGTAAAACGTTATCGGACCAAGGTAAGTTTTTAATTTTACTTTGCTTTTTGTTATTATGAAGCTGATTTAGTTGGAATTCAGATTGCTAGTGCACGCTACAAGTTAGCAAGAGATCTCTGCAGTGATGTGCCAGGTTTTGTTGTGCTTTTTCATGATACTAGGTGCATCTCTGATATCGAGGAAGGCCCAGCACCAGCCCCAACTGCACCTATCCGAGCTATTCCTGGATGGCGAAATCCTGAACTCAATGATTTGTTTAAAAAAATGGATAAGATGACAAAGGACTTAGCCCATACACCAGCTCAAAAAAAATAAGCATTAAAAACATATTCACGGTCATTAGAAAGGACAGTTGCACAAAATGGTATATTCAATGTTCCCAAATACCTCCCCAAGAATTGCTATTCAGCAACATTTTTGCAAGGATTATCTGTGAATGAATGTGAGTCACTTGGGGTTGGAGCTGATATTGATCTGGTAAAGATTCGGGAATCAATTAATAGAGCATCAACATCATCATAACTTAGGTATAACGGTGATCTTCTGTGTAATATAGCTATCTTATATTGAATTTTATGTATTCTGTTTTTTTTCAAAGCAGCTTGGTAAATGTTATAAAGTGATATGAGAGAGAGTAACATTTTATTTAAGAAAAACAAATAATGTCACCACGCAATATAGGGGGAGGACTTGCTAGCAAGTCCGCAACTTGAAGTCAGATGGAAATCAGATGGAACTCAGACTGAAGTAATACTGAACTTTCACTTGAAGTATCACACAAATAACAATGGATCTATATTGAAAACATAGTGAAAGTGTGAGGATAACTGAATGGAAGCCAGAAAAAATCATTCCATGAGTCTACTCAATGCAAAGTATTTTTTGAAGATCAGTGACTTTTTCTATTACCTACAACTGTTTTTACAGAATTGAAAACTATGTTTCAGCTACTATTTTATGGAAGTGAACTCTGTTCTTCGCCCGAAGAACAGAGTTCATCCTCCTATTTTCACACTCTGTTTTGTTTCAGCTAATATTTTATGGAAGTGAACTCTGTTCTTCGCCCAAAGAACAGAGTTCATCCTCCTATTTTCACACTCTGTTTGCACCAATCTCCATCCCTTTCAATTCTATCAACACATGCTTGTCTTCCCTTCCCATGCCTTTCGCTATCCTCCCAGCCCCATTGTATGCCATCCTCTTTTGATCCCCATTTCACCCCTCTCAACCTCTCCCAGACCCTTTTCTTCATTTAAAATGCCTCGGAACCCTTAATCTTCCCTTCCAACTCTTTCCCAACCTTTTCGCTACCCCATACACCCTTCCTCACCCCTCTCTCCAGCCTTTCCAGCCCTTGTAGCCCCATTTGTGTTCAAAGTAAATTCAATACTTCTTCATGATGGTTTCATCACTTCCTCAATGTGTGCTCAAAAAGATATGAATTAGGGTTCAAGGTTGCGGACTTGCTAGCAAGTCCGCCCCCCATATTGCGTGGTGTGTATGAGATATAAAAATGTATTTTCAACAAATTGATGGTCCATACCTCTTTATGTCACATTTATGTATCCATATTAATTTCAATCGAATTTAATGTTGACCAATACATAGTGAATACACGCTATGCCACTTATACTTGCCAGGCATTGCTACCATTAAATATGCCAGTATCAAAAATTAATTTCGATCGAAATTAATGAGCATGATAATCATGAATTTCTGGAGTCAACTGCTTATTTTTATGCATGGTGCCTTGCCAACATTAATTTCGATCGAAATTACTTTTGATACTGGCATATTGCATGGTGTCTATTCCTGGAAAGTGTAAGTGGCATAGTGTGTATTCATTACTTATTGGTCAACATTAATTTCAATAGAATTTAATATTGACATTTTCATATTGAACCCAAACCAGCAAACGACCCAAAAAATTCTTCATAAAACTGCTCATTAATTTCGATCGAAATTAGTGAGCACCATATACATATTGAATGGTAGTTATATCTGGTGTGTGTAAGTTGTAAAGCTTGTGTTCAATGCTTATTGGTCAACATTAATTTTGATTGAAATTAATATTAATGTGTAAATGATATATACATGCTCAATATGCATTGTAATGTGTTTACTTAACAATAGAGTGCCCTACTTTTCATCTTACATAAAAATGCTTGGTAGCATGTCAAATTCAATTTTTATTAAAATTAATGTTGACATGTTACCATGCATAACAGTAAGCAACTGACTGAATAAATTGATGATAATCATGAACCTTAATTTCGATCGAAATTAATGTTGCCAAGTGCAGATTGAAAAAAAGCTATGCCACTTACACTAGCCAGGCATATTTACTATTTATTATGTATTGGTCAACATTAATTTTTATAGAAATTAATATGGATATGTAAATTTTATATTTACCCTCAACATGTATAGTAAATTTCAATACTTAAAAATACTTGCCGTCCTTTACATGTCATGCAAAAAAGCATTATATCATTTCAACATTAATTTTGATCAAAATTAATGTTGGAATGCCATTATGCATTGAAACAACTAACTGACTGAAAAAGTTCATGATCAAAATGCTCATTAATTTTGATCAAAATTAATGTTGACCAATACATATTGAATATAAGTAATCTCCACTTACTCAGACCAGATATAACTACCATTCAATATGTATATGGTCAGCCTTAATTTCAATCGAAATTAATGGGAAGTTTTATGAAGAATCTTCTGGGTTGTTTTCTGGCTTGGGTTCAATATGCAAATGTCAACATTAAATTCGATCAAAATTAATGTTGACCAATACATAATGAATACACACTATGCCACTTACACTTTCCAGGCATATATACATGCAATATGCCAGTATCAAAAGTAATTTCGATCGAAATTAATGTTGGCAAGGCACCATGCATAAAAATAACCAGTTGACTCCAGAAATTCATGATTATCATGCTCATTAATTTTGATCGAAATTAATTTTTGATACTGGCATATTTAATGGTAGCTATGCCTGGAAAGTGTAAGTGGCATAGCATGTATTCATTATGTATTAGTCAACATTAATTTCGATTGAAATTAATATGGACATGGACTATGCATAAAATTCCTATAAGTATAGGTAAGCTAAGCAGTTAGATAAACTGGTTTGATCAAGTACACCATATAAAAATTGATGTTTTAATGCCTTGGTTAATTTCGATCAAAATTAATATTAAGCCATGCATGTTGAATTTTATCTATGTCTGTGTAGTCCATGTGAAATGGCTTGTATTCAATATGCAGGGGTCTATATTAATTTCGATCGAAATTATGAGGTTCATTGCCTCATAAATTTGATGGTTTCTGTCAGTGTTTCATGCATGGTGCCATCTGATACTTGTTGATTCCTATCAAAATTAATTTCAACACCAATATATTGAATACAAACCATGGCACTTACAGTACTTGGTCATAGCTAAAATTCAATATGCTAGTCTCAAAATTAATTTCGATAGAAATTAATCAGGATCCATGAAGTTTATCAATAGTGTATGAGTTAAGTTTCAAGTCATATGTTTCATCATTTTCTTGCACCCATTTCTAGGTTATCTCAACAATTTTTTTCAAGTTTTATTATATTAATCAAAACTGTGGTAAGTTGTGAAAAATTAGCTAATCCAAATCTCAAATTGAATATTAATATTTTAATAATTTTGAATGTTGCTTAAGGTATTTCATTGGGTGATTCATAATAATATTTTATCAACTTAGTAGTCCTATAACTTTTGAAAAGTAACAATTTTGGTATAGTTAGGGACAACAATGCAATATCTTGTGCAGACTAAGATATATTGCAAAATAAAACTATTCAATTTTTTTTTTCCCTTAGTTGTATCCAAGTTTATCAAAGGTTTGGTCACGGTGCCCACACCCTAGCCTGACACTCCTCCTGTCACTTAAAAAACAAATTCTTATCTTAAATTCTAATGTTACCAATTTTATATTTATAATTCATTTCTTGTTTGATGAGGCATATCAGTATATATGTGAATCTCGCATTGTCATCTGAAATTAAATTTAACAAATATTCATAAAGGATTATCCTTTTTTTCATATAATATACTAATTAAGTGTATCTCCATTGTTTAGGAGTAAATTCTAATTTAAAAAATTTTGTATTTACCCGTGGCAATTTGAATATGGGATATAAATTTGTTATTATTTGTTTTTCACACTAAAAGTCCCCAAAGAATTACTAGTATTTTCTGTTAGCTACATCAAATTTCGCTTCAATATAAACAGATTGTGATTTAGCATGTTACTCAGTTTACCCCACTATGAATAATACATGTTAAAAAAAGCTCAAATAATATAAAATCCCCCTCTTTATGTTTTCTGTTTCTTTCATCCTCACTTTAATTTTAATCTTATTCAATTTTTTATCCTATTAAAATATCAACTTCAATTTTCTAGAATAGAGTTTCTTATAATTATTCATCATATTACATCATAATTTTTTGATATCAAATACTTTTTTTTTAAATTCATTAATCAATATGTCTAGTATACAAAATCCTACACCTCCACTTTGTATGTATATCATGTTCCTCTCTCTTAATTTATATATTTCACTTATGTTCTATATCTTTTTTTTTCAAAAATTTGATTTTCCAGCACCCAAATGTGTTTCATCCCACTCTCTGATTGATACTCGCTTTGAAGCTTTTGAGCTTGCACCATGTCTGCCACATGGCATGGCACCTAACCCTCCTGTACTTAGCAATGAGAGGCAGGAAATAACAAGAGTTCAGTATCGCAATTTACTTGAATTGGCTAGAGATAAAACAGAAGAGCTTGTCAAGATCCTTAACAATAATCCTTCTCCTTCATATTTATCTAACCCTTGTAATGAATTACTCCAATATGTGAAAAGCCTTGAAAAATGTATGTTCATCACCTTTTTTGTCTCCTTTTAAATTAGTAGATAAGATTATTAATATTTTTTTTTCTTCATATATATTTGTAGCTTATGAGGAGGGTATGATTCCTCCTGATGAAGTCATTGTCATTAGGGATGATGATGAGACAGATGAACCATCAGCTTCAACTCATGCTTCAACTTCTAAGGAAAATCTTGAAACACCTGTTATCCGCTCCAAGAAAAAGAGATTATCCCAAGGCTCCTCTTTTGTTCGACGTATTAAACCGGCTTCTGCTAATGAATTTTCTGATGTATCAAATAATAAATCTCAAAAAAAAAGCAAAGGTTTTGATAATGAGTATATTCTTGTTTCCTTTTTTTTTTATTGTTATTCTTTTATCTTTAAAATTCAATCATATATCTCTTTTATTGCTTACATATTGTACTTTTTATCTTTCTTTTGATATTTTGTACCAGAAACTCACCTGCTGTAGATTGTTCCATCCATAAACGCCCTCTCCCTGATGAAGATGATGAAAAGAGCAATGAAAATAGCGATGATCAACTATCAGAATATGAAGCTATGCTTGTTCATCAAAAAAAGCAAAGTTTAAAATCTTCTTCAAGACATGTTGATATGTTTGATAAAGATGATGATTCAAACAGCTCATCACCAAATTCCTTCATTTCTAAGAAGCAATACCCATCACCTCCTAAATTACCTACTTTGACCATTCTGAAAGCTTCTCTACCAATGAAATCAACTCCAATCAAGATATCGAAAAAACCTCTAACTTATTCACCCTCAGTTCTAAAAGAATCTGATTTGCAGGAGGAATTCTGTAAAATTCATAATTTTTATAAAGGTAGAATCAGCACGGCAAAGGTCCTCAGGTCGTGGTTGGAAATTGTTACTCTCCTCGAATTACGCTCTTCTACTTATTCCCAAGAACCCATGTCAAATATTCCAATGTTTACTTTTCATTGGGAAAAATCTTGTGGAGAAGATTGGCTTTCAAAACTTACTGAGTTATGTAAGTTACCATAATTTTTAGTCTTGACTTTTGTTCTTTTACTTATTTTTTTTTTCCTTTTGTAGCAAATATTTTTTTAGAGATTGATAGCTCACAGCTATGGGTACTCGATAATATTGATTTCAAAAAAATGGAAGATTTATGTGATCCTGATGGTTTAAATACTGAAATTCTTTCCTCAACAAAGAAAACGGATCACCCTGAATCCAATCTTATCCGAATGCTCATGAGATTAATGATCCCAAGTGACCACTGCCGTTCTTCATGGGTATCTCTTATATCATCTTCACTTTATCTGACCGCACATGAATTCAGCCAGCTTCCATCACATCAAAACATTAACTCAGATTGTCCAATTGAACGTGGTCTTCAGCTTCTAGCTCACCTTTCAAATCTGAAGAGTCCGATTTCTGATGGCTTAGAAGTTGGTCCCACTGCACTTCAAACCCGTGATATATCAATGTCAACTCTTCTTCAAATCAGCAATATTATCATTGATATAATTATGTCAATTATCATTCTTAAATCAAAATATTGTGCTGCAACAATATCAAGTGGCAAGACTAGTGAAGCTCAACAATCAAGTGAGAAAAACAAAAATACTGAACTGACTATAATGAGAGAGAAACAAAAGGCTGCACTAAACAAAATAAATTCTGAATACTCCCACCACCGATATCAATCTTTCACATTCTATATAATTGATGGTGTCCATGGTTTATTTCTGAGCTCTCAAGATCATAGATTGGCTTCAGCAGCTGATTGCTTGGAGGTAATATCAGAAGTTAAGTTTCTTAATTTACATGAAAAAAAAAATCATTTGATGGAAGAAATAATTTGGAAAAATTTAAATAACTATATTTTAACATTAATAAAACCTTTTATAGGCAAGTGTGATCCATTTCCTTTAAAATTTGATACCCCAAGTCCTCCGGGAATTGCTAGGGCTATTTCTGCAGATTTTCTTAATCACTGGAGCTCCATTCAGCCAGTATCACCTTTTTTTGCTAAACATAGCCTTTCAATAAATTAATATTCCAACATGTAAATAGATAAAGTTCTGTCTATATGATATATCTTGTATAATTCAAGTTATTTTCCTTCAAATACGTCAAAAATGTGACCATCTTTGAAATTTATTAAGTAACCTTTGACATGATTTTCTAAATTAATTATTAAAAAAAATTATTGTAAGTCCAGCAATAACAAAGATTTTAAAATCTACTTATATGATTTCAAATACTTGTATTAAATTCTTAAATATTTTATTGTTTATATAAAAATATGATAACTGCTCTAGTTTTGTTACTTTACCTTTAATATTATATAATCTATTATTTATTACAAATATTTTCGTTGATTGTAACACTTTTAATCAGAAGTAGAACAATTTAAATAATTAAATGAGTACATTCTTAAAAAAATACAATTTAATCTATTATTGATTCAAAATTCTTTCTTCAACTCTTTATTATTACCTTTTTTATTAATAAGCCTGTTTGACCTAAAATACTATACAGTTAATTTGGTAGCATTAAAAGCACATTTTTATGGCTAATATATTTCAAATTCTTTATTATAGTTTTTTTTATTTTAGAACCTTTGCTACCAATTTAATAAAAATGACATTTAAAGATTTCACAACTTATATATTTCCTCAAAAGTAAATCAAATTTTCTTATAATATTATGAAAAAAAATTATTTTATTTCACAAATAAAAAAAATAGATAATACTATAATTATCAAAACTGAAAATGTTACAGCTACTCCCAGTATTTATCATGTTTAAATTTGCATTAAGTTGTGTATATATAATATAAATTTTTAATATTTATATATCTAGATTTTTTAGATTTGTCTTAACATTAGATAAATAATACTTTGCTGATTCTATTTCTTCCTCTATTAAGTCATCTCTTTTCAAAAAAACTCTCAAAGCACTAATCAAATATTCTAACCTAAATTTTTCTTTTTTAATTTCTAAGTATTCTGAAATATCAATATCAAAAACATTAAGCTTTTCTATAGCATGAAAAAGTCTAGTGCTGATTTGAATAGAAGAACCTATCCTAGTGAAGCCAGGAATTTCATGACATCTTGAGGTAAAATGCCTTATTTGATTGGCAGGCCATAATGTCACTGTTATTCCATTAGTTGCTTCAAAGTTGATTTTACTTCGAATTTTGGGAAACATAAGTTCTCCACCTATTTGTCGTGGTTGGGTCTTATCATACTTCATATGAATGGTGTTTTTTTCTGTATCTTTAGGAAAAAATATTCCTAAAGTATACTCACTTGCATCCTTATCGAGATGAACCTCATTAGAGAACCCATTACCATTCCCTCCAGATGTCCAAGTTAAATTACTAGCAAACGGTACACCCTCTTCTTCACTAGAAACTTTTGAAAATCCAGGAATACCAAGTTTTGCGCAAAGATTAGTTGCCTCATTGTACTTTACATATGATATTTTTTTAAAAAAATATTCAAAGTACATTGCAATCCTCTTCATTCGTTTTTTATATTCATCCTTTTTTACAATATCATCAGTGTATTCATTTGCAAGGAAAAGCATTCAAAAATTTAGTATTTAAATTAAAAAAAGTGATACTTACGAATATGTAAAGATTTCTTTCTATCTAAAATAAAGCCACCACCAAACATTTTTCCAAAACCACCAGCTCTTTGATGATAACGATTATTTTTAATTTCATGTTCGCAGTAAGAAAGATCCTTAATGCATCGCACCGTAGCTTCTAACATATCTAGTTCTTTGAGCTCATGAATTTCAAAAGTCTGCACAAGAACATTAGGTATTAAGACACCTTTTGGTTTATAAATACTACATCCAGGAAAAAAATTGTAATAATTATTGCAATCTGTCATATTATTTGCATAAGATTGTGCATAGAAATGTGGCTTCTTCCCGTTTGTATCCATTCCAAGAGCGTTTACAAGTTTCATTCCAGTAGCAATGTCTTTCGCCCACCTATTGTTAGAGTTCTTCCCTGGCCGTTTTTTTTTTCAAATCGTTACTCATTGATGGTTCAATCCTAAGAGAATTCAATTTTGATTTAAAATAGAAAAAAATCAAAAATTAGAAAATAGTAACATAATTTCAATTATCAGTCAATGATACCTTTAACTTTATCATATCTTCAATATTAGAAATACAAAAGTTAGCATATCTACATATTAGTAAATTTATATACTTTTTCTTTATTTCAAATATTAAGAAAGCATTTCAAAGGTATGCTTTATTAAATTATACATATAAAGAGTATAGCTTTATCCTGTATGCATTCAGCAAGTACGAGATTTGGCTCTACACTTAATATTAATAATATAATGAAAGTATAACTCCAATACACTAGTAATATTAAAAAATTTACGGAATTATGATATCCACATATATAAAATGAAAAATCTTGCTCTGATCAATATATTGACTTAGAAAGTTATACTTCAATAAATTATTAATTTTTAAATTGTAGCATTGTCCTGTATGCTTTCAGCAAGTACGAGACTTTGAAACAACTTAAAAATCAATAAATTAAAGGTAAAGTACAAACAATCTAATTATTATTATGAAAAGCAAAACTTTATCCTGTATGCTTTCAGCAAGTACGAGATGATGTTTTACTTTTCATATTAATAATATAATGGTTGAGAAAGTATTAAAGAAATATAGAAAAATGATAAGCAAAACATGAACTTACATGTCTATAAAATCTTCTTCCATTTGTAGCTGATTGATCAAAATTAATTATAAAGTTTATTTTATAATCACTGTTTTAAAAAATAAATGGTTAGATAAATAAATTGAACATTTTTGATAAGGAATAAAGAAAAGTAAATTGACAAACAAATAAAAAAACTTTAAGTTAACTGAAAAAGAATTATTTTATAATGAATCGAAAGGGTACAGTAAAAGATACCATAAAAATAAATTCAGAATTAGAATCATTAGATTAACTTGTCAAAAGTGTAAAAAAGTGTAACAAACCAAAATGATATGAAATGCAATAGCAAGAAAAATTTGCTTACCGGTAATCAGATAAGGTCAAGAAAATAGTACCAATAATTCAAAATGATAAAGCAAAAATATGATTGATAATTTTTGAAAAAGGTAAGTGAGAAAGAGAAAGGAAAAATAAATTGGGTGGCAAACAGATGTATATATCATGAATTTTCACTGATCACATTTTCAAAAAAATGCAGCTCACCAAGTCATATGATAAACTTCATCTAAATTCCAAGAATGATGTTGCCAAGGCACTGTACACAGCATGATCATTTTTTCCCATGCATATACTAATTCCAGCTAGAATTTACTTGGCTGCATGTTGTACAGATGCACATTTGTGGAACACTGAATTTCACATCTAAAAAAAATTGACGCCACATAATTCTAGCTACCATGTTTCACGTAGCTAAAAAACATACACTCATCACATTTAAATTTACATTGCGCCAAAATTAATTCATTTTTGAATTTTTTTAAAGGAAACTATAATGTGCACCACCTATTTCTAAAATATGAACCTCCGCACCATATTAAATTGGGAGACTTTTAATTATGCAATTTTTTTGACGTGACCTTTTTCCTGATCTTACTTGGTTCAAAATATTGAAACATGGCCAATGTTGATGAAAGAAACATTTGATTTTGTTTCTATGTGTAACAATGGAAGGCTGTTTCTTACTGGCAAAAGAGTGTTGTATATTTTATTTGAACAAATTTTTATTTTTTTATGTATTTTATTTAAAAAATTTACTTTTTATTGCAGCCAGATTTATACTGGCTGCTTTTTAGAAACCTTAATTTATGACCCAAGCCTTTGAAATTGGCTTGGGTCCCTTACATTGCAATTTAGTACTTCCAGCCAGGTTTCCCCTGGCTGGAAGTGTCTCTTTCAAGCAATCGAAGTCGCTAAAAGCGACTTCGATTGCTTGCTGTAATGTTTGCCACCCTCCCAGCTAATTTACTAGGCTGGGAGGTGGCCAAAGCAGTGTGCAACGCGCGTTGCTGCTGCAAGTAACGCGCGTTGCACAATCGCTACCATATTTCATGCAGCTGATATCAAGTCAGCTGCATGAGATATGCGCAGCATGTGCAATGCGCGCTGCATGCAGCAGAAACGCGCGTTGCATGCAGCAGCAATGCAGGCTGCATGCAACGCGCATTTCTGCTGCATGCAATGCGCATTACTTGCAGCAGCGATGCGTGTTGCATGTGCTGCATGCAGTGCATTGCACAGCCAGTTTTTTTCTGGCTGTGCAATGCACACAGAGAAACCAAAGTCCCTGCAAGGGACTTTGGTCTCTAAAATGGAAGCGACTTTCCCTACCAGGTGCAATCTGGTGGGAAAGTGAGAGAAACGTTAGACCGAAGTTGTTTGAAAGCAACTTCGGTCTTAAAAACATTAAAAATCATAAAAAAAAAAATGAGAAATGTAGAAAAAAAAAAATTAAAAATTAAAATGTGAGTATAAGAAAAAAAATAAGTTCTAGTGATACCAAAAATCCAAGCCAATTTCATTTGGCTTGGTTATTTAATAATTAATTTTTAATACATTAAATTTAAAATTCAAACACCATAAAATATATGAAATTTTTTTATATGAATATTATAAATTTAATCTACCTCTTTCTCATAATTATATTTATAATTTTGTTTTTTTAATTTTTGACATTTAAGTTTATTTTTTGGAAATACAAAATTAAATTTTCAACTAAATTTTTTAGTAAGGTAAAATAAATTATAAATTTGACATTTTGTAATTGAATAATGAAAAAAATTTTAAATTTATTTAAAAAATATTTTTGTTAGAAGAATACAAATATTTTAAGGGTAGAAATATGGTGCAAATTGTAAGTAAAAAAAATTATATTTTTTTTTGTGAGGGGTTATTTCTATTTTTAAAAATATTTTTCAAAAACATTCATTAAATACTGAATTAAATTACTTTGAAACTCAAATTTTTTGTAAAATAATTAAAAATGAAATAATAATATTGTTGTATTTGATATAAAATTTGAATTGGTAATATTAATGTCTCTTTAAGTAAATTTGAAAATCATTTAAAAAGACCATGTTGATAAGTACTTCATTTTTGATATACAATGGTTATATATATATCTTATATATATTTCTTGAGTGTTATTTTTATATACATTCAATAAAATTTGTAATATAAAATTCCATTTAATAATTAATTAATGTTCAACTTAGTTATAACAACTTCATATTTAATACCAGCCACTAGTATTTACTTTTTAATTTAAAACTCCAATATAATATGAGAGTATCCTTATTTTGTCTGTATGTAATGAACAACAATAACAGACCATAAATGAGTGGGTAGTTAATTACAATAAATAGTTGAAGAATAACCTATAAGAAATGATAAGTTTATCAAAAAGAGTACATTAAAAAAATATACTTTTGAATTTTTTTTGATATAATTTGGGTAGTTAAATGAAAATTTAAATTATCAGACATCAAAATGGATAAAATCTAAAAGTAGTGTTTATATAATAAGCCTCATAAAAAAAAAGGATAAAAAATCTACTATGTAACTAAATTATTAAATATTAAGGTATTATTAAAATTATTGAAAAACTTATTTTACAGTTATAATGAAATCTAAATGTGAAAATAATGGTGGGATAATAGTAAGACTATGTGGAAACACTTTAATTTATACATACTTTCAACTATGTTCAGATAAAAAAATTGTTAAAATTGTATAATAACATCTAGTTAATAGTGATGCAATTTTATTTAGATCAAGAATAAATTTTTCTGAGGAAAAACTAATTAAATTGAGATATGGCCATCTCCTTTCAAGAGATAGAATAATAATAAAAATTTAAAAAATTATAATAAGTATTCTTAATCACCATTTTTGAAAAGTCTCTAGTAAAATTCATTATAATATATCATTCATTGATTACATTATATGGAGTTTCATCTTGAAGTAGTGATGTGCAGCTTTGAACTTACACCACGCAATATAGGGGGAGGACTTGCTAGCAAGTCCGCAACTTGAAGTCAGATGGAAATCAGATGGAACTCAGACTGAAGTAATACTGAACTTTCACTTGAAGTATCACACAAATAACAATGGATCTATATTGAAAACATAGTGAAAGTGTGAGGATAACTGAATGGAAGCCAGAAAAAATCATTCCATGAGTCTACTCAATGCAAAGTATTTTTTGAAGATCCGTGACTTTTTCTATTACCTACAACTGTTTTTACAGAATTGAAAACTATGTTTCAGCTAATATTTTATGGAAGTGAACTCTGTTCTTCGCCCGAAGAACAGAGTTCATCCTCCTATTTTCACACTCTGTTTTGTTTCAGCTAATATTTTATGGAAGTGAACTCTGTTCTTCGCCCAAAGAACAGAGTTCATCCTCCTATTTTCACACTCTGTTTGCACCAATCTCCATCCCTTTCAATTCTATCAACACATGCTTGTCTTCCCTTCCCATGCCTTTCGCTATCCTCCCAGCCCCATTGTATGCCATCCTCTTTTGATCCCCATTTCACCCCTCTCAACCTCTCCCAGACCCTTTTCTTCATTTAAAATGCCTCGGAACCCTTAATCTTCCCTTCCAACTCTTTCCCAACCTTTTCGCTACCCCATACACCCTTCCTCACCCCTCTCTCCAGCCTTTCCAGCCCTTGTAGCCCCATTTGTGTTCAAAGTAAATTCAATACTTCTTCATGATGGTTTCATCACTTCCTCAATGTGTGCTCAAAAAGATATGAATTAGGGTTCAAGGTTGCGGACTTGCTAGCAAGTCCGCCCCCCTTATTGTGTGGTGTTATGTTATGAAAAACAAAAAAGTTAAAAAATATATAGTTATACTAATGAAAAAGCCAAAAATAAAAATACTATTATAAATTAAAAAAATAAAACTACATAAATTTTATTCTGCTCTAATGATGGAAGGGTACTATGTATGAATTTCCACATGTTAAATCCAAACCTGCTTTAAGGCTAGTTTACAGGTAGAGCTATTAAGTTTCCTTAAATTCCAAAAATAACTTATGCATTTTACTAATTATTTTTTTCTTGTTTCTTTCCAAAGTTGTTAGAGTTGCTTAATTAATACTGTTATCTTGATTGTAAGATATATAATTTTTTTTGAATACATGATTTATTGTTTCAAAAATTATATTATAAATTTAAATCATTTATTTCATTTTCTAAAGCTTCATTGTCAAAGACACAACTCCATTTTCTATTACTTAACAAATATATAAAATGTGATAGTAAAATTTGAGGAATTTTCTTTTTGAGAGGGTCAAACTATATTGTGAAGATTTTTATCTAGAAATTCTTGTACTCTAAAACCAAATAATTTTCTCCCTTAAGTAAGCCATTTCAAAAATATGAGAATATAAACAAGAATATTAACTTATCTTATTTTTATTTTCGTTACTGAAAGTTTTAGTTCAATCCCTTTTTTTATATGACATTAGTATAAAAACATGGTTAAATGCTACTATATAATTAATTTTTATTATATATATATATATATATATATATATATGAAATATTTAGAACGTCATCCTTTTTTATTTACTTGAATAAATGGCTCAATTATAATACCCAACACTTATTAATGTTTCCCAAACTCAATACCAAATTTCTCATATGAAATATTAGCTTCTAATATAAGAAGTTTATCTATAGATGATATTCAACATGTGATTTTACTTTTTAGATTCAGCTAAAATTAAACAAAAGGAGAAATCATGCATATGTGTATAAATGGTAACCATATGTTACTTAGAGGATTGTGAAATTCACTCATCAGAATGGTTTAAGTATTAAAATAAATTGAGGTCATTATTTTCTAGTATTTGAAACTAATTAGGAAATTATTCTAAAAATATATTTTAATGTGTATCATGTTTAAAAAGTTGGAAATATGATTTTTGAAAATTGTGAGTTTCTTATGAGATACCAAGCTTTAGTTTACATTGTTTCAAGTAGAATAGAATTTTAGTATTAGAAATTGAAAGCAATGTACCATTATCAGATTTTAACTGTGTTCTACTTATAGAATGATTACATAACATTAAACATTATTTAAATCAAAAAGGTTTAAAAGATATTTAGAATTTTACCAAATTTCACCATTTATTAATCTTTGATTTGAAAACAAACTATGATGTACA
Source organism: Hemileia vastatrix (assembly GCA_030280995.1). Taxonomy (NCBI): domain Eukaryota; kingdom Fungi; phylum Basidiomycota; class Pucciniomycetes; order Pucciniales; family Zaghouaniaceae; genus Hemileia; species Hemileia vastatrix. The sequence continues at coordinate 49,517,956 of JASXTE010000001.1, forward strand.
CTCACTAGAAATAAGCAATCCCAATTTTAACATAATTTATCAATCCAAAAATAATGAGTCAATTAACATGAAAATATATATTATTTCAAAACCAATTCTCTAGATTTAAAATATGATGCTTTAATGAAAAATTATTACAAAACTTTAATGCAATGAAGTCTCTTAAAAAATTCAAAAATAGAATATTAAAACAAGTAATTTCTGCAAAAAAAACTACTAACTATTGTAGATAAAGCATAAAAATAAGTCATATTTTTTAAAAAAATGATCTAACAATATTTATTTTTGTTAAAAAAATCAAAACATTGTTAAGTTTGCTTGTTATAATAATGTTAAAATCCACTAAACATTATCTAAAGGTGGTAAAATATGTTAAAAATAAGTTGAATTTTATGAGATAAAAATCAACAATTTTTTATCATTTCCTGTTGTGCTATGACTTTATTCCACCCTTTTTATCTGATTCTTCCAGTATTACTTTGCTATGATCACTAGTTTTCAAGTTAAAATTTACAAATGTTCATTATACTTGATAATATGAAAAATAACTCAAACTTTTATAACTACAAAATAAGATTTTGTAACTCCTTCTTTCAATCAATTTGTGAAGAAATTTTAGTTTATTTGAGTAATGATTTTAAGAATAACAAAAAATTTGAAGTTCACAAGGAATTATTTCCAGAGACTATAATTATTTACTTGTGTAATGCATGAGCTACTTATCAATGATGTAAAACATCAGAAAAGTAAGTTATAGTTATAAATCTACAGATTATACTGTTTCTGGTATATATATCTTCAATAAATCTTTTAAACTTATCTTAGCCTACATACCACACAATAGAAAATCATTATATTAAAAAAGGAAAAAATTCTATGATAATATCATAAAGAATGATAACCATGGATTAATATTCCATAAAAATGGTTAATAATATTTTAAGAGAACCTAAATCAGTATTCTTTCATCAAAATATATCCTTTTTGTCTTTGTAATTTATTCCAAACAAATTTTTTGAAAGTTGAATCTATATATCTAATGCCAAAACCACTATTAAGTTCCCTCTTAGACTTTTTAAGAAATTATATATATATATATATGTATATATATATATTATTTATCAAAAATTGAAATAAAGAATAAAAACATAATTTTATTTACCTTTAATTATTTAAATATAGAGTATTTTCAGAATGCATTGTGGTTACTTGTGAAGGTTAGAAGATTTGAAGTTGGATTTATGAGTTTTTAGAAGGGCAAATATTGTAAAATTCTTTCATAAATATTTATTTCATAGTTTCAAATGTTGAAATCTACAAACTAATGGGATTTAAAATTATATTGAGATTTAAAATCTGTTTTCTACTCAAGTAAAATAAAATAAAATGATGATATCAAAATTGAAATTAAGTTTAAACTTTTGATATGCTCTATCTTCAATTTTATTGATAGTGCATCAAAAATTTAATAATATTTTTTTCCTTCATCACTTTTTACATAAAAGATAGTTTTATCATTTTATGAATTAAAGATTGCTTATATAAATTTAACATCTATGTCAACTGTTTATGACTATTAATCTATATAATAAATTTTTTAGAAGAAAAAATAACATCAGTATATACTGACTTTGAAATTATTCAATTTAAAATAGTTTACAGGTAGATAATGAAGGGTGATTTCATTTTTGAATATGAACTATAGAAGTCTTATTTTATCAATTTTAATTCTTTTTGAGCTCAAATGTATCCACCGCAACTTAAGTAAGAATAAAAATTATTTTTATTGAAATTTACATGAGAAAGTATGCCTATTATTCAAAATCAAACTTGCTCTAATGGTGTTTTTCAATCATTATTTCCATTCATAACAATAAAAAACATTTCAATTTGCTGATGTTTTAGTTTTTGATATCCCCAAGTTTATATCTCAGGTGTACTATTCACAAAATTATTAAAAATATAATTTTCAAAATACATGATAAACTTGAAAGTGAGGGGGCATTAAATTTTTAAAAATGAATTCTAAATTCAGGATGGATAGTATTTTTTCTATTTTCACAAATGAACAATTTTTTGTTTCAATTAATCCAGAAAGAAAATTTTGTTGTAAGCATATTATATTATATTTATTATGATTTTAAATACTATATTTTCAAGATTTGTGTTTAATATTTCCTGTGAAAGTTAATGTTAATGTGAATTTAAAGTAAGCTTGAAGAAATTTAATCAATAGGCATATTGGATATTTAAAATAATATTTTGCTCCAATCTTGAATCATCCTGGGCTAAAAAATATCCCAAATAAGGTTTTTGTGGGTCAATTTGGATTTAAGTAGGATTAAGTGAGGTTTAATAAAGGACAGATAAAAGGCTAAATTCATTACTAGTGACTTTTTTCTCAAAATAGTTATAAAATATTTATCATTCTGGACTCAAGCTTCAATAAAGTTGAATTGAAACAGAGATAATTTCTAGCAGCACAACACCATATTTACAAAGGTGTAAAATACCTCAAATATTACTCATAATATAGGAAGGCAAGGAATCTACAAAATTCACATTTCAAACGAGGATTTATATTTTGAATTTGAAATTGAGAAATGGAATATTATTTTCCAATTTAAATATCTATTAGTCATTTTAACAAAAGTTTTCAGTAATCAGATTGAATTTTGATGGTATTTTGTTGTAGATTAATCATTTTGATGAGACATTTACTCAAAATTACTGGTTTCGTTTCTAATATTCCATGTGAAATTCATTATGAATCTTTTTGAAAGTGAATAGTTGACATATTGGATATGCAAAAGCTTATGTTAGATCAAAGTGAGATCAAAGGGAGCTTAACTGATGATCAAATTAGGATTTTACAAGATCAAACGGTGATCAATGTAGGTTCATCTTGAGCTCAATCTGTGACAAATCTCTGACTAAATGTAAGGCCAAACAATTTCCTACATGGTGATGATGTGTGCATAATTCAAGCATAGATTTGTGGCTCAACGGAGCTCAAGCAAGGGGTATTGCTAGCAATACCCCCCCATTTTTTCTGTGGTGAGAAACCTCTGGAAAAGGTTGGGAAACCTTCTGCCCCTGTTGCATCAAAAAAGTATGCAACAAACACTTGCTTCAAGTGCAAAAAGTCTTGGCAGAAAGGCCATGTTTGTGACAAGAAGATAAATCTTGTAGAACGAACCGAGGAGCATGCTGATGACACAGTAGCACTGGATGATATGTCAAGTGATTGTGCCAGCAATATTTCATATGAATCTCAACAAGAAATCTTGATGCTGGAAGAAGATATTCATTATTTAAATACTATTGATATTGATAATAATGATTTATCTACAGTTGTGTCACCGGACGACCTACGCACAAGGTCGAGGATGTTCCTGAAAGTGATATGAGGGATTTAGAAACTTCTTCGAAGCACAGAGGAATGATTCGAGGAAATTATTCGAAGGTCACTCGAAGTAATAGCTATAGGTTCGAGGTTTGTTCGAGAAGAATTATAAACTAGTTCCAAGGTAATAATAATTCTTAAAATCTCACAAAGGGTTGGAAACTCAATAGTCAAAGATTTAGGATTTAGAAATGAATATTGAGAAGGTAAAAGAAAGATACAATAACAATGTTTTAACTTTTAAGGTTTTTCCACTATTAATGTAAATACGATATTATAATTTAATTCTAAGGAATATCGAACCAAATACCCCACTCCTTTTATATCCTTTGTTCCTCCTCGCATTGACCTCCCTTCCATCGCAGTATTCCCATTCCATTGACCATTACTAACATACACTTAGACCCTCTTTACTAAATATCCGTCCATGCTCAATATACCCCTTTTTAATTAATTAACAAAACTTTAATGAAAAAACTACTACTGTACTATTTCGTTGATCCTAGCGCTGTGCGTCGCTTATTGAAAAGGACTAAAGTACCCTATTGGGAGATTGACTAATTTAGATTTAGAGTTTAGGCTAGCGCAGTTAAATAGTAAGTACACAAAGGAAAAATTGCAGTTGCTATGGAGAATTGCTTTCTGCGCTTCGAGTATAGATGTAGGACTCGATATTATTGATTTATTGAGTTAATTTCGCCTCGAGTGTCACGTGGCGCGTGACAGATGCCCGGGTATAAGAACGCGAACTCCGTTGAGCTTGAACCATCTTCCCACACTAATTTCACTTGTCTAATACTTTTTTCCCGCATCTCTCAATTATTTATTTTATAATGAACTGCCCTACCCCCACACCCACGCCTCCACACCCTAAAGCGGATGGGGGAATAATCACACGACAGTTTTCACGGACTTGCACGGCTTGTGAAAGCATGGAATATTTCTGTGTCGAAAGTACAGCGACTCGAGGCCCTCGCCAGAAATGCGAGTTTTGCCGTTGGCGGCGAGTGGCGTGCGATGCGTTGACGAAGAACGCGGAAATCGAAAATCGATTCACAAAAACAAAATTTTGGGTAGTTCCAAAGACTAAAGAGGTGGTCGAAGACATTTGGGATGTCTCGATCGAAGATGAACAATCGGTGGGGGAAAATGATAAGGAGATGAACAACGAGATCTCAACCTGGGTAACCCAGGCCACGAGTTCGAAGCGAGGTGTCGAGGAAGAGGTCAATGAATTGGTGGAGGAGGATGAAGATGAAGTCCCTGTTCCAGGGCGGGCACCCAAGAAACGTCGGGTGGTCATCGAGGACGATGAGGAAGAGAGAGAGGTAGAAGTCGGAGTGGTGCCCAGGTTATTTCTGGAGCCTGATCCCATCTTCGAGGTAAGTTTTAATTGTTTTATTTCAACGATGAAGTTACTGATGAGTCGCGTTTTAGACATCGAATAACCTGGAAGAGCCGATTGCGGAACCCGCGCCGGTTATACCAACTGAGGCAAACCCTCCGGCCACGGAAGTGGTTGAAGAGCCCGAAGACACCCTGGACCAGGTGTGGTCGAAGAAACCTCGTCAAGGTCGACGAGTAAGGTTCGCGGAAGAACTATGTGGGGAGGTCGACGCTATTATTGACGCTGCTTCCTTCGACGTGGCGGAGGAGCTCTTGGAGATTGGAGAGGTGGTTCCGGTAGGAGAGGAGGAGGTATTTGATAAATGCAGGAAGGAGATAAGGGTAGTTTTGGAGAAAATGAAAAGATTGGTTCGAGAAAAATTAAAAGAAAAAATTTGAAAATGAAAAGGAGATGGAAAGAAGTAGAAGAAAAAATTGTATTTTAGTTTTATTTTATTTTTATTTTATTTTATTATTAGTATTATTTTTTTTTTTATATATTGTAGGTGAATGTTGTTAATTTTACAAGATTTGAGAAAGAGAAAAAGAAGAGAAAAAAAAAAAAAGAAAAAAGAAGTTTTAAAAAAATTTTTAGAATTTGAAAGAAGAATTTTAAAGAAAGAAAAAAGGTTGTTTTAATTGAAGGTAGTTTTAGTGTTTTTTAAAAGGAAAACTTTTATGTAAGAAAAGAGAGAGAAAAGAAACGTTTTTGTGATTGAGATGAGTTGTTAAGTTGAGGATTTTTTTTTTTTTTAAAAAGAAATTTTAGTTTAAAAAAAGAGGAGAAAGAAAAGAAAAAAAAACAAAGGGTAGAATTTAAGAGAGTTTGAAAAGAAGATTTATTTGTTTCGAAGAATTATTATAGGGAGATTCAGGGGTTGAAGTTAAGTTCGAGGAAATGGTCGTTCCATACAGGATTTGATGATTCGAAGAAAAGAAAGTCTTTAAAAGAGAGAATAAAAAAATTTTTTAAAGAGAAAATTTTGAAGAGAACTTTAAATTTAAGAAAAGAATGTATTTAAAGAATTGAAAAAAGAAAAGAAGAAAATATTTAGAGAGATTTATGAGTTTTTTATTTTACTTTATTATTCTATTTTATTTTATTTTATTTTATTTTATTTAATTTTTTTTTTTTTTATTGTATTTAATTTTAATTTTGATTTTATTTTGGTTGGTTTTGGAGGAAATTTATAGAAGGAGAAGAAAGAAAAAGAAGAGAGAAAAAAGAAAACAAGGCTAAGAAATTTAAGAGGTGTTTTAGATTTTAAAGAAAGAAAGAAAAGAAAAGAAAATTTTAAATAAAGAAATTTTAAGGTTTTGGTTTTAAAGGATATTTCAAATGAAAAGATTTTAGGAGTTCAGGAGCATTGGAAACATTGATGGCTGGTTCCCAGGATGTTTTGTCTGAGTCATTGAGGAAGCCTTCCCATTCCACGAGGTATTGAAGTTTCCCCTTGCGTATTCTTGAATCAAGGATACGACTTACTTCCCACTCTAGATGATCTTCTACTTCGACCGGTTCCGGAGGGGGTTGGTTCTTGCCCGGGTATATTTCTCGAGCCAGTTCCAGGAGAGATACATGGAAAACAGGGTGAATCGCCTGCCATTTAGGAGGTAACTTGAGTCGAAATGCAGTTTTAGAGACTTCAGAGTCGATTTCAAATGGTCCCAAGCGCTTTTCAGCCAGTTTCTTTGATGGTCTTGTTGTTCGAATGTTTTGTGCATCGAGCCATACTTTGTCGCCTGGTTTAAAGGAAGGAGCAGATTGTCGATGTTTGTCGGCCTGTTCCTTGTATCTTCGAATCGCTGATTCCAAATTTGTTTTAAGTTCTTCTTGGAGTCGTGATATAGTTCAAAGATAATGTTCTGCAGGATGATTAGTTCCTACATGAATTGAGTTGAATCGAGGATGTCGTCCATAAATGGTTTCAAAGGGAGATTGTCGTGTCGAAGAATGAGTCGAGTTATTATAAGCAAATTCGGCCAATGGTAACCATGTGGTCCAATCGTCTTGTTGGTAACTGACATACATTCGAAGATATTGTTCGAGGATTTGGTTAACTCTTTCTGTTTGACCATTGGTTTCAGGGTGATAGGCCGTGGAGAGATTCCTCGTGATATTGAGTTGTTGACACAGTTGGGTCCAGAATGTGGATACAAACAATGAGCCTCTATCTGAAATAATGTCATTTGGTAAGCCGTGTTTAGAAAATACATATTCTAGAAACAATTTTGACAAATCTTCTGCTGTAGCAGTAGTAGTGGTTTTAACAAAAATAGACATTTTTGAAAATCTATCTACTATTACTAATATAGCATCAAAATCATTAGAAATAGGAAGTTGAGAAATGAAATCCATCGATAAAGATTCCCAAGGTTTAGAGGGAATAGGAAGTGGTTGAAGCAACCCATGCTTCCGGTGACGGGGAGCCTTATTCCTATTACATTCGTAACAAGCTTTTATATAGGCCTTGATTTCCTTGGTCATACCTGGCCAGAAGAAATCCCTTGCTATTAACTGGTAGGTTTTATCAACCCCAAAATGACCAGCTAACGGAGAATCATGTCGACTATTGAAAATCCATAATTTTATCTCATTGTTGTCGGGTATGACTACTCTACCTTCGAAGACTAATAGACCTGATTCAATACTAAATCTTTTGGCCCCTTGCTTCGAGAGTATTTTGTCTTTTAATCCTAAACAATAATTGTCCTTCGACTGAGCTTCAAGGATGTTGGATAGTGGATTTTGAAAAGATTGAATTGTCATCAAATTAAGTTGATGAGTTGTTAACATTGATTCGTTGAAGATTGATTGCACATTTGCTGGGTTCTTGTCAGCAAATGCGTCCCCCCGCTGTGGGTAAACGTCGTCCCGACGTGACAAGATATCTGGGACAATGCAGTTTTTTCCTGGGCGATAGGAAATAGAGAAAGAAAATTCAGACAAAAGTTCAGCCCACCTGGCTTGACGCCTGGTTAACACTTTAGAAGACATGAAGTATTTTAAAGCATTGTGATCAGTTAAAATTTGAAAAGGACTATCTAGGCTGAGAAGAAAAGAACGCCATTTTTTAAGACAATGGATAATAGCTAAAAGCTCTTTGTCATGAATTTCATAATTTAATTCCGCGGCTATGAGTTTGCGTGACTCAAAAGCAACAGGATGAAACAAATTTGTTTCAGGATTTAATTGGGAGATGACCCCTGCAATAGCATAATCGCTCGCATCTGTCTCAACTATTGTCGAGGCCGAAGGATCAAAATGCCGAAGAATTGGGGCTGTGGTGAACGCCGTTTTTAGTGCTTCGAATTCCTTTCGCGCTGTAGAAGTAAAAACAAAAGGAATATCTTTTCTAAGAAGAGAAGTAAGATTGGAAATAGTTTTAGAGTAATCTTTAATAAATCTTCTATAGAAGTTTGCAAAACCCAAAAATCCTTGGAGTGATTTAATGTTTTTGGGCTCAGGCCATTCCAGGATTTTCTGGACTTTTTTGTCATCCATGACTAAACCGTCAGTGGACAACGTAAACCCCAAAAAATCAATTGATTTGAGGTGGAATTCGCATTTATTATGCTTGGCGTAGAGGCCATGATCTCGAAGACGATTTAGGACCTGTCGAACATGATGAATATGTTCATCCAGTGTTTTCGAGAATATTAAAATATCATCTAAATAGACGACTACAAATTGTTCAACAACATCTTGAAAGATATCATTAACAAAAGTTTGAAAAGTTGAAGGTGCGTTACATAATCCAAAAGGCATAACTAAATATTCAAAACTACCAAATCTAGTGCGCATTGCAGTCAGTGGTTCATGACCTTCCGCAATGCAAATAAGATTGTAAGCGCCTCTAAGATCAATTTTAGAAAAGAAATTAGCACCATTGAAAAGGGTAAGAAGTAATGACATAGGAGGAACAGGATATGCATTTTTCTTTGTGACTGTGTTGAGCTGTCTATAGTCAACACACAACCTAAGACTACCGTCCTTCTTTTTTACAAAGAGGACTGGGGAGCCGGTTGGAGATTTACTGGCTCTGATGAAACCTTTGGCTAAATTCTCTGCAATGTAGTCTCGAAGAACTTGAGATTCGTCCTTCGATAGAGAATAGACAGGACCTGCCGGAGGTACTGGGCCTATTAACTCTATTTGATGGTCGTAGGGTTGATGAGGTGGTAACTTATCGGCCTTGCGGATTGAGAAAACATCGAGGAAATCGTGGTAGATTTCCGGTAGAGTTGATTTAATGGCTTCAACGTTGATTTGGTCATCCTCTTCATCTTTGAGAGAATCTGTCAAGGTGATACCTGTATTGAGAGAGCATAATTCGATTACTTCGAGGCAATTTAAATCCTCTTCAAGTGAAGTCATCAAGCTAGAAGGGTTAGCCAATTGCTCATTTAAAGAAGGTACAGATGCTTGCAAGTCATCTGGCAGAGATTTGTCCTCTAGCAGGACGTTGTCAGGCGGGTTGTTTAACTCCCTATTGACCTGCATTAAAGAATCAGAAATATACTTAGAGCGTGGGGTGATCAATCCCCGGGTCCAATCAATTTCAGGATTCCAATACGTTAAAAAGTCATGGCCAAGAATGGTATCGTCCATCCTTGGGGCGTCCAAGACTGATAATTCCCACTCGAAGGGGGGAAAATTCGGAAAGTTGAAAACCCATAAAACTTTCTTACTTACCCAATATTTGGGTTCCTCTGATTCGACCAAATAGATGGGAGTTCGATCGATATCTGTAAATGTTAGTTGAAGCTTCTCGGCAAAAGATAAACTAACAAAAGAAATTGAAGCTCCAGAGTCTATAAGACAACTGAAGGGGATATCCTCCTTAAAAAGAATGAATCTCAAGCGGTTTAAGGCAACTCCAGTCCTTAAGACATGGAGGTTCTGTGCACTGGGAGAGATAAGATAGTTTGCTTTGCACACAAGTAAACTATCTACTAGTTTTTTGACTTCGAACTAGTACCTTCTCTTTCCTTCAACTTTACACAGTCTTCCAACTTGTGCTTACCCCCACAATACATACATAACCCATTATCTGCTCTTCTCTTCCTCTCAGCTTCTTTAAGTTCCCCTTTAGGATCCAGTACTTTGCTGATATTGCCTGGGGTTGAGCCTTTTGGTCGAGTTTTATCCTTTCCCTTATTGGGTTTGGATTGAGTCGAGGAGGATTGATTTGGTCGTGGGTGTGAAGAAGGTCCCGATTTAAAATTTAGGCCTTGAGATTTGTTGGCATATCGACGATGTTGAAGTTGTCCTTGATAAACGCCGTCAAGTTCGAGGGTTCGATCCATTAAATCCGTTAAAGTAGTCATCTTCTGACCGTGAAGATTTAATTGATCCAGAATCCTCGAAGGAAGTCCTTTCTTGAAATGATACTTAAGGGCAGCATCATTCCAACCTACTCGAGTTTGAAGTGCTCTGAAGTTCGAGATATATTCAGAGGCTTTACCATTATCACTCATGCGAAGAAAATCAAGTTCAATTTCTGCGTTGTCCGTTTCATTAGGATCCCCAAACAACGTAAAAAGTTGGTCTTCGAACTTTTCCCAATTATTGATAAGTAAGTGGGTTTCTGTCGAAGAAAGCATGAGTAGATAAGGTTCGAACCATCTTGCTGCTTTCCCGGCTAGGAATGAAGAAGCGTAAACAACCTTTGATCAGTCGCTGTTAAAGGTTCGAGGGTCATTATGGAACAGTAGCTTGCAGGTTTGCAAGAAGGGTCGCAATCTGTCGGGGTGATCTCCGTCGAATTTGTCAGGAGATTTCATAGAAGGAGTTTTGAACTTAGATCCCTCTGAAGACGTTGGATTTGAAAGGGTTTTCATAAAAAGTCTCATGAAATCTTCCAGAGAGTTAGATGGTCCCGGTTCTGAGGATTGGCCAGAAGGGTGATTGGCAGGGGCGGATGGTGCCTCATGCATTGTATCCTCTCCTTCTTCTTCATCACTAGAATCCTCAAAATCTTGTGGAATGTCTTCTACAGATTGAACTGAGTGTTGCCGTTCCCTAAGGTCGAGTGGTTCCAAAGAGTGAGTGCGAGAAACAGACCTTGTGGCTGTTGGCCTGCCTCTAACGCGAGCTCTAGTAGTAGTGCCCGTAGGAGGAGTGCGTTGAACAGGTGCCATTTAAAATTTTTAGAAGCACCTAAAAAAGACGTAGTAGTGCAAAGAATGAGAACTACGGAGAATTAAATTATACTGTCACCGGACGACCTATGCACAAGGTCGAGGATGTTCCTGAAAGTGAGATGAGGGATTTAGAAACTTCTTCGAAGCACAGAGGAATGATTCGAGGAAATTATTCGAAGGTCACTCAAAGTAATAGCTATAGGTTCGAGGTTTGTTCGAGAAGAATTATAAACTAGTTCCAAGGTAATAATAATTCTTAAAATCTCACAAAGGGTTGGAAACTCAATAGTCAAAGATTTAGGATTTAGAAATGAATATTGAGAAGGTAAAAGAAAGATACAATAACAATGTTTTAAATTTTAAGGTTTTTCCACTATTAATGTAAATACGATATTATAATTTAATTCTAAGGAATATCGAACCAAATACCCCACTCCTTTTATATCCTTTGTTCCTCCTCGCATTGACCTCCCTTCCATCGCAGTATTCCCATTCCATTGACCATTACTAACATACACTTAGACCCTCTTTACTAAATATCCATCCATGCTCAATATACCCCTTTTTAATTAATTAACAAAACTTTAATGAAAAAACTACTACTGTACTATTTCGTTGATCCTAGCGCTGTGCGTCGCTTATTGAAAAGGACTAAGGTACCCTATTGGGAGATTGACTAATTTAGATTTAGAGTTTAGGCTAGCGCAGTTAAATAGTAAGTACACAAAGGAAAAATTGCAGTTGCTATGGAGAATTGCTTTCTGCGCTTCGAGTATAGATGTAGGACTCGATATTATTGATTTATTGAGTTAATTTCGCCTCGAGTGTCACGTGGCGCGTGACAAGTTGAAGATTCTGAGATCATAAAGAACATTGAGGATAACTCAATTGTTATTTCCCCTCTCAAGGCACCAGTCTTGATTAATGGAACCAGCATTGAAGTAGTTCTAGATTCTGGAGCTGGAGGAAGTGTAGTTTCTGAAAGAGCACTTGCTTCAGTAGATCAAGACTATAAATCAAAACTGATGCCTATCATTTCTGAAAATTGGAGAGGGTATGGCTCTGTTTTGTCCCCCAGTGGTAAATACAAAACCACAGTGTTTTTTAAATATAAACATGGTTTTGTAAGAGCTATTTGTGATTTTGTTTTCATGAAGAATGATAACTTAAGCAATTGGTTTATTGTAGGGAATGATATTTTAACCAAGTATGGCATAAAATTGGATCCCTCAAACCAATGTTTCACAATGGGGATGAATGGGAAGAGAAAATTTAAGATTTCCTCCCCTAAAAAATAATTGAAACCAGAATTGAACACATGTAATTCTGTAGTTCAATGTAAAGGAAGATCTACAAAAGAGATGCATGCCCTTTTGTCTAAAATTGACAATGCCTCTTTTGGAGAACAACTTTCTGGTGAGGATAAAGATTCCATCATTAACTTGATAAAGTCTTTTCCTATGGCCTTTGCTCATGGGTCACATGAACTGGGATTAGTTAAAGAGGAAATGAAACTTTCATTGTCTTGCCCATTAACTGATATACCACCTAGTTTAAAGAAGAAGCCTTATCCTGCTTCTCCCACAAAGAGAAAAGATATTGAAGACAATATCTCTACCCTTTTAAAAATGAATATTATTGAAAAGGTAGTTGAAACACCTAAATATTGTGTTATCTCACGTGTCCTAATTTCTTATGAGAAAGATAAAGCCAGGTTATGTGGTGATTATAGAGCACTAAATACTTATACTGTTGATGATATCTACCCTTTACCTAGAATTAGCTCTATACATGCTACTTTACAGGGAGCTAAATATATCAGCTGTTTGGATGGTAACAAAGGATATCACCAGGTACCTGTTGAGAAAAGTTCTCAGAAATTTCTGATGATTGCTACTCATATGGGTATTTATAAGTATATTAGGATGCCATTTGGCCCTAAAAATGCCCCTTCAGTTTTCCAAAAAGTAATGGATAACACATTCCATCTAGAGATTATTGAAGGATGGCTGATGGTTTATATTGATGATATCATTATATTCTCAAAAACATTTGAGGACCATCTTAACCACCTGTGTAAAGTGTTCCAGAAAATAGATGAAATAAATATGACACTTGCCTTGAAGAAATGTAAATTTGGTTTTCATTCTTTAAAAGTTCTTGGTCATGTTGTTTCAGGATTACACATATGTGTTGACCAAAACAAAGTGGCAGCCATACAACAGGTGAAGGCTCCTACTACAGTTAGAGAGCTCCAAAGTTTTTTGGGAATGTGTGGATACTATAGAAAGCATGTTAAAAATTACCAAGTCATAGCTTTACCCCTTACCCAATTAACTAGAAAGGATGTTGCTTTTGTCTGGAATACTGAAAGACAAAGAGTTTTTGACACTATGAAACACTGTTTGATGTCAGCACCAATTCTTGCTTTACCTGACTTTAATCAACCATTTGTTTTGTACACTGATTCCAGTTTCATTGGTCTTGGTGCTGCCCTCCATCCAAAACAAGTGATAAATGATAAAGTTTCAGAAGTAGTAATTTGTTATATTTCAAGAACCTTGAGAAATAGTGAATTGAAATATGGTGCCACTCAATTAGAATGTTTAGCTGTAGTGTGGGCTCTGGAAAAGCTTCATTATTATCTAGATGACCAGAAATTTGAACTTGTCACTGACTGCAGTGCAGTTAAATCCCTTTTAAACTTGAAAACACCAAACAGACATATGTTCAGATGGCAGTTGGCTGTTCAAGAATACAGAGGGAGAATGAATATTATTCATAGGGCTGGTATTGTTCACTCAAATGTGGATATGTTATCTAGGTTACCTTTACCAAATAATGACTCTAATCCTGCTTATGATCCTGAGGATGATATTACTCATATACATGGGATATATGTGGTTGATATGGAGGAAGAGCTATTACAGCTTATTCTGGATTCATATGATAAGGACACTGACTTGAAAAAGTTATGCACCATATTAAATGATCCAAAGAATGCTTCAATACAAGCATTAATTAAAACCCTTCCACCAAAGTACCAAAAAGCTTTGGAAAAAGGTAAATTTTCAATTGATGATGGATATCTATATTATAGGAGAAAGTTGAGTAATGTCATTGTTATTCATCCTTCTATGAGAGAAATCATCTTGAAAATTTGTCATGATGACATATTAGCTGGACATTTTGATCTTGAAAAAACAATGATCAGAATTAAAAACACTGCTTGGTGGGTTAATATGTCTGAGGACACCAAATTATATGTTGAATCTTGTGATTCTTGCCAAAAATCAAAAAGATTAACTGGTAAGAGAGCTGGATTAATACAACATATTGAACCTCCTGATGCACCATGGAAAATAATAAACATGGATTTTGTAACAGGATTACCAATTGCTGGAACATACAGTTATAACTCTTGTTGGGTTATTGTGGATAGATTCACTAAAATGTGTAAATTTATCCCTACTCACAAGGATGTTTCTACTAAAGAATTAGCTTTCTTATGGTGGTCTCATATGTTTAATACTGCTGGTTTTCCTAAAGCCATAATCTCTGACAGAGACCCTAAATTTACTTCTAAATTTTGGATGTCTCTGATGGATGTTTGTGGTTGTGATCTGAAACTTTCTACTGCCCATCATCCACAGACTGATGGCTTAGCTGAAAGAATGATTCAGACTTTAGAGGACATGATAAGAAGGTATTGTGCCTTTGGCCTTGAGTATAAAGATAATGACAGATTCACTCATGATTGGGTTACTTTACTTCCTGGGTTGGAATTTGCTTATAATAGCACTGTTCATTCTGTTACTCAAAGAAAGCCTTTTGAGCTCTGGCTTGGATATGTTCCAAACACTCCTGCCCAAATTCTCAATAACAAAATACCTAAATTGGATATACATCCTGGTGTAAAGTCTTTTCTTCAAATGCAACAATTTTGCAGAAATCATGCTCAACAATGTATTGAAAAATCATTTGAATATGAGAAGAAGAGATGGGACAAATCCCATTAAGAATACACTTTTAAAAAGGGTGATGAAGTGTTGATTTCTACAGTCCACTTCAACTTACAAGGTAATAACAAATTAAAAGATCCATTTTTTGGTCCATTTGTTGTCAGAAGAATGATTGGAGATAATGCAGTTGAGGTTATTTTGTATTCTCCATATGACAGAAAACATCCTGTTTTTCCAATATCTCTTCTGAAACCTTACACATCCAATAGTGATTTATTTCCAAAAAGGAGGGGAAGACCAAAGAAAACCCCAAATGAAATCACTGAAACAGCAGAAATTGAAAAAATTCTAAATGACAGAATAGTCACTGCTGAAAAAGGTACAGAATACTTATTGAGATTCAAGAATAAATCATCTGAATATGATTCTTGGATACCTGGGAAGGAGATATCTAATCTTCCTACTCTACTAAAAAAGTATAAAAAGAAAAAATCATAGCATTTTTTTTTATTGTTTTTTTTAGAGTGAGGGAGTGTCAGCCAGGCTACTAGACTCACCCAGTAAAATAATTGATTATCTTACTGAAGTGAAGCCACACCTTTTTAATACTTATTAATAAAATAATTAATTATTTAAACTACTTATGTATTACTTAAAAATAACTAGTTAAGTACATTAAGAAAGGTAGATAATTAATAAAAGATAGTAAGTACATGTCCCATACATATTTTATTCCCTAACACCGGTGATCAATCATACAGAGGAGTAGGAATAAAATTTGTATAAAAAAATAATTAAAAATTCTAAAAAATTCAAATTCTTTTATTAAGAATTGTAAATACCGTTGAATCTACATTTTAAAATCAAATGTTTAGTATTAAATGTGACAATCAAGAGAAACTTAAGTTTTATTTCAAATAATACTGATATCTTCCTTGACGCTTCATTTAGTATAGATTCTATTATTTCACATACTTTCTTTTATTTAACTTTTCCCTCTCATACTCTTGTATTAGGAGATATTAATCCTGTGTTTTGTTTTCTCACATTTTGCCTATAAAAGGCCCCTCCTTTTTGTGCTTTTCTGTCATTCTTTTACTACATTATTTTATTACAATTACAAACATAAAACTTATTCTTATATTTTATAATATTAGTATTTACAATAACGTAACTCTGATCTATAAATTATATCAATATTTTAACTCTACCTCTTTTATTTGAGTAAATAAATCACTTTGATAAAGGAATACGTACCACTTGTTGAGAATCCATTATAACCCGTCAAATCCTCGTAAAAACCCCGTACCAAATCTTCTAGACCAAAAGGGGACCTTGGCAAAAACAGTCTACCAGGGAACAGTGGTCTTGTCAGCCTGTATATCTCCAGGACTGAGTAAAAAGTACTTATAAGTTATGTTAAACACATGAACTATACATGGGAATAATAAATAAGAGTACACAAATAGTATACATAAGTAAAATTATGATAATACACAAAAAATGCCATTATAACACCTTATATACACGCATATATCAACCTTTTATAGGTCTTATGTACTTAATATTAAGTTGAAATATGTTAGGGTAATCTTAAGAACCTTAAGTATAAGGCTGCATAACTTTTAAGTACACTTAAAGCTGTTATATTCATTGTTTTATGCAAAAAACAAGAAATGCGCTTTATTTCACTTAAAAGTTGACTATATGCGCTATAAAATTGAGAATATCAAAATTGCGCTTTGACAGATCAATTGGGCTCATTTAGAACTATTGATTTGGCTATTTAAATGCATAAAAATAACACTTTTCAAATTTGGTGTTTTTTATGCCAGAAATGGCTTCTGTGTACTGGCCACATACTGCCTGCTTTTTTCCCATGTGAATAGCTTCATTTTTAGCAAAGTTAGCTTTTTCACACTATAATTACCCCACATTCTACGCCCACTGTGGGGAAACACACTAAAATAGGCGACAGGCGCTTATTTAGTGTCCTAGCTTAATTAATAATGCATTGACCCTGTTTATATGCACTAATTTCATTAATAACCTCACTCTTGGAACTTTATTTCATCACCACGCTTAAATTCGCCTAATTTTAGTCAAGGATTTACCCGTGCAAGCGCCTGCCAAGAACTGCATGTAGTTACCCCACATCTCACGCTCTTTTTTAAGTTTTTGGGTGGTTTCTCAGTCAATTTTGGTTATTTTTGAATGGGAATTTCACGTAGTATAATGTCAGGATTAGCCCCATTATTTCTACAGTCAATCCCCCTTATTATTAAGCTATTATTAACCTTAAAAAGTCTCCTTTAGTCCTTAATATTATTGTTTTATACGCATATACTCTCTTTTTGTCTTTTCCTTTAATTTTGATGGATTTCCCTTATTATTTCAGGATTTTGGCGGTTATTACTCTTCTAATTATGTCATGGGTCACTGGGAATGTTGATGGGAATGTCTATTAGTTGTTTAGAGGCGTGATTAACTGTGTATTGGGTGGTACATCAAGGGAATCATTGGGGAACTCAGTGTGTATAAAAGGAGGAGGTTTTTGGGTTGTATTTCTTCATTCTTTATCATTACAATTTAACCAATATAACCAAACCAATTACAATACATATCAATTAGTACTTTTATAAGACTTTTGAATAGTATCTGAATTTATATAATCTATTTTTCTACCAACTATAAAGATTGTAAGCCATATATAAGAATAGTGAGAATTATATTACTGAGACCTTTATATTTGATTATATTTTACAACTTAGTGGATTAGAACTACAGTATTCATATAGGACCATTAAAATCTTCTAGACAACTGACTATTCAAGCTAGTTCACGTCCTTGTACTTGACCTTAGCCTGACAATTGGGGACCTTTCCTCAAGAATTCTGTTATAATCCTGTAAGTGAAATTTTCAAGAGAAGGTGCACGTAAATAATATCCCTATAGAAATATTTGGATAATTACAACAGGTTGGGGTCACTTATATAGTGATTTCAGAAAAAGAAGCCCTGTTATATTATAAAATTGTGATATTGAATCAACAATTTTACCACTAATTTAACTTATAATTGTTATTAGTGGGTCTGTCAATAGACAAATTAAATTTGAGATCTTTGCAGATAAAATTTTTTACCACTAATTTAACATATAATTGTTCTTAGTGGGAGTCTGTCAATAGACCAATTAAATTTGTGATCTTTGCAGATAATAAACCAATTAAACTGATTAATTGTTTTCTTTTAACAGGACTCTTAATCTTTTCTTTTATTGGTTTGTAAAATTCATTAAATATTGAGAAAGAATCATACTGACAGTTGTTTTCTTTTGAATATAAAAACACGGCTACATATTGTAGACCAGTTAAATCAAGTGACCACATAAAAGCATATTTGACTTTTGGCACTTAAAATATTCACTTCATACCAATAAGTAAGCAATAAAATTGTCTTCAGTGGTATTGATAAATACTGATAAAACTCCTTTTTGAAGTTTTCATATCTAAACTTTCAATTCTTTAAATTCCACGTAAAAATGTGTGACAACAATGACATTGTAAGTAATAAGGTAAAACCTTATAACTTAAGACCTAGAGCTGAAAGACCTGTTACAGGACATTCAAATGGAGGGCCAGGACTCTCCCATAATCAACAACACTCCGTCAATGTCTCTGGAGGAAAGGGAAAAGCTTTTAAAGCAGGTTTCAATAAAGAAAACAAAAAATACTTTACAAGAACAAGTTCACTCCCTATCCACCCT
This sequence comes from Hemileia vastatrix, assembly GCA_030280995.1. Taxonomy (NCBI): domain Eukaryota; kingdom Fungi; phylum Basidiomycota; class Pucciniomycetes; order Pucciniales; family Zaghouaniaceae; genus Hemileia; species Hemileia vastatrix. The sequence continues at coordinate 49,536,622 of JASXTE010000001.1, forward strand.
ACTGAACACCTTGACAATAAGAGTCAACAATATAGTGGACCAGATCAACAATCTGGAAAAGAGAGCAGCTCAAGGTTTCATAGAGGTCAACCAAGCTCTAGTGGACATAAAGACTCAACCACCAACAGTGGCACCCAACAATTCCATAGCAACACCTCCAGCCCAAGAGGAGGACCAAAAAATTACTGTAAGCAAATGGAAATGGGATTGGTACGCCCAAAACTACAACAATCCTCAACAGCAGGGCTCCAGCAGTCACCCTTACAGGGGAAAGGCAAGGAGAGGCAGGGGAAGTGGGATAAGACCTTGGTAAGTCATCCAACTTCTTATGATCAATTATATCAACCTGAAAATAAATTACTTATAGGTAATGAGATTGATAAGGAAATATTGGATATTATTGATAAGGATTTAAAGGATTATTCATTTGAACAGAATATGTTAAACTTGTCTTTACATGAGGACAATGTAAATAGTTTTATTGATCACCAGGAAAATACTATTAATATAAAAATGGAATCAAATGAATTAAATCTTGACCCTGAAAATGAGTCTTCTGAATTGGACACGGAAAAAATAGAATATTTTTTAAAAGAGAATCCAATGGAATCAAAAATAATAAGTAAATTATTATTAAGAATTGAAAAATTGGAAGAGTTCTCAAAAGAGTCAAACATTAATACAGAAAATGTATTATTACAGCTAACACAATCATTGAGTACCACAGCCAATAAATTAAAAATTATTGAAAATTCAAAAAATGAATTAATAAATGAGAATAAAAGATTAAAATCTGAGATTAGAAATTTAGAAAGTAAATTAGAACACTCTCAGAATATTATGGCTACCATAGAGGGATGTGTAAAATTGTCTTTTTCAAATGTAAATGATACCTTAAATCATGTACCTGTGATAAAAGATAGGTTACAAAGAGTAGAAATTGAAGTAGCTAACATTTTGAAAAATACTGAAACAATAAAAGATAATACCTCTTATGTAGAAAGAGTACCAGTTTTTATGAAACACTCTGATGATAAACCAATGATTGAACATGAACATAGTGTTATGGGCTCTGAGAATATAAAATCAGTAAAAGATGAAATAAATGATCATCTTTCTAAAGTAAGTGAATTACTCAATATTCCTCAGGTTAGGGAAGCAAAAACTAGCCAAAAGAACTGGCCTAAGTTAGATCAGTACCCTTCTTTTGACGGGGATTCAAAATCTGATTGGCAACAATTCATACAAAGAATTGATAACTTAAAATTTTCATATAAATTACCTGATGAAGAAATTACTTCAAAGTTAATATCTTTATTTAAAGATGTGGCCTTATTATGGTTTGAATCTGTATTGAGTGAGGGAATTAATTACTCCTGGAATGAATGGAAGGCACTAATTGAAAGGCAATTTGGTGGCCCAAAATTTAGAATCACTCAACAAAGACTGTATGAAAGGGCCAGATATAATCCAAATGCTGGAGAAAAACCCATGGTCTTCTTAATGAATTTAATAAAAATCATGAAAGCTATGGATCCAAAAATGGATTATGAAGAGTGGAAAGAAAAAATAATATACAAATTGCCTATATCAGTTAGAGACATTATTGTTGCTAGAACTGAAACTGTCAGAGACACCTCTGGATTCATTAATATATGCAATGAGATATTATTAAACCACAAATATGAAACCAAGTATAGTAATTACAGACAAAGTGTTGACGTGGTAAAACCTACTACAAGTAAGTTACCAGTGGAAAAGAAAAAACCTTGAGCTCCCCTTGTCCCTAAGAGACAAGAAAATAACACTTGTTACAAATGTAATGAACCTTGGGTTAAAGGTCACACGTGTAAGAAAAGAATAAATGTTATTGAAACCTCACAGAATTCTGAACCTAGTAATCATGAAGATGAGAATGTGGAATCCAGTGAGGATTGCAAGAGTAACATATCTTACAGTGATGATGAAAATGAGATATTTGTATTAGAACAGGATATAATGTTCCTGAATGATGCTATACCTCATACAGACACATCTTTAACTTCTATAGAGGAAGCTGAAATAATTAAAGATGTATCTCATGATACTTACAAAATAACACCTATCAGAGCACCTATTATCATATGTGGAAAAGAAATGAATGCCATTCTTGACACTGGGGCTGCAGGTAGTGTAGTTTCACTTAATGCATTAATGAAACTTGATAGTAAGTACCAGGAAAAACTAGAACCTGTTCAGACAAAGAACTGGAGGGGTTTTGGTTCAGTATTAAATCCAATTGGCAAATACAAAACTGCTGTATTCTTTAAATATAATAATGGATATGTTAGAGCAGTTTGTGAATTTGTAGTAATGGATAATAATAATTGTAGTGATTGGTTTATTATTGGCAATGATTTATTGACAAAATTTGGCATTAAACTAGATCCTGCAAACAGTTGTTTCACCATAGGGGTGAATGGTAAAAGAAAATTCAAAATATGTTCTGAAAATTCAGTATATACCATTTCTCCTAGAGAAGAACAACTGCAAGGTGGAAGAACCACCAATGAAGTGGGTGAATTGGAAAATGAAATCCAAAAGGCCTCTTTCAGTCCTCAACTCTCAAAAATTGAACAAGAAGATATTTTGAGATTGATTAAATCATATCCTATGGCATTTGCTCATGGCTCAAATGAACTAGGATTGGTCAAAGACCATGAGATGAAAATCTCTTTAAGCTGTGATCTGGATAATATTCCTGGCAGTTTAAAAAAGAAACCTTACCCAGCATCTCCTGCAAAAAGGAAAGATATTGAAGACAATATAAAATTGTTGTTGAAAATGGGTATTGTTGAAAAAGTGGACACAACACCTAAGTATTGTGTCATTTCACCAGTATTAATCTCTTATGAAAAAGATAAGGCAAGATTATGCGGGGATTATAGAGCTCTGAATACATATACAGTAGATGATATTTACCCTCTACCAAGGATAGCTTCTATCCATGCTACCTTACAAGGAGCAAAATATATTTCCTGTCTGGATGGGAACAAGGGTTACCACCAGATTCCTGTGGAAAGAAATTCTCAAAATTACTTATTAATAACCACACATATGGGTATATATAAGTATGTGAGAATGCCATTTGGCCCAAAGAATGCCCCTTCAGTCTTCCAAAAATTGATGGATAGTGTTTTTCATCAGGAAATGGTTGAAGGATGGCTATTGGTCTATATTGATGACATCATAGTGTTTTCAAAAACATATGATGAACATTTAAATCACCTGAAAAGAGTCTTTCAAAAAATGGATGAAATTAATATGACTATTGCATTAAAGAAATGTAAGTTTGGATTTCAATCCTTGAAAGTACTTGGACATGTTGTATCTGGATTACAAATTTGTGTTGACCAGAATAAAGTGGCAGCAATTAAAAACATTGGGATACCTAAAAATGTAAAAGAGGTTCAAAGTTTTTTGGGTATGTGTGGATATTATAGACAATATATTAAAAATTACCAATCCATTGCAGCCCCTTTAACAACATTAATCAGGAAGAATGAAGCTTTCATTTGGAATAATGAAAGACAGCACGCCTTTAACAAATTAAAGGAATGTTTAATGTCAGCTCCAATATTGGGACTGCCAGATTTCACCCTACCTTTTATCTTGTACACTGATGCAAGTTTCATAGGTTTGGGTGCTGCTTTACAGCAAAAACAGATAATAAATGGAAAATTATCTGAAGTAGTTATCTGTTATATATCCAGAACCTTAAGAAAGACAGAATTAAGGTATGGTGCCACACAGCTAGAATGTTTAGCCGTGGTGTGGGCTTTGGAGAAACTTCATTACTATCTGGAAGACCAGAAGTTTGAACTTATAACAGATTGCAGTGCAGTAAAATCATTACTAAACATGAAAACACCTAATAGGCACATGTTTAGATGGCAACTAGCTGTACAAGAGTACAGAGGAAGAATGACAATCACTCATAGAGCAGGAACATTGCATTCAAATGTGGATTTATTATCCAGAAGTCCTTTGCCAAATGATGCTGACAACCCAGCTTATGTACCTGAAAATGAGGTTATACATATATTTGGGATTTATATAGTGGATTTAGAAGAAGAGTTTATGCAAACTATATTGGAAAATTATTCATCTGATAAAGATTTGTCTAAACTGTCTACCATTCTTAATGATCCAACAAATGCCTCCATGAGTGCATTAATTAAAACCTTGCCTCCAAAGTATAAAAATGCATTGGAAAAAGGTAAACTATCAATTGAAGATGGATATATATATTACAGGAAAAAGTTAAGCAATGTAATAGTAATACCACCTTCTATGAAAGAGTTAATGTTGAGTACTTGTCATGATGACATTTTAGCTGGTCATTTTGACTTTAACAAAACATTAACCAGAGTTAAAAATACAGCCTGGTGGATAAACATGAAAGAGGATGTACAAAAATACATTGAAACATGTGACTCTTGTCAGAAATCTAAAAGATTAACTGGGAAGAGAGCTGGGTTGTTACAACAAATAGAGCAGCCAAAAGCTCCATGGGAAATTATAAACATGGATTTTCTAACTGGCTTGCCATTAGCAGGAAAAGAAAGTTTCAATTCTTGCTGGGTAATAGTGGATAGATTAACAAAAATGTGTAAGTTTATCCCTACCCATAAAGAGGTATCTGCAAAAGACTTGGCATTACTATGGTGGACTCAGATGATGAATACTGCTGGGTTCCCCAAAGCCATAATCTCTGACAGAGATCCTAAATTTACTTCAGAGTTCTGGACTTCTTTGATGGAAGTATCAGGTTGTAAATTAAAATTGTCTACAGCACACCATCCACAAACTGATGGGCTGGCTGAGAGAATGATACAAACTCTAGAAGACATGATCAGAAGATATTGTGCCTTTGGATTAGAATACAAAGACAATGAGAAATTCACACATGACTGGGTAACATTAATTCCTGGCCTTGAATTTGCTTATAACAGCACAACTCATTCTGTAACAGAGAAGAAACCATTTGAACTCTGGCTGGGATATGTACCAAATACCCCAGTAAATCATTTAAATAAACTACCAAGGTTGGATATACACCCTGGCACTAAATCCTTTATTCATATGCAACAAATGTGTAGAAAGCATGCGGAAGAATGCATCCAAAAAGCATTTGAATATGAAAAGAAAAGGTGGGACAAATCTCATAAAGAATTTGAATTTAAAAAGGGAGATGAAGTCCTCATATCAACACTACATTTTAACTTACAAGGTAATGTTAAATTAAAGGATCCCTTTGTAGGACCTTTTGTAGTAAATAAAATGGTTGGGAATAATGCAGTGGAAGTCATATTATATGCTCCATATGATAGGAAACATCCAGTTTTCCCTATCTCATTATTGAAACCTTACCATGCAAATGATCCTGACTTATTTCCAAAAAGAAGGGGAAGGCCTAAAAAGCAACCTGAAGAAATTGTGGAAAAAGAAGAGATTGAAAAAATACTCAAGAAAAGAATCCTTACTAAAGAAAAAGGAACTGAGTATTTACTAAGATTTAAAGGGAAATCAAATGAATTTGATAAATGGATACCTGAAAAAGAAATTTCTAATTTATCCACCCTTCTTAAAAAATTTAAACAGAAATAAATTTCTGTTCAACCAGCTGAGGGGTTAAAAAACCAGTACTCATAATATTTTATTATGTTTTATTTCTTTAAAGTTGAATCTTTAATGCTACAGATTTATTCTGAATACCTGAAAATTACAAATTAAATAAAATAAAATGTATAACTTATCATTTTTTTTATTGTTTTTTTTGGGTGGGCGAGTGTCAGCCTGTATATCTCCAGGACTGAGTAAAAAGTACTTATAAGTTATGTTAAACACATGAACTATACATGGGAATAATAAATAAGAGTACACAAATAGTATACATAAGTAAAATTATGATAATACACAAAAAATGCCATTATAACACCTTATATACACGCATATATCCACCTTTTATAGGTCTTATGTACTTAATATTAAGTTGGAATATGTTAGGGTAATCTTAAGAACCTTAAGTATAAGGCTGCATAACTTTTAAGTACACTTAAAGCTGTTATATTCATTGTTTTATGCAAAAAACAAGAAATGCGCTTTATTTCACTTAAAAGTTGACTATATGCGCTATAAAATTGAGAATATCAAAATTGCGCTTTGACAGATCAATTGGGCTCATTTAGAACTATTGATTTGGCTATTTAAATGCATAAAAATAACACTTTTCAAATTTGGTGTTTTTTATGCCAGAAATGGCTTCTGTGTACTGGCCACATACTGCCTGCTTTTTTCCCGTGTGAATAGCTTCATTTTTAGCAAAGTTAGCTTTTTCACACTATAATTACCCCACATTCTACGCCCACTGTGGGGAAACACACTAAAATAGGCGACAGGCGCTTATTTAGTGTCCTAGCTTAATTAATAATGCATTGACCCTGTTTATATGCACTAATTTCATTAATAACCTCACTCTTGGAACTTTATTTCATCACCACGCTTAAATTCGCCTAATTTTAGTCAAGGATTTACCCGTGCAAGCGCCTGCCAAGAACTGCATGTAGTTACCCCACATCTCACGCTCTTTTTTAAGTTTTTGGGTGGTTTCTCAGTCAATTTTGGTTATTTTTGAATGGGAATTTCACGTAGTATAATGTCAGGATTAGCCCCATTATTTCTACAGTCAATCCCCCTTATTATTAAGCTATTATTAACCTTAAAAAGTCTCCTTTAGTCCTTAATATTATTGTTTTATACGCATATACTCTCTTTTTGTCTTTTCCTTTAATTTTGATGGATTTCCCTTATTATTTCAGGATTTTGGCGGTTATTACTCTTCTAATTATGTCATGGGTCACTGGGAATGTTGATGGGAATGTCTATTAGTTGTTTAGAGGCGTGATTAACTGTGTATTGGGTGGTACATCAAGGGAATCATTGGGGAACTCAGTGTGTATAAAAGGAGGAGGTTTTTGGGTTGTATTTCTTCATTCTTTATCATTACAATTTAACCAATATAACCAAACCAATTACAATACATATCAATTAGTACTTTTATAAGACTTTTGAATAGTATCTGAATTTATATAATCTATTTTTCTACCAACTATAAAGATTGTAAGCCATATATAAGAATAGTGAGAATTATATTACTGAGACCTTTATATTTGATTATATTTTACAACTTAGTGGATTAGAACTACAGTATTCATATAGGACCATTAAAATCTTCTAGACAACTGACTATTCAAGCTAGTTCACGTCCTTGTACTTGACCTTAGCCTGACAGGTCTATTATCATACAAAGAAGTCATGACTACAGTAAGCTTGAACTTTTGATTTGGGTTGATTCCAGGATATTATTTAAGTGCTTTTTCACTAACTTTACCACCTCCTAATGAGAAAAAAAGCAACCATAACATAACACTTTAAGATGAATGGGAGGATAATCAATAGCAGGAAAAACACAAAGAATGGTGGGATGTCCATAAATTTGACCAAGCTAATTTCCTGTCTCCTATTAATTTCTAATTTGCAGACAGTTAAATACGGGGTAGTTGAGCTCATATGCCATGAAACCCTGGCACGTAATCCAAAATATATTTTCCTTCGTGTTGTCCAGTCACACCAAAAGATAAATTTCTTAGTCAATCTAGTCTTACAGTTAGTTGGCTTTTGTCACATTGTCTGTCAGTTCAGACTGATGTTAATTTGTAGTGTCGTATGCCTCTCAGCTCTTGACATAATATTTCGGCTACTGAACTCATAAATTTCGTGTAATAGATGGTTGTGTAACACAGAGTCAATGATGCTATCCTTGCAAAGATTTTTTTCTGTGTCTTCGCCGGTTAATTTGTTTGTTCATCAAGTAGCTAGGAAGAGCACACCCCGACCTCGATTTCGCATTTGCCTCTCATTTTACACAACTCAACTGCCCCCAAGAAATGTTGAATCGAACTCCAACTATCATAAAAAAGAATTTATGACATCAGAGATAGATAGTGCACCTGGCGATCAATCAAAGCATCATTCAGTCCAGGCGGTCATTGAAACCTATCTTCCATCAATTCGTTCTCTTGCCGCAAAACTGCCTCACCTCCGGAAACCACCCACTGCTACAGAACTTCTACCACTTGCAAGGAGTTCACTTCACCGTCTTCAGATCCGTCTCAAATGGCTAACCATTCGTTCCTTCCGGCCGTATAGAACAGATGAATACACGGCTTTTGCCACTCTCATTCTAATGTTTAACCTAGTTATGCTAGCGGTTGGCACCACCACGTTCTTGGGCGTGGTACTCTTTATTTTTAACAAGGCTGGGATGGAAGACTTTGTCGCTAGATGGCTAAGTAATTACATGTCCGTCTCGACTGGGGTTCAGATTTTATTTGAAAGTGCGGTGGTTCCCCGCTGGAGAGATGGGGTGATACGTTTTGAAAATGTCTGTATTTCCCGGGGAGAGCTAGCTCATGCTCCAGAGCAAGTGATGAAACTGGTCAAAGGTGATGGGGTTTCTCATCTTGTATCCCATGAGAAAAAAAAGCGCAAACAACTTCTGCTCAATGCACTGGACGCGGATGTAGCCAGTGACGAGGTTTCCGTTCAGTTGATGGTGCCTAAAGTACCCGAAAATGTGAGCCACTTCCAGCTTACCATTTCCTCGATTGATGTGACACTTTCACTGCGAAGATGGCTTGATGGCAAAGGACTTCTCCGGGCAGTAGTTGTTAAAGGCATTCGAGGTGTGGTTGATCGCTCTCACATCTCCTCACAGTTGGCACCCCACCTGGTGGACAGAAAGTCTTTCCGCCGTGTAGCCAGCCCAGGCGATTTTCATCTCGAATCACTTCATATTGAGGATTTGCTGGTCACAATCTATCAGCCTTACCAGTTCCGGCCTTACACATGCTCCATCTTCAATGCTCACATTGGCCGCCTACGCAAGCAGTGGCTCTTTTTTGATCTCTTGGCTGCCGAGCATCTTACTGGCCAGATTGATAATTGTCTCTATTCTCTTCACAGACCTCAATCAATTTGCCGCATTGAAACTTCTGACTCTGCCAATTCAAAACACTGTCCTTCCACACGGTTTTCTCGCTTCCGAATAGATGGTGTTCCAATCGATCATCTGCAACCACCCCGCTTTGAAAGAGATGCCGGTCCAATAAGCTGGATCACCAGTGGTAAAGTGGATTTGGTGGCTGATATGCAGCTCCCGTGCGAAAAAGATGAAATTGACTTGAGAGATGTAGTTCGTGAAATCGTGGACAATCTTGAAAAAGAGGTTGTCCAATCATCTTCATTATCTCAAATTAGTGAAAGGCCTAAATTATTGAAGCCGGCATTGAAGGCTCCTACATATGATGTCATGCAACATGATCGGAAAAAGGTCATGATTGTAATGGACATACGTTTCAAAGATGTTAAAGCAAGTGTTCCGGTACGTTTTTCTCTATCTTTCTATTTTGCTACTGCGATGCCTTTTTTTTCAAGTATCTGATGTTATATCTGGCCATGAATCAAACAGATTTTTACCAACTCCCTTTCCTATGTCAATCATGCACTTGTCCGACCTATCGTAGCATTTATCAATGCAAATCATACCCTCATTCCAATTAAATGTGTTGTGGAAATTGACCTAGTTGGTCTTTCATTTTTTCTAAGTAATATCTATCTTGCAGTTAACCATTATTATCATTATTGTAGGATGAATTTGATGGCAGCTGGACGACATTTGACATTGGACTTATTGAAGCTATATCAGAGCAAGTATATGCGGCAATTGCCTATCATGTTCAATCAGACGAGACAGCTCACTCAAAAAGACTTTCACAAGTTGGCTTATGGAGTGCACAAATGACTGCAAAAACCATTTTGCAAGCTTTAAAAAGTTACCTTAGTCTTGCACACTGAAAACATTGCGTAACAACTCTATTACCATAAAAAGTTTGTGCGTGTCATAAACCACCGTTTTTATAACATAATTTTATTTCACATACATAGTCATCATTACCTTTTCTTTTGTTGATTTAGATGTATGTATGGCTTATTCCCACTTCTCACAAATAATTTGACTTGCTGGAGAATTTTTATTTATTTGTGGTTTGGACGTTTTTCTTCCGCGGGGTTATTATTCAGATGCTGATGGGTTTGGGACGGACAATGATTAACTTTGGGTGGTGTTATGACCCTTTTGATGGCTTATGTATGCTCAATGACTTACATTCCCCCATCAAACTTCACTAATACTCATAATAGACTTCTTAATACAAGCCATACAACACTTCCATTTATGCTATGCTAATAGGAATTTGGTTAGGAACTGCGTGCTGTTTTGTTCCCCCATTCCACATTATATTTTGGGGAATATTTTTGAGCTCCACTTTTTTGTTGATTGTAATTTTTTAATTCAATATCAAAAAATACCTAATAATTTTGGTTGATTTACAAAATCAAGATGTAAATATATCACATGGAATACGGCTGCATTGAAAATGGTTGGTGTAGCTTTCCACACTTTTTTCCTGAATTGCCCAGAGTTTTGATAGATCTTTAAAAATAAATATGTCGATTTTTGTTAAGTTACCAAAAATCGGTCAATCATGTTGGTGTGACTAAAACTGCCAACCTAGATGCGACGGCAATGGAGCGTCGCAGCGGATTTTTGATATGAGGGAAAACAATACGTTTTGATGATTGATTTAAGAAATAGGTAAAGAAATCAATGAGGAGAAGGGATTACTGCTTGTAACTCTATATATACGGATATTAATTGATATAAACCTATCTCTAACCTATCATATGATTCTATCTCATAACTAATGGCTATGTATTTAAGAGCATGTACATACAATCGCTATCATAACTTTAAAAAACATAGGGAAAAAAAAAAACATCATTTTTTTTAGGTTAAAATGGAATCATTCCCCCAGTCGCTACGTTACCACTCCCAATCTGGACATATATTTTAAAGAAAAAATGGCCAAAAACAGTCGTTACATTATTCCCATTCCCGAAATTTCTACTGCAATCTTTTATAACCAAATCCTTCAATGAGCGTAAAAGATTTTCCTTAACATCATTCACTACGTAGATCAAAAAGCCAAATGTTTTTTTTTTGCCTGAACTTTTCCATAATAATATGAATCCCTTTTCCACTTGTCATTTACACCACCACACATCCAGATATTTTGGGGAAAAACAAAAATCTTATCTTATCTAGAATTATGTAGAATTGTTGGGTGACTCTTGGATAACTCGTCATCTCAATAACCTGCAGCTGCTACAAAATTTCCCCTATCCAAATCTCATTGACCCACCTGTTGAAACATCCTCCAGACCCAATCGTCATCAAATACCATGTGAACGTGTACAAGGGAACGTCCGTCTTATAGCTGATTATCTAGGCCCTAATGCAAAATATTCTGAGTCCATGTTTCAAAGAAGGTTCCGTATTGACAAAAAGCTTTTCTATAGATTAGTCAATGAGCTACAATCACATAATAGATATTGGATTCAAAAAACTGATTGCTGTGGAACATGGGGCTTTTCAACTACACAAAAAGTAACCACAGCCCTTCGACAAATGGCATATGGAACATCTGCTGATACTATGGATGAGTACATCCAAATAGGTTCCAGCACTGCCATAGAGTGTCTCAAGACATTTGTGGCTGATGTTACTGATTTATATGGCGCTGAATATTTATGGCCTCCTAATTCAACAGAACTAGCTAAAATTGTGAAAGAAAATGAATTGCGAGGCTTTCCTGGTTGTAAAGGTAGCTTGGATTGAATGCATTGGATGTGGAAAAACTGCCCTTCTGCATGGGCAGATCAGTATCAAGGCAAAGAAGGAACAACTACCATCATTCTTGAAGCTGTTGCCTCAAAGTACCTGCAAATAGGGCATGCCTTTTTTGGCACCCCAGGGGCTCTCAATGATATAAATGTATTAAATAGAAACCCATTGTTTTCCAACTTTCCATTGGGTAAGTTTTTTTATCTTGTTATTATTATTATTGTTTGATTGATTCATGTTTCTTTATGAAATGAGGATGAGATACATTATACTATTAATGGCCATGAGTACAAGCATGGATACTATCTTGTTGATGGTATCTATCCTACATGGCCTGTTTTTGTCAAACCATTACCACATGCCCAGGATGATGCAGGAAGACATTTCCTAACCCTTCAAACAGGTGGCCGCAAAGATATTGAGCGTGCTTTTGGAGTTCTCCAAGCCTGTTGGTCTATTATTTTTCAGACATGTCGCCTGTGGCATCTAATTGACATACACAATGTCATGAAATGTGCAATAATCCTTCATAATATGATAATTGCCCATAACTCCTCCAATGACATTTTGTTGAATAACCATCTAGAACCTTCTGAGGGCTTGTCTCAAGTTGTTCCTGTACATTGTGATCCAACTCTGTTTTACACGCCTTTGCAATATCAAGAAGTCAATCGTACTTCACGGGATTCAAATGTTCACTTTCAACTGATGGAGGATTTGAAAATCCACAATTGGTTGAGGAGAGGACTACAAGCAGAGTGAATTACTTTCTTTTGTTTTAGATTCCTATATTTTAATTATTTGGCATAATTAGATATGGAAGTATATTTGTAACTTGGGAATGCATGAAAATGATATGAGAAATCATTAGATAAAACATATATTTGTGCAATAAATGATAAAAACAATCATTTCAATAAAACTCTCAATATGCATATTTCAAAGTAAAATATTAAATTCTTTTCCAGCCATGAACATATCTAACCAAAATAAACTAAATTTCAATTTTTTGTGCCCAATTTTTTTTAAATTTGAACAAATATAATGAAATCCCACATTTTATATGTAAATGGAAACTGACATAGGTAACTGATATGTCATAATTTAACATAAGGCAAAACTTTTGTCTCAATTTCTCACATTTGTGAGGCATTTTCCTCAACACATCAAAATGAGCCAAAATTCAAATATATGAATTGCAGAGAATTTAATGATTTTGGAGACAACAGAAAAAAAACCATGAAGAAAACCATACATGAAGCACCAAAAATTAAAAACTAAAAGTAAAAAAATTATTATTTTGAGCACACAAAAAGAATAGGAGAAGATTATTCTAATGCTCAATATTTTTTGATTAAATTTTCTTTTATAAGTCTGAGGCAAAAATTAGTATTTTCATCAGGACACTCTTTATCTATTTTCATAGCCAGTTCAGCATCTTTGGTAAGCATTTTATTCTCAACTAAAATTTTTCCCAACTCATTCCCCTCTTTCATTATTTTGACTTGCTCAGCCTAAGGCTCTCTATCTGGGGATTCCTCTTGTTTTCTGCGCTTGGAAGATTTGATTCCAGGTGGTCTGACCATAGAAGATGGGCCTGGGGAGGGTTGTGGTGTAGAAGAATCTGAGGGGTGATATTCCTGAGGCTCGGAATTGCTTGCAAGCTGCACAATTCACTAAGCTGTATCACCATTCCACTTGGGTGCATACCGTAAGATTTCCCAGGCATCATCCAGTTTGAAGGGTGTACCTTTTGATTGTCTGCTGTACTCTTCACAGGCCATTTGGATCCACATGGTAGGGTTAGATCCACTGGGTGGATGTTTTTCAAGAGAGTTGTATATTCCTGAAAATTGTTGAGTTGCAGTGCTGATATGACTCCAGCTGCATACAATGATAAGTAATTTTTAAATGAAAAAAATGGGTTAAAAGAGCTTACTGGACTCGCACTTGGTTGGCATCTCGTGGGTTTCCAACATTGTAAAGATTGAAATCTTCCATTAAAGATTTGTAAAACATATTGCCAGCCTTATTGGTGCCAAAGAGTGGTCTTTGGCTCACATGAAGCCAAGACTTTGCAAGTTGAGTATCTTCAGTGGTTGACCAATTTTTAGATTGGGAATTTCTTGCACTGTTGATAGGAGTACTTGGTGGAGGTGTTATGGGAAAGGGTGAAGTAGGGCTCAATGATATGTCTATAGGGAAAGAACTCTGGCTCATTGTAGAAAGAACAAAAGATAACAAGCAAGCAGTTTATTTGGTGAATTTGATTGGTATTTAATGTGGTATTTCTCACATTATCACAATCTTTTATATGTGATATTTGATTAAAGTTTTTTGATTATTAATGGATTTTCAATAACTTCTGATTAATTGAGGCAACCAGCTTCTCATTGTGATCTTAAAAATTTTACATTTAACTAATGGTACATCTCAACTGGTGGAAGACATAAGATTTTCAGTAGAAGGAGAAGCAATATAGTGTAATTACCTTAAAAGTGCAAGTCCCAGCCATATTTTTAGTGATTGTTAATGTTATTTGGGTGATTTCCAATATTATTAACATTTCATTAAGCTAGATGTGGAATTTGATCCCAGTCATGTTTTTAACTTTAAAAATGCATATTATGTCCATTTATATATACTATTTTAAATACTCTAACATTATGTTAATGGTGTCAATGACGAGATAGTAGAAGTTGGAGATTTAGGTTTGCAATAAGTTAGGAAGCATTGTTTTAAAAAGCTAACACCCTCCCTTGTTGAGAAACTCATTGCCAATGTGCATTGTTGAGAGATGTGTCTTGAGTTTTACACAATTGATGGCTTTTTGTGAGCATGTCAGCAGGCATTGTGTCTGTAGACATGTAAGGAACTTCAAAGATTTTTTTTTTTCAACTTGTTCACAAATCCAGTGCAATTTTATGTCCAGGTGTTTGGTCCTGGCATGGTAAAGGGGATTCTTTGTGAGTGATATACAACCTTGATTGTTGTTAAATATTTTTACTGGTTCTGTTATTTTATATTTTGGCAAGTCAATGTTGCATAGTAAGTGGGTGAGCCAAATAGCTTCCTGGAACGCTTCTACTACTGCTTTAGCTTCAGATTTGGAGGTGCTGATGGATACAAAGCTCTGCCTTTTGGTTTTCCAGCTGATAGTGCAGTTATTTAGAGAGAAGATGTAGCCGGTGGTTGAGCAACAGGTATCTAGACAAGAACCATGGTTGGCATCACAGTACCCCTTAAAGGGTGCTATGTCCTCCGATGGAGGCTTGAACATGATTCCATAATTTTGGGTCCCTTTAAGATAACACAGAATGTGTATGAATGCATTCCAGTGACTAAGGCCAGGTTTATTGAGAAATTGAGACAGTTGGCTACATGTGTAGTCCAGATTGGGTCTGGTGCACTGAAAGAGGTAATTTAAGTGGCCAACGGCTGATTGATAGTTGTGATTTGTTTTTAGAAAATCTTGATGATCTTCTTCTGTAGCAATTGAGAGAGTTTGATTGGTGTCCATTGGAGTAGATATTGACTTACAGTCCTGCATCTTGTAAATGTTGAGAAGGGCCTCAATCTCATTTGATTGTGAGAGGGAAATCGAGTTATTTTCAGGATTTATGGTGATCTTAATTCCTAGAATCATTTGAGAGTTACCCAGGTCTTTCATTTCAAACTTTGTGGAGATAAAATATTTGAAACATTGGATGTTTTTGCCAAAGATCAAGAATTCATCCACATGGACATGAATGTAACATGATTTCAATGGGTCTTTATGAATGAACAGAGCCAGGTCAACTGAACTGCAGGTAAAGTTGTTGATGGTAAAGAAAGACTTGACCAATTGATACCAAAATTGTGACACTTGCTTCAGTTCATAAAGAGACCTTTTGAGAAAGAGCACTGGGTTGTGTATATCCCGTGGGGAGTCGATGCCTTTGGTAAATCGCATGTATATAGTTTCTTCAGGGACTCTGTTTCATGTCAGAAATAATTTTTGTTTCCCATTCCATCATTAACTTCTCATGCCATCTCATAAAATCTACTGCTTTTAGAATGGCTACTGTAGTATAAAATTGTCGTGATATGTTTTAGTATTTTCTATAGATCACAACAGAGATCGATGGGCTCTCTTGACTGTTAGTTATATACCTTACTCTCTCTATTTGTTTTGCTGATCGATCTCATTATATTTTATTTCGATCCATTAGAATTTCTTATTTACTTGAAAAGCATATCAAATTTATTCACGCCTCTTACAATTGGCATTTCAGGTATTACATTATTAACACCTCTTTTATTCCATTACTAATCTTTAATTAATTGTATTAGTTTGGTGGAGAATTAATAGTTGCCTCCGAATCCATTGTAACACTGATAGGATTCTTTGGCTCATCATAAAGGTTAGATTTGTTTTGCTAATCAATCTCATTATATTTTATTTTGATCCATTAGAATTTCTTATTTACTTGAAAAGCATATCACATTTATTCACGCCTCTTACAATTGGAATTTCATGTTGGTTAAGAATTAATAGTTGTCTCCAAATCCATTGTAATACTGATAGGATCCTTCGGCTCATCATAAAGGTTAGTTGAGAATTAATAGTCGCCTCCGAATCCATTGTAATACTGATAGGATTCTTTGGCTCATCATAAAGGTTAGATTTGTTTTGCTAATCAATCTCATTATATTTTATTTTGATCCATTAGAATTTCTTATTTACTTGAAAAGCATATCACATTTATTCACGCCTCTTACGATTGGAATTTCATGTTGGTTAAGAATTAATAGTCGCCTCCAAATCCATTGTAATACTGATAGGATCCTTCGGCTCATCATAAAGGTTAGTTGAGAATTAATAGTCGCCTCCGAATCCATTGTAATACTGATAGGATTCTTCGGCTCATCATAAAGCCCTCCCTAACAGATTAAAAGTCTGAAGCTCTAGAGATGGAAGAGTCGTCAAATAACATTAATGACATCCCTATGCTCAGAAACGATAATTATCCGATATGGAAAGTCAAAATGCAGTTCTTCTTATCTCAGTTGGAACTTGATGACATTGTTGAAGGCCGGGAGTTAGAGCCGAAAGAAAACAAAGAAGATTTTCTCATTTGGTGTGAACGTGCTGCAAACGTCATAGTGCAAAAATTGGATGCCACTAGTATTGCCGCTTTTGTTAAGACTGACGACAACTCCAATCCCACTCAATTATGGAAATGTTTGGAAGAACAATATACAGGTGCCCACCCAGCCACTGCTTCTATGGTGTACACCAGATTCACTGACTTGGAGTGTACTGAAGGAAACCTCAGAGGATTTGTGACTGAACTTCAATCAGCAATTAATTCACTTGCTCAAGTGGGCAAAAAATTAGAATCACCAATATTTACTTATTCTATCTTGCAGAAACTACGGTCATTTCTTGAAATGCATTGTTCCATGATGATAAATTTGGCTTATGATTTAGGGAGACCGCTCACTCTTGATTCTGTGCTACTAAAACTATCTCAATTGGTTGACAGACTCGACAACTTGCAAAAACAAAACACTGCTTTAGTTGCCATTAAAAAAGAATCATCCACTTCTAAAAAACGCAAATTTCGCACCAACGGCAAGCACAACCCTAAAACTCCTCATTCTGAAGATCAATGCTGGGCAGTCCACCCCAATCTTCGTCCCCAGTTCAAACAAAAGAACAAAGCTTTGACCAAAGATAAAGAGGAACCCAAAAATGAGACAGCTAATCTTACCGAAGACCTCTACTACGTTTATCACGCCTCATCTGACAAATCCAGACAGTCATCAGACCTAATTTTTTACTCTGGCGCCTCCAGTCATATGTTCAATTCTAGAAAGTCATTTACCACCTTCCGTAACACAAAATTGCCTGTCAAAATTGGAAATGGAAAAATCATTTATGGCAAGGGAATTGGCTCTGTCAAACTCATTAACTTTCAAAACTATCCCATGATGTTGACAAATTGCCTTTACGTACCAGAACTAAGCTTTAACCTCATTGCTCTTTCACCTCTCACGTCTAAAGGTGTGTCTTTAACTGCAGGCACTGACAGCAACATATCTTTTAAAGAGAATGAAAACACCGTTCTCACTGGAGCTAAGAAGGCGGGATCAAACCTTTACCAAATCAATGCCTCTTTTGGTGAGTCAATCCAATCATCATTCGCCGCATCAATCAATGCTAACTTACTGTTGTGGCACAACTGTTTGGGTCACATTAACCAATCTTACCTTAAGAGGCTTCTAACACATCTAGAGATTCCATTCAGTAATAGCAATGTTGAAGAAGTTTGCGAGCCATGTGTAAAAGCCAAGTTGCACAAATCTCCTTTTCCAGGACATTTCCCGAAGGCTACAAAACCTCTAGAATATGTTCACTGTGATCTGGGCGGAAAATTGCTAGAGACTTCTGGGGGACATCATTATTACATGCAGCTGACTGATGCACATACTTCATATTGATTTATTTACTTATTAAAGAAGAAATCTGATACCTTTTTAAAATTCATGCAATTTAAAACTTATGCTGAGAATTTAACAAATTGTAAATTGATCAACTTTGTGTGTGATGGAGGAGGAGAGTTTGTTAATAAAGACTTTGAGGATTCATCGATAAAATATGGCTTTAAAATCATCACCACTGCACCATACACCCCGCAGCAAAATCCCATTGCCCAGCGAGGGAATCAAACAACGATTGAAATGGCAAAGGAACTACTATTCAAGTCGGGTCTGCCATCAATATATTGGGGAGAAGCAGTGATGACTTCAGTCTACATTGAAAACAGACTTCCAACAAAAGCGAATAACAATATGATGAGTCCATATGAGAGTTTATTTCACAAAAAGCCTAATATAAAACACATCAAAACTTTTGGTTGTACGGAATACTCACTAATTGATAAGCACATCAGAGGCGGCAAGTTAAATCGAAATGCAACAAAATGCTGTCTACTTGTGTTCCACGACGAGCACAAGTCGTATTGCTTGCTTAATCTGGAGACAAAGAAAATATTGTATTCTCATAATGTAGTTTTCAATGAGAACACATTCCCTGCTCTTAACAATCAGAGAATACATTCTTCTTTGCCAGATTTATCAAGTGATATACTTGCAAATGTCCCTTATTCCCAAAGAGAATCCGACGCATCTAATTCTAACAGTCCTGATAGCAAGGAGAGTCATGCTTCAAACAAAGATGATGGAATTAGGCAGCAGGTAAGTAGGACTTCTAGGCTAGTATGGACGATGGGACACAAGGACAGGACAGAGCAATGGAATGGACAGAAAGGAAAAGTTACCTGATGGAATTAGGCAGCAGGTAAGTAGGACTTCTAGGCTAGTATGGACAATGGGACACAAGGACAGGACAGAGCAATGGAATGGACAGAAAGGACTGATTGAGAGTTAATATTGAGATGATCGTTAAATACGAGAAATAAAATAAAATAAAATAAGTAAAAATAGAATAAAATAAATAATAAGATATAAAAGAGAAAATGGATAAGAAACATTGCTTTAGCAGAGCATACGTACAAAGTTACCTGATGGAATTAGGCAGCAGGTAAGTAGGACTTCTAGGCTAGTATGGACGATGGGACACAAGGACAGGACAGAGCAATGGAATGGACAGAAAGGACTGATTGAGAGTTAATATTGAGATGATCGTTAAATATGAGAAATAAAATAAAATAAAATAAGTAAAAATAGAATAAAATAAATAATAAGTTATAAAAGAGAAAATGGATGAGGAACGAGATCAAGGTTCCCCACCCATATATGCTTTGTATAATATCATCAAGTTAGGTTTAAATAATGAATCTATTCTATGTATATTAATTAAGTACTAGGCTTCTATAACTAATGCTAGGTTAACGGTCTACATTCAACACCCTCCCGTGCTCAAGAAAGCAATGGTAAAAGATTGAGAGATTTGAGAAAGTGATGGTGTTTAGGTCTGGGTAATGGCTTGGTCAGAACATCAGCAATCATTTGAGATGAAGGAATATATTCAATGGTGAATTCATTATTGTTCACTTGTTCACGCAACCAATGAACCCTTGTGTTAATATGCCTGGTGCGATGCTGATAAAGTGGATTGAGAGCGAGATTTATGCCACCTTGATTATCGCCGAAGAGTGTGGATTTGTTGAGAGGTATTAAAAAGTCATTAAATAGTTCCTTAGTCCACAACAAGTCCTGGCCGCAATCGGTCATTGCATAATATTCAGCCTCTGAGGTGGAGAGCGCAACAGATTGTTGTTTACTTGATCTCCAACTGATCAGTCCCAGATGAAAAACAAGGGTGCCGGACGTAGACTTATAGTCTTCAGATTTGTTATAGTCGGCATCCGCAAAACCTGTTAACTGACCAATATGAGAATCACCTACATTTCCCAGAGTCAAGCTGAAGGATTTGGTTAACTGAAGATAGCGGAGTATGTGAAAGAAAGCTTGTATCTGTTGATCCGAAGGTTCATTTAGATACTGAGCTAAGGTGGAGGCGGCATAGGCCAAATCAGGACGAGTGCATAGAACTAGGTAATTGAGAAGACCAATTGCTCTTCGATAATTAAATAATTTAGTGAGTTGACTAGAGGAGCAAGTGGAAAAATGAGAATTGGGAACTAAAGGAGTGGTGACAGACCGACAGTCTTGATGATTGAATTCGCTTAATAATTTAGATATATATAGTTCTTGTGAAAGACTGATAGTTCTTGCAGTCCTATCCCTGGTTACCTTCATTCCAAGAACCCATTTGAGTTCCCCTTGATCATCCATATCAAATACTTGAGATATTTTGTCAGTACAGTCTAGTATATAAGTATGATATAATAGTGTTATTTTATGGTCCTACTACTTATTAATAAATGATTTAGTGATTAAACCTCAGGGGAAGACTAATAGAATAGTTATACTCAAATTAAACTCACAATACTTGGATTTAAATGCGTGCTAGTGGTGGAAAATAGAAGAATAAAATATAGTTATAGCTTTTATAAAGATAATATCAATTTATAAGGGCTTTATAATATATTTCTAAATGTTAATAATTGTAGTGTAATGTTTATTTGAAGTGTAGTAATTGAATGATGATCATAAACCGTCAAAATCCCTCCTTACTTATACCCAAATCCACTGGAGTGCACAGACCTTCAATCCAGATGATGTCACTGCTATCCCCGGCAATTACAGCACTGTGAGGGCCCATCACCTCCCCATGGCGTCCACTTCAAGCAGTTTCAACACCCAGACCTCCAGTAAGGACCCTCCATCACTATTAATAATAACACAGAGTCATACCATAAATAGAAATCCCAGATAAAAGCGGATACCATAAAGAAACAGGTAAAATAAAAGATCAAAAAGAGATTTAATGAAACTAAAAGCATATAAAGGAAACAAATAAAATGTCCAAGCCCCCAATAACATCCCCAAGCATCCACATTAACCCAAAAACATATTTCCAACCCATAAATCCGTGAATAACCATCCAAGGAAGTAATTTTAGTTGTCCAAACTGGGTGTATGCGCCTGATATAGGTGTCTATGCTTCTGTAGGCGTTGTGAATCCACTGATTTCGTCCATATGACCTAAAATAAGCAGAAAAACAAAGGTTATAGGCTATTAAGGGGCTAAAACCCACTTATATACCTAAATATACATAATATACTGCATATTTCACTGAATATGAGATTTATGTATACATATAAGCTTATGTATGTCAATAATTACTTCATATCACTTAAGATAAGTATATTATGACTCCATTAACACCTTAATAAGTATTATTAGGCCATGGATAAGCTATTTAAACTATTATAAATTATATAATAGAATAATAATTATATATATATATAATAAAATAATATATATTATTATTTTAACCTTATTTTTAAGATATAAGCTTAATCTAATTAAGGTTATCTTATTTTAAGCATAAGAAATACTCAGTCCTAAGGATATTTAGGCTGACACTCCCTCACTCCAAAAAAAACAATAAAAAAAAATGTTAAAACATTTTAATTAATCTTAAGGAATGAAATAATAAAATAAAAAATAATTTTTATAATACATATACTGAATGAACAGTATTATTTAGATTTAAATTTTTTCAAGAGATTTTTAAGATCAGAGATTTCATTTTCTGGAATCCACTGGTCATATTCACTTGATTTATTTTTAAATCTTAGTAGATACTCAACTCCCTTTTCTTTTGTAAGGTGTCTCTTTTTAAGTATCTTTTCAATTTCTGCTTTTTCCACTATTTCTTCAGGTTGCTGTTTATGCCTTCCTGATCTTCTTGGAAAGAGAGCAGTATCATTAGAATGGTATGGTTTTATAAGAGAAATAGGAAATACTGGATGTTTTCTATCATAAGGTGCATATAGAATAACCTCAACAGCATTATTACCAACCATCTTTTTAACTACAAATGGTCCAATGAATGGATCCTTCAATTTAACATTACCATTTAAATTGAAATGTAGCGTTGAAATAAGGACTTCATCACCCTCTTTGAACATTTGTTCTTTATGGGCTTTATCCCATCTTTTCTTTTCATACTCAAAAGCCTTATTTATACATTCTTGAGCATGTTTTCTGCATAATTCTTGCATCTGAAGAAAAGATTTAGTACCTGGATGAATATTCAATCTAGGTAACTTATTAAGAGTTTTAGCAGGGGTATTAGGTACATAACCCAACCATAACTCAAATGGCTTTTTGCCAGTGACAGAATGTACTGTACTATTGTATGCAAATTCTAAACCTGGGATAAGGGTTACCCAATCATGCGTGAATTTGTCATTGTCTTTAAAATTAAGACCAAAAGCACAGTATCTTCTTATCATATCTTCTAAGGTTTGTATCATTCTCTCTGCTAGCCCATCAGTTTGTGGATGGTGTGCTGTAGAAAGTTTTAATTGACACCCTGAAACATCCATAAGTGATGTCCAGAACTCAGAAGTAAATTTAGGATCTCTGTCAGAAACTATTGCTTTGGGGAAACCTGCTGTATTTAACATTTGTGTCCACCATAAAAAAGCTAAGTCCTTTGCAGAAACCTCTTTGTGGGTAGGAATAAATTTACACATCTTTGTAAATCTATCTACAATTACCCAGCAGGAGTTATAACTCTTATGCCCTGCTATTGGCAAACCTGTTACAAAGTCCATGTTAATAATTTCCCATGGAGCTTTTGGTTGCTCAATTTGTTGTAATAAACCAGCTCTTTTTCCTGTTAATCTTTTAGATTTTTGACAAGAATCACATGTTTCAACATATTTCTGAACATCCTCAGACATGTTAATCCACCAAGCTGTGTTTTTTACTCTGGTTAATGTTTTATGGTAGTCAAAATGACCTGCTAATATATCATCATGACATATACTTAACATTAACTCCTTCATTGAAGGGGGAATTACAATTACATTACTTAATTTTTTCCTGTAATATATAAAACCATCCTCAATGGAAAATTTTCCTTTCTCTAATGCCTCTTTATACTTATCTGGTAATGTTTTTATTAAAACATTCATTGAAGCATTAGATGGATCATTTAATATTGTAGTTAATTTACTTAAGTCAGGATCTGAATTATAATTATCAAGAATTGATTGCATAAATTCATCCTCAAGATCTACAATATAAATGCCATAAATGTTAATAATCTCTGACTCAGGAACATAAGCAGGATTATCATCATTATTAGGCAGAGGTACTCTAGATAACAGATCTACATTAGAGTGCAAGGTTCCTGCTCTATGTGTAATAGTCATCCGTCCTCTGTATTCTTGTACAGCTAATTGCCATCTAAACATGTGTCTATTAGGAGTTTTCATGTTTAAGAGTGACTTAACTGCACTACAGTCAGTTATTAACTCAAATTTTTGGTCTTCAAGGTAATAATGTAGCTTTTCAAGAGCCCATACTACTGCCAAACATTCAAGTTGAGTAGCACCATATTTTAATTCACCACTTCTCAGAGTACGTGAAATATAGCAGATTACTACTTCTGACATTTTACCTTCAATAAGTTGTTTTTGATGCAAAGCAGCACCCAGTCCAATAAAACTTGCATCTGTATATAATACAAAAGGTAATTGGAAATCTGGTAATCCCAAGATAGGAGCTGTCATTAAACATTCTTTCAACTTATTAAAAGCTTGTTGTCTTTCATTATTCCAAATGAAAGCTTCTGATTTCTTTATCAGTGTGGTCAGTGGTGCAGCAATTGATTGGTAGTTTTTTATATATTGTCTATAATAACCACACATTCCAAGAAAAGATTGTACATCCTTCACATTTTGGGGAATGCCAATATTCTTTATTGCAGCCACTTTATTTTGGTCTACACATATTTGTAAGCCAGATACAATATGACCAAGCACTTTTAAAGATTCAAACCCAAATTTACATTTTTTCAATGCAAGGGTCATTTTTATTTCATCCATTTTCTGAAATACTTTCCTTAAATGGATTAAGTGTTCATCAAAATTTTTAGAGAACACTATGATGTCATCAATGTATACCATTAACCATCCCTCAATCATTTCATTATGGAATGTTATATCCATTAACTTTTGAAATACTGATGGAGCATTCTTTGGTCCAAATGGCATTCTGACATACTTATAAATTCCCATGTGTGTTGTTATCAACAAAAAGTTCTGTGAATTCTTTTCAACAGGAATTTGATGGTACCCTTTATTTCCATCTAGGCAACTTATATATTTAGCACCTTTAAGGGTAGCATGTATAGAGGCAATCCTTGGCAAGGGATAAATATCATCTACTGTAAATGTATTTAATGCTCTATAATCACCGCACAGTCTTGCTTTATCTTGTTCATAAGAAATCAGCACTGGTGATATTACACAATATTTTGGTGTAGTTTCAACCTTCTCAAGAATGTTCATCTTTAATAACATCTTAATATTATCCTCTATGTCTTTCCTCTTCATTGGTGAAGCAGGGTATGGTTTCTTTTTAAGACTAGCAGGAATATTATCCATGTCACAGGTTAAACTAATTTTCATTTCATGATCTTTTACAAGGCCAAGTTCATTTGTACCATGTGCAAAAGCCATTGGAAAAGCTTTAATTAATTCCAAAATATTATTTTTCTCAGTTTCACTTATCTGAGTGCCAAATGATGCTTTTGAAATTTCTGTTTCCAGAAGTTCCATCTCATTGGATTCTCTTCCTTTAGACGGGGAATTTGTTACTGACTCAATGTGTAAGACTGTGTTAAAAGAATTTATTTTAAATTTCCTTTTACCATTCATGCCAATTGTAAAATTGTTATTAGCAGGGTCTAATTTTACACCAAATTTAGTCAGAATATCATTTCCAATGATAAAACAGTTACTACAATTTGTATTATCCATTACTACAAAGTCACAAGTTACCCTTACATAACCATGTTGGTGTTTAAAGAAAACAGCAGCTTTGTATTTACCAATGGGGTGTAGTACTGATCCAAAACCTCTCCAATTTTTATTCTGAAGTGGTTCAAGCTTAAACTTATATTCACTATCAATTTTCTGTAATGTATTAGTGGAAACAACTGAACCAGCAGCTCCTGTGTCCAATACTATATTAACATTTTCACCAGAAATGATAGCTGGAACCGTGATAGGTGTCATTCTAAAGTTATCAGCTTGTATATCCTTAATGATTTCAGCATCCTCAAAATTCATTAAAGATTCATTTGAGTCCATATTTAATATTGGATTTTCAAAGATGGACAAATCATCTTCCAACATACAGACTTCATTTTCATCACTATATGAGATATTGCTGTCATAATCACTTGATTCTTTACTTTTTTCAGTTTCAGTTTCAGATTCACGTTGATTTTCAACAATATTTATGTTTTTCTCACATTTGTGACCTTTTACCCAAGGTTTGTTACACTTATAACAAGTATTTGTTTCATACTTTTTAGGTACTACAGGTGCAGTAGGTTTTTTCTGCTTCTCCTGAAGTGTTTTTGAATTCTGAGATTTTACAGGTTCAACATTTTGTTTATAAGTGGAATACCTTGATTCATACTTATGGTTCAATAATATTTCATTGCAAATATTAATAAAGTCAGAATATTCAGTAACATTTAATGTTCTAGCTACAACAATGTCTCTGACAGATATAGGTAATTTGTATATTATCTTATCTTTCCATAAGTTAAAATCCATATGAGGCTCAATGGCTTTTAATATTTTGTTTAAATTCATTAAAAATACCATAGGTTTGTCACCATTCAACGGATTATACCTAGTCTTCTCATACAGTCTCTGCTGAGTAAGTCTGAATTTAGAACCTCCAAATTGTTTTTCAATAAGTTGTTTCCATTCAGCCCAAGAGTAGTCTCTACCCTCACTTAAGACAGCTTCAAACCATAATAAAGCAACATCCTTAAATAAAGAAATTAATTTTGATGTTATCTCTTCATCTGGTAACTTATATGAGAATTTCAAGTTGTCAATTCTTTGAATAAAATGTTGCCAATCAGAGCTGGCTTCCCCATCATAAGTTGGGTACTGATCTATTTTAGGCCAGTTCTTCTGATTGGATTTTATCTCACTAATCTTAGGTAAATTCAACAACTCATTTACTTTTGATAAATGGTCTTGTATTTCTTCCTGCACGGATTTATGACTTACATTTTCAGATTTGACACTACCACCAGATGGTTTTAATTGTGGTGGTACAGGGAAGGAATGAGATTCACTTTTGCCAATGAAAGGATTATTATTATATTGATTATACTTATGATTATCCTGGTTCATTAGTAGATTGGCAGTTTCAATCTCAACTTTAGTTAATCTTTGTAGCAACTCAGAGACACTTTGATTTGTCTGTGCAAAAGATAACTTTGTTCTTGATTCAGTCTTTAATAAGTGTGTTTCATATAATTTTTCTAACTCACAAAATTTGTTTGAAAGGTCATTATATTTATTACTCAATGAATCATATTTAAGAGTTAGAGACAAATGTTCTTTCTCTAATTCTTTATTACGTGTTGCTAATTGAGAAATGTTCAATGTTAAGGATGAAATTGTATCACTAGTGAGCTTAACTGTCTGTTCCTCACAATCAGTCATTCTATTCCACAATGCTGAAACAATTCTATGGACAGTTGGATTATTGTTAAAATATTCCATGTCCTCCTTTTCAATTCTCTCACTCTCCTGTGAACTTCTCATCTCACTAGTAGGTGGTTGCAACTGAGGATTAACTGTATTATCATTGTATATAGTACTGTTATTATGGACAAAAGACAAGTCAGGTGTATCTACTCTAAAACCTAAATTTCTTAAATCCTCCTCTATTTTTTGTACAGATTTAACATCAATAGAATTACCTATATTGTAATTATCAGTATTATGTCTAATCTGAGAGGGTAAGTTACTTACCAAGGGATGGTTGCCAGGCCTGATTTTTGGCGCTTTTTTCCCTTGTAAGGGTGAGCTGAGGAAGTCAGATGAGGGGGTGGATCCCTGTTGCAACTGTGGCTTGTCCACTGTTGGTGAAACCAGTCCCATTTCCATTTGTCTACCAGGATTTTCTCCTGGGAGTGAGTGGACCCTCCTTGGGTAGGGGGTTGCTGATTTGATTGATTGGGCTGGCCTCCCTTTAATTCTGCCATTGCCTGATTCATCTGCTGAAATCCTACCTTGCAATTGTTTTGCAACTGCTCTACTTCTTTGAACATGAGAGATTTTGATTCCTCTAGCTTCAGAACCTGTTTGGCCAGATGGGACAGTTGATCCTGAAGAGGAGGAGACGTCTTTTTGATAGTTATCTTTTTTAAGAGGGCGTCCTTTTCCTCTACACTCATGCTTTCTGGTTGGGGGTACTGTTGTCCCTCCATGGTGATGTCCTGGAAAGTTTTTATTAGCTTTAGACCTGGTATTATAAGCAGGCTGTTCACTTACACTATCCTGAGGAGCACTCATATTGTTTAGAATAACAATATTTTACGTCTACAAAAGGAAAAAACTCTGTGGAATTAGTAGACAAAAGATATTAGTAATTATATTACTAATAAAAAAGCAATGGAGCTTACCCTGAATTTATATCTTTATTTATTTAAATAAAATATAAGAAAAATTCGAAAAAATCTGTTAAAAATATAATAATAAGTTTAACTAGACCTCTATAAGGGTGAATAATTAGCTTACCAAGCTTTAGCCAAATACCAATTTAATTGGGTGTTATATTGGTGTCCAAATACCAAGTGAAATTGGGTTTATATTGGGTACAGTTACTACTGTAAATATCTAATTTTTATGATAAAAAATTAGTACAATTATTATAAGGGTTCTTTTCCGCAATCAATGAGTTATGATGACCCACTAATATGCAGCAGACCCAAATATTTGGTTAAATTTGAGTTGTACTAAGGTAAAAATCACGTCCCAAGGCTTATACTAAATAATAAGTAAAATATAAGGAAAGACCCCCAATTGTCAGTACAGTCTAGTATATAAGTATGATATAATAGTGTTATTTTATGGTCCTACTACTTATTAATAAATGATTTAGTGATTAAACCTCAGGGGAAGACTAATAGAATAGTTATACTCAAATTAAACTCACAATACTTGGATTTAAATGCGTGCTAGTGGTGGAAAATAGAAGAATAAAATATAGTTATAGCTTTTATAAAGATAATATCAATTTATAAGGGCTTTATAATATATTTCTAAATGTTAATAATTGTAGTGTAATGTTTATTTGAAGTGTAGTAATTGAATGATGATCATAAACCGTCAAAATCCCTCCTTACTTATACCCAAATCCACTGGAGTGCACAGACCTTCAATCCAGATGATGTCACTGCTATCCCCGGCAATTACAGCACTGTGAGGGCCCATCACCTCCCCATGGCGTCCACTTCAAGCAGTTTCAACACCCAGACCTCCAGTAAGGACCCTCCATCACTATTAATAATAACACAGAGTCATACCATAAATAGAAATCCCAGATAAAAGCGGATACCATAAAGAAACAGGTAAAATAAAAGATCAAAAAGAGATTTAATGAAACTAAAAGCATATAAAGGAAACAAATAAAATGTCCAAGCCCCCAATAACATCCCCAAGCATCCACATTAACCCAAAAACATATTTCCAACCCATAAATCCGTGAATAACCATCCAAGGAAGTAATTTTAGTTGTCCAAACTGGGTGTATGCGCCTGATATAGGTGTCTATGCTTCTGTAGGCGTTGTGAATCCACTGATTTCGTCCATATGACCTAAAATAAGCAGAAAAACAAAGGTTATAGGCTATTAAGGGGCTAAAACCCACTTATATACCTAAATATACATAATATACTGCATATTTCACTGAATATGAGATTTATGTATACATATAAGCTTATGTATGTCAATAATTACTTCATATCACTTAAGATAAGTATATTATGACTCCATTAACACCTTAATAAGTATTATTAGGCCATGGATAAGCTATTTAAACTATTATAAATTATATAATAGAATAATAATTATATATATATATAATAAAATAATATATATTATTATTTTAACCTTATTTTTAAGATATAAGCTTAATCTAATTAAGGTTATCTTATTTTAAGCATAAGAAATACTCAGTCCTAAGGATATTTAGGCTGACATATTTTGTCTTTAAAATCTTGGACTGAAGGACCGCCAATAATTAAGTCGTCAACATGTATGAAGACGTAACAAGGATGAGAGGAATCAGTGTTAAGAAACAAGCATGGATCAGCTTTGCTTGCTTTAAAACCAATATCTGTGAAGAAGTTACAGAGTTTGCGGTACCAACATCTGGGGCTCTGTTTTAACCCATATAGTGACTTTCTTAAATGTAGACATTGGTCAGGATTTTGAGGAGTATATCCATTTGGAAATCAAAGGTATAAGTCTTCGTCTGGTTCCCCATGTAGGAAGGCAGATTTGACATCCATTTGATGGAGTTCCCATTCTTTGAAGGCTGCTAGACCGAGAAGAAAGCGTAAAGTGTTTAATCCGCCGGTGGGTGCGTAGGTTTCATTATATTCAATCCCTTCAATTTGTGCAAATCCTTGTACACACAGCCTAGCTTTGTATTTAACTATGTTGCCTTCAGAGTCGGTCTTTCGTTTGAAAGTCCAAGTGGTTCCCAATAAGTTATTGTTTAACGGAAGGGGAGTTTCTTCCCAGACATTGTGTTTAGTGATACTCAACAGTTCAGCATTGATGGCATTGAGCCATTCGTCACGTTCAGGGGAGTTAAGAGCTTCGTGGAAGGAAGTGGGTGTGTCAAAGGGGGTAACTACCATGTTGATATGATTGCCTCGTCGCTTAGTGGTCAAAATGTTTGAAGTATCAATGGAAGAATTAATTTCCTGTGCGGGTTTAAGGCTTTTGTCAACGTAAGCATAGTGCTTTGAGATAGGCAGAAGATCAGTAGGTTGATTGACTTCGATTGGAACTGGCATATCTAGGAGGGGGTCTGAGTTCACAGAGATATCCGAGTCAATTTCAAAGGTTGTATGCGGCTCAGTAGAAGGTGAAGGGATAGTGATGGTTGGAATTGAAAGGTGCTTGAGTTCAGGAAATACAAGTGTTTCGACGGGCTGTCCTTTTCCAATTTTACGCGCTAGGGTGAAAGTGTTTAGAAATTTAACATTATGAGTAATCAAAATGGAGTCAGTACTGGGAGAATAGATACGATAGTTGAGGTGACCCTCACAATAACCCAGAAAAATCCCTTCCTCTCCACTTGGTCCAAATTTACCACTCCGCATGTGTTTCTGTTGGTAGTAGACTACATCTGACCCGAATGCATATATTTGTTGAGGAATTTTAACTTTATCGTTGTGCCAGAGTTCCCAGGGTGTTTTGGAACCACCTAGGGCAGATGATGGTAGTATGTTTAGCAGGAAGGTGGCAGTGTTTACCGCCTCAGCCCACCAATATGAGTCTAAACCTGATTCAATAAGTAAGCATTTGGCCTTTTCAACTATGGATCGATTCCCTCGTTCTGCTATTGGGTTTTGTTGAGGTGAGTAAGGTGCAGTTCAAAGATGAAGAATCCCTTTGTTCTTGAATAAATTTTTAATAGAGTTACTGGTAAACTCCCCGCCGTTGTCAGAGACGACGCATTTAATAGATCGAGAAAGTTGATTTTCAACCATGGTTTGGTGATCGCGAAAAATTTCGTAAGTTTCAGATTTGAGACTAAGGAAGTAAGTGTGGCGGAATCGTGAATGACCGTCTACTATTTGGAAAAAATACGATTTTCCTCCCTTGGATTCTGGAGAGATGGGTCCACACAGGTCCATGTGAATAACATCAAGGGGATTTTCAGGAGTCGGAAAAGTACCACCATATGGTAATACATGAGACTTAGCAAGTGCACAGGTTTTACAGCTGAATTTAGAAAAGTCCAAACCTGGAAATAATTGCTTCATGACTTGATTATTCGGATGACCATATTTGTGATGAAGGAGTTGTACATTGTTTTCCTCATGGGAGGAAATATTAAATATAGAAGGAATGGATAATGGGAATGTGATGATTCGTCCCGTTATGGTGCATTCTAGGTGAGTCATGCTCTCATTTTTAACTTTGAAGATTCCATCTTCCTTGATTAAGCTCCATCTGTCAAGAAGTAGATCTACAGCTGAAATTAGATTAGCCTTTACATCAGGAGCATATAACGCATGTTCAATATTGAATATATGGCCGGATGATGAAGAGAACGTTACTTTGCCTTGTCCAAGGGAAAGCAGTTCATCTCCATTTGCCATTGATAATGATAGTTTGGATGATTTGTAAGTGGAAAAGAATTTTAGCGAGTTGAAAATAGAAAAGGATGCGCCACTGTCCAGGATGGCATGATTGAGAGGAATTTCCAAGAATACTGATAAAGCTTTAGCTTGGTTGTCCTTATTTTCCCGCTCCTTCTTTCGTTTCAAGAATTCGTCCCGTTTTTCAGGATGTAGCTGAAAACATGAGGTTTCAGGATGAGGAGCTAAAGGGTTATGTCGTCCTTTTGAGCAAAATATTTTAGATTTAGTGTCCATAGATAGAGCTGTCCCTTCTGTAGAATTAGTGGAGTTAAGTGCCTTCCGTTTGATTACTTCGACTTCAATATCTCCAAATATGCTTTCTATAGTTGGGCGTACGTTAGTAATATCATATTTGCTTAAAATGATTGACGCAAAGGTTTGATATGATTCCGGAAGGAGATTGAGAACGTAATTAGCCATAATATAGGATAAGATGTTGTCCTTGAAGAGATCAGAAGCGACATCACGTAGTAGTTTAATGGTGCTTCGAAAGTCGTCCATAGCTTCCATAATATTGCCTTCATTGAACTTGATTTTGAAGAGTTTATTGACAATGAAAGAACAATTTTGGCTGGATTTGGAAGCGTAGTGATTCTTTATACGTGTCCATAATTCGGCTGGCTCCACTGCATCATCGTCAAGGATAAATTTGTTTTGATTAGCACGATCCATAAACATTTTTATAATCGTATTGGTTTGCCTTTTGCAAATATTGAAGATGGACAGCAATTCTGGATCTGAGGGGATAGGGCAATCCTCGGACAGAAATTGGTCCAGGTTCCTGACAGTAAGTGCATATTTAAGATCTGTTTTCCATACACTATAATTCCTATCATTTAGCTTTTCTATTCCTTTTATCTCTGAGAAGTTAGAAGAATCATGAAGATAAGAAAAGTTAGGTGTCGAAGTGGAAGATGATTCAGGCATGGCAGTGTATGCGGATGAAGATTCGGAGTCAGTGGATTTGCTAATTGATACTGGAGTGTCAGGAGTGGCCAGTTTGGATTAAAGATGCAGGGGCGCTGGGCCCATAACCCTGATGGAATTAGGCAGCAGGTAAGTAGGACTTCTAGGCTAGTATGGACGATGGGACACAAGGACAGGACAGAGCAATGGAATGGACAGAAAGGAAAAGTTACCTGATGGAATTAGGCAGCAGGTAAGTAGGACTTCTAGGCTAGTATGGACGATGGGACACAAGGACAGGACAGAGCAATGGAATGGACAGAAAGGACTGATTGAGAGTTAATATTGAGATGATCGTTAAATACGAGAAATAAAATAAAATAAAATAAGTAAAAATAGAATAAAATAAATAATAAGATATAAAAGAGAAAATGGATAAGAAACATTGCTTTAGCAGAGCATACGTACAAAGTTACCTGATGGAATTAGGCAGCAGGTAAGTAGGACTTCTAGGCTAGTATGGACGATGGGACACAAGGACAGGACAGAGCAATGGAATGGACAGAAAGGACTGATTGAGAGTTAATATTGAGATGATCGTTAAATACGA
The DNA here is from genome assembly GCA_030280995.1 of Hemileia vastatrix. Classification (NCBI taxonomy): domain Eukaryota; kingdom Fungi; phylum Basidiomycota; class Pucciniomycetes; order Pucciniales; family Zaghouaniaceae; genus Hemileia; species Hemileia vastatrix. The sequence goes on from JASXTE010000001.1 coordinate 49,569,839, forward strand.
GAAATAAAATAAAATAAAATAAGTAAAAATAGAATAAAATAAATAATAAGTTATAAAAGAGAAAATGGATGAGGAACGAGATCAAGGTTCCCCACCCATATATGCTTTGTATAATATCATCAAGTTAGGTTTAAATAATGAATCTATTCTATGTATATTAATTAAGTACTAGGCTTCTATAACTAATGCTAGGTTAACGGTCTACATTCAACAAAAGACACACCCTGCAATGATGACCAAACAATAAACTCCGATTCAGACTCTCATCCAGACTATCATGACCCAGATTCAAGTAATGGTGATGACAGTGAATCCAGATTTTCGACAAGATTCTGGAAATACGCCTTAACTGATGGCACGCAAAATGAGATTGTTGGCAATATAGACACCAGAAACATAATAGAAGGAAAACGCACTCGAAACACCAGAGCTCTTCTCGACGACTCAAATGAGCACAAACCAATCAAATTTGCTCTAGAAGCTTACATCCCCATCTCAGAAATGCATAACACTCCCACAAACTACAACGAAGCTATTAATTCAAAAGGCTCTGACCATTGGATTGAAGCAATCAACAGTGAATTAAACTCATTAAGATCACGTAATGTCTGGCAGATAGTGTCTTGTCCAGTTGATGCTCACCCAATAGGAAGCACATGGGTATTTAAAATTAAACTCAACCATAATAACCAAGTCAGTAAATATAAAGCTCATCTTTGCGCTCAGGGTTTTTTGCAAAAATATGGTGTTGACTATAAGGAAACATTTTCCCCTAAAGGAAGATTGACAACACTAAGATGCCTGATTGCGCTTTCTGCTAGCAAATCGTGGGACTTTCATCAGATGGACACAAAAAGCGCATTCACCAATGGAGTACCCGAAGAGACCATTTATATGAGACTTCCAAAAGGCTTGAAACATCCAACTAACATCAAGAAACCCGTTCTTCTTTTAAAAAAATCATTATATGGCTTAAAACAAGCCTCAAGCTGCTGGTATCAACTGGTAAATTAATTCTTCATTGCCAATAATTTCAGTCGTAGTTCAGTTGATTCTGCCCTTTACATCCACCAAGACACATCAAGACCCTGCTACGTTCACATTCATGTCGATGATTTCTCCATTTTTGGTAAAAATATTTCATGTTTCAAAGACCTTATCTCAAGAAAATTTGAAATGGAGGACCTTGGTGAGGCCAAGATGATTCTAGGGATTAAGATCACAAAAGACCCAAATGATAACAAAATCCAATTATCACAATCAAATGAAATCAATGCTATATTGGCCACATATGGTATGAACGACTGCAAGATCATGTCCTCACCAATGGATCCCAAAGTTACACTTGCCCCTGCTGATGATGAGGAACATCGCCTTTTTCTTGACAAAGGCCTTAATTACCGCAGCGCCATTGGCCATCTGAACTATTTGGTGCAATGTACAAGACCAGACTTAGCCTTTGCATGCAGCCAACTATCCCAATACCTTAACAAGCCAAATAAGTCACATTGGGATGCGTTCTTACGAGTTTTAAGATATCTCAAAGGGACCACCCACAAAGTTCTAAACTATAATGCTCGTACCAATGATTACAACAAGCTTGAAGGCTATTGTGATTCTGATTGGGGAGCATGCAAAGAAACTAGACTCTCAACAACAGGCTATATATTCACAATTAATGGGAACGCAGTCAGCTGGCGCACTAAGAAACAAAGTACTGTCTCTTTAAATGTCACTGAGGGTGAATACAAATCCCTCACAGAATCGGGCCAAGAAGCTATTTGGATAAAGAACCTGCTATCTGAATTTAAATTATCTACTCTAAATCTTGATCAACCAATCACTCTCCACTCTGAAAATCAACAAGGAATCTCACTGGCAACCAATCCAATCTATCATTCATGAACCAAACACATTGACATCCAAATCCACTGGATCTGTGAACAAGTTGCAAATCAAAAGTTTGCTCTGAAATACCATCCAACTGAAGACATGCCTGCTGACATGCTGACTAAAGCTGTTCAAAAAGTTAAACTTCAAAAATATTTGAGTTTTATCAAAGTTAATGATGGATTACTCAACGAGAGAGGGTGTCAGAAATAATTTTCGTTTCCCATTCCATCATTAACTTCTCACGCCATCTCATAACATCTACTGCTTTTAGAATGGCTACTGTAGTATAAAATTGTTGTGATATGTTTTAGTATTTTCTATAGATCACAACAGAGATCAATGGGCTCTCTTGACTGTTAGTTATATACCTTACTCTCTCTATTTGTTTTGCCCATCGATCCATTAGAATTTCTTATTTACTTGAAAAGCATATCACATTTATTCATGCCTCTTACAATTGGCATTTCAGGTATTAAATTATTAACGCTTCTTTTATTCCATTACTAATCTTTAATTAATTGTATTAGTTTGGTTGAGAATTAATAGTCACCTCCGAATCCATTGTAATACTGATAGGATTCTTCGGCTCATCATAAAGGTTAGTTTTGTTTTGCTAATCGATCTCATTATATTTTATTTTGATCCATTAGAATTTCTTATTTACTTGAAAAGCATATCACATTTATTCACGCCTCTTACAATTGGCATTTCAGGTTGGTTGAGAATTAATAGTGGCCTCCTAATCCATTGTAATACTGATAGGATTCTTCGGCTCATCATAAAGGTTGGTTGAGAATTAATAGTCGCCTCCGAATCCATTGTAATACTGATAGGATTCTTTGGCTCATCATAAAGCTCTCCCTAACATTTCAGAATGCGGATTTGGCATCCATCTGTTAAAAATATCACTTTTCAGCAACAATGAGTGCTAATAATGCTCATAGCGTGGTCAGTCTACCTGTGGGGGTGAATGTTTTTGTATAATCAACTCCAAACTTTTGTGAGAAACCTTGGGCACAAAGGAGAGCTTTGAATTTGTTGATCTCATTGTTGTGGTCAAGCTTGATTTTAAGGACCCATGTGCTGCCAATTGGTCATGCATCCTCAGGACATTTAACAATTTTCCGTACCCCCTTCTTGTCAAGAAATTCAAGCTTAGTATCAATAGCATTCTTCCCATTGCTACTGTTATTTCATTTCATTGCTTCTTTGTAGCTTGCTGGTGTCAGGTAAGTTTCTGATATTGGGACAAACACTTGGAGCACATTCTGGCCGTCTAGTTGATCTTGGTTGTTGGAAACTAATTGTGAGCCTCTGGTGCAACCACCCTGAATGATGTTCGAAGGGTCAATATTGGCATTGATGTTTCAAGGCGCAATGTCACTTGTCAGTTGGTATTCCCAGAATCAGGATTGAGGCCTGTCATTTCTGGGATTGGGTAAGGTCGATTCCTCACCATCCTGGCTCTGACTGTCATTGACTGAGTTATTGTTGTCTGAGATGTTTTTATCACTGTGATTGTCAGGTACAGTCTCTGTAAACGTATTGACAGATCCCTCATCCACAAATAAGTTTGGCCAGGTGATTTTTGGTTTCATTGGGTCAAGGAAAGGAAATTTGCCTTTTTGGAATATGACATTGTGGGAATAGAAGGGTTTATTGGTCTCCAGATTCAGTAATTGATAATAATTGTGCTCCTCATGAAAACCTAACAGACATGCTTTAATAGCATTACTTCTAAATTTTCCAGGGCCTATTTTCTTATTGATTAGAGCATAAGTGAGACAACCAAAGGTTTTCAATTTTTTAATTTTTGGTTTTTTATTAAACAGTTTTTCATATGGTGATAGAAAATTTACATTCAACCTCATAGGGATACAATTTTCAAGAATGACAGATGTAGATATGGCCTCCCCCCACATTTTCTCTGGTATGTTGGCCTTGAAGAGCATTGCCTTTGCCATTTTGACAGAAGTCTTATTTCTTCTTTCAGCAATTGGATTTTGTTGGGGAGTGTAGGGTGATGTGATGATGATTTTAAACCCCTTGCTTGATGTGAGGTCAGAGAATTTTTTGTTGATTAACTTTCCTCCTCTGTCACATATTAAAATCAAAAGCTTGTGGTTTGTGAGATTTTCAGAATATTTTTTAAATTTCAGAAATTTATCATATGCATCTGATTTATTTTTAAGTAAATACATGAATTTATAAGAGGAATAGGTGTCTTTTAATTTATAGCAATATTCATTTCCTGCTTCAGTTTTTACTAATCTCCCACCCAAATCACAATGCACAAATTGAAATGGTTTGTCTTCTTCGGGGAGATGTCCAGAGAAAGGTAGTTTGTGAAGCTTTGCTTTCACACAGTGTTTGCAAAAAATGGGATTGCTGCTGTCCTCAAAAGAAATGCTCAGATGCTTGAGCAACCTTTTTACATAGTCCATGTTGATATGACTGAGACTTTCATGCCAGGACAGAAAGTCAGATTTTGTGACAGATGCAATCATGGTCTGGTGAGTTTTATGCTTACCATTGCGTGCATGTATTTGATAGAGATTTGATCTGGGGATGAGGGCACCTGATAGGACTTTGTTCCCTTTATTTTCAATGAGAATGGATCCATTGGGTTCAGCACTCATATGGCAACCTGCTTTGACAAAATGGGAAAGTGCTATGAGGTTGCAATTGATTTTCAGGACATGCAAGCAGTTTGTGAGTTTAACTCCCTCATGGCTATCGTTAACAAGATGGACAGTTCCAATGCCAGTGGAGTATATCAAGGCGCCATTGCCAACTCAGATTGGGACATTGGTCTTGCTGTAGGTGACAATGATGTTGCTTTGGGAGATCATATGAGAAGAAGCTTTTGAGTCAAAGATGAACTCAGATGGATGAGACAATGTTTTAACAACAACTGAATAAAGATGGAGAATCTTGTGCAAAAAGTTTTCAACCTCTATATTCAACGGCTCCAATTTAGCTTTTATCTTGAAGTTAGGACATGATTCTGGATGAAGTGCCCAACATTGATTTTCAGAATGATGGCACTTGCCATTGTGCTTGCCGTTGGAACAGTATTTTTGCTTTTTGGTTTGATTGCTTTTTGCTTGCTTGGTGGTAATGAGTGCAGCTTTGTTAGAATCCAAGCAATCAGCAATGAGAGAGAGTTTCTTGATGACAATGTCTATGGTCAATTGCTTTCCAGTATCTTCTGAAGTATTGATGATCATTGCTCAATGCATTTTGAGTGAGTCTGGGAGTTTATCAAGAATGAAATATGGATAGTGCTGATCCTTGAATTTTTGTCCAATCAGGGTAAGTTTATTGATGGATGATTGAAGTTCTGTTAGGAAACCTTGCACATTTCTTTCACTGCACTTGATGGAGGAGAAACAAGTGTACGCAGCAGCCACCTCGGTGTGACCACTCATGGAGAATCAGTCAGCTAACTTTTTCCACAGACACATGGGGTTCAATCTTTTGGTTTCATCCACTAAGGAATTAAGGTTGGTGTCATCAAACTTTTGAATAATAATATTGGCGGCCCTGCGGCATTTTTCCAGGTAGGCAACCTTGGGCTTGCCTTCACTTGGGACAGCAATTTTTCCTTCCACAGGGTTATCAAGTTTGCATTGTGACAGATAAAAAATTATCTTGCAGCGCCATGTGAGATAGTTTGAAGAGGTCAAGATGGGGATGTCTTGCAACAATTGGCTGGAATGGGTAGTTGATTCCATGTTGCCTGAGTAAGTTGTTTCAGACTTTTAATCTATAGACCTTTAAAAATAAATATGTTGATTTTTGTTAAGTTACAAAAATTGGTCAATAATGTTGGCATGACTAAAACTGCCAACCTAGATGCAACGGTAACAGAGTGTCGCAGCGGATTTTGTTATAAGGGAAAATAATATGTTTTGATGATTGATTTAAGAAATAGGTAAAGAAATCAATGAAATAGCTAAATACATAATGACTCGAGATCAATGTCTAACCTTTAAAAATAAATATGTCAATTTTTGTAAAGTTACAAAAATTGGTCAATAATTGATGACAATTAACAAATAGTGTTAGTTGGACAATAGGACTTATAGTTGTGGGACAATAGTGGACGAGGGAGTAGGACAGGCGAGCGACGACAAGGCAAGAGAAAAAGGACAAAAAGAAACTAAGATAAAAGAAGTGTGAGTGAAGAAAATAACGTAAGGTAAAAATAAGGAGAAAGAGTGAAATCATTGCAGTCGTAGAGCACATACAGTTTACCTGATGACAATTAACAAATAGTGTTAGTTGTACAATAGGACTTATAGTTGTGGGACAATAGTGGACGAGGGAGTAGGACAGGCGAGCGAGGACAAGGCAAGAGAAAAAGGACAAAAAGAAACTAAGATAAAAGAAGTGTGAGTGAAGAAAATAATGTAAGGTAAAAATAAGGAGAAAGAGTGAATGCCGAATCAGAGATTAACGGTCATTCCTAAATACATTGCTGTTAGGGTATGCATATAAATGATGATAAAGAAGCGTGCTCTACTGATAGGGTTATAGGTTCTATAGCTAAATATATATATCTATATATGTCTGTATGTAGTAAACGTATTATGTTTGTAGATTATCGACTAATATTAACACCCACCCGTGCTCAAGACGGCAATGGGCCTAAGTTCAGATTAGATAAGAATTCATGATGTTTAATTCTAGGTAAGGGTTTTGTAAGAATGTCGGCAGTCATTATGTTAGTTGAGATGTATTTGATATTAAGTTGTTGAGTGTTGACTAGTTCTCGTAACCAGCACACTTTTGTGTTGATGTGACGAGTTCAGTTTTGATATAAGGGATTTGGGGCTCGATTGATTGCGCCTTGATTGTCACCGTAGAGTTGAGTGGAGGTAAGTTGAATGGAGAAGTCATTGAATAACTCTTTTGCCCATAATAGATCCTGGCCGCATTCAGTCATAGCATAGTATTCTGATTCAGAAGTTGATAGTGAGACAGACTGTTGCTTGCATGAACGCCAGCTTAGCAGACCCAAGTGAAAGACCAGTGAACCAGAGGTTGATTTAGAATCATGAGATTTGTTTTAGTCTGAATCAGCAAAGCCAGAAAGTGCACCGAGTTCGCTGTTGGGAACATTTCCCAATGTTAAACCGAAGTTCTTCGTCAGTTGAAGGTATCTCAAGATATGGAAGAAGGCCACAATTTGTTCGTCAGTCGGTTGGTTCAAATGTTGAGCTAAGGAACTAGCTGCAAAGGCCAGATCAGGTCTTGTGCATAATACCAAGTAGTTGAGTAGCCCAATAGCTCTTCGGTAATTGAATAGGTGTGTCAGCTTTGTTTCATTGGTCTGTGAGAATTGTGAGTTGGGAACTAGGGGAGTTGTTACCGTCCTACAGTTGGCGTGATTAAATTAATTAAGTAGTTTTTGAACGTATAGTTTTTGAGTGAGTGTGAGAGTCCTTGCAGGTCGATTCCGGATCACCTTCATACCAAGAACCCAGCTTAAATTGCCTTGATCCCTGATATCAAAGGCTTTTGAGATCTTCATTTTGAAATCGTCAATGTGAGTGCCGCCGATAATGAGATTGTCAACATGTATGAATACATAACATGGACGAGAATGATCAGTATGATAAAATAGACAGGGATTGGCTATGCTGGCTTTAAATTTAATACTTTTAAAGAAATCAACGAGAGTATTGTACCAGCAGCGAGGGCTCTGCTTTAGACCATAGAGTGACTTTTTGAGGTGAAGGCATTGATTTTTGTTTTTAGGAGTGTAACCAAGAGGATATCGTAGATAGATATCTTCATCAAGATTACCATGGAGGAAAGCTGATCGCACATCCATTTGACAGAGATCCCAGTCTTTGTATGCTGCGAGGCCAAGCAAAAATCTGAGGGTAGCTAATCGACCGGTGGGGGCATATGTTTTGTTGTACTCAATACCTTCTAGTTGAGAGAAGCCTTGAGCACAGAGTCGAGCTTTATATTTGATGATATTTCCTTCAGAATCCGTCTTCTTTTTGAAGGCCCAAGTTGATCCTATTAGGTGGTTGTTGGTTGGTGGAGGTGTTTCTTCCCATACTCCATGTTCACTGATACTGTTCAATTCATTGTTAATAGAATTCATCCATTCGTCACTTTCAGGTAAGTTAACAGCCTCATGGTAATTATGTGGTGTGTCAAAAGGAGTGACAATCATACATGCAACATTGGCTCTTTGTTTAGAAGTTAGAATATTGGACGTATCAATTTGAGAAGAAATTTCTTTTGAAGGCCTGGTGTCGAAAGGGACATAATCATAGTTCTTGGATTTGTTTGATGGCGGAACTTCAGTGTCTAGGATAGGTGTATCAGAAGATTCTGACGTGGGAGTAGGGATTTCCTCTAGTGGGTCAGGATTGGTGGGGATTGAAGACAAGAAAGAAAATTGAGTGTCGATAGCAATTTCGGGGAATTGTAGAGAATCGACAGATGTCCCTTTTGAGATTTGACTTGACAAGTTGAAGGTGTTTAGGAAGTTGACGTCATGAGTAGTGATGATTGAGTCGGAGGCTGGAGAATAGATGCGATAGTTGACGTGACCGTCACAATACCCAATGAATATTCCTTCCTCACCACTCTTACCAAATTTGCCGAGACGTTTGTGTTTTTGAAGATTGAAAACAACGTCAGATCCAAAGGGGTGTAGCTTAGATGGCAGTCTTGTGTTTTTATGCCAAAGTTCCCACGGTGATTTGTTGTTTTCAAGGGAAGTAGACGGTAAGATATTAAGCAGATAAGTGGCAGTGTTGACTGCTTCTGCCCACCAATGCGCATCCAGTCCTGATTCAATAAGTAGGCATTTAGCCTTTTCGACAATTGAGCGATTCCCTCTTTCGGCAATTGGATTTTGTTGAGGTGAGTACGGGGCTGTGCGTAAGTGGATGATTCCTTTATTTTTGAAGTGATTTTTCGTCGATGAATTGACAAATTCACCACCGTTATCTGAAACTATACACTTGACTTTTCGCTCCAGTTGATTCTCTACCAGAGTTTCAAATTCTTTATAGTTTTCAAAAGTTTCAGATTTGAGTTGTAAGAACTTGACATGTCGGAATCGAGAGTGTCCATCAACTATTTGGAGAAAATATAATTTTCCTCCTTTGGATTCGGGAGTAATAGGGCCACATAGGTCCATATGAATAACATCCAGAGGAGATTCAGGAGTCGGAAAAGTGCCCGAGAAAGGTAATACATGAGCTTTAGCAAGAGCACATGTTTTACAGGAAAAGTCAGAGAAGTTCAAACCTGGTGATATCTTTTCCATGATTTGATTATTGGGATGCCCATAGCTATGATGAAGGAGTCTCAACTTCTCGTCTGTTGCGTTGATATTATTGATAGAGTTTAAGGCTGAGCTTTTAACTAATGGAAATGTTAATATTCGTCCTTTTGAAGAACACTCCATGAGGGTAGTGTTTTGATCTTTAATTTTAAATCGTCCCTTTTCATTAATTAAGCTCCGACCATCTGATAAGATGTCCACTAGAGAAATTAGGTTTGCTTTGACGTCGGGTGCATAAAGAGCATTGTCAATATTGAAGTTATGTCCTAGATTTGATGAAAATAGAGCTTTGCCTTGTCCAAGGGCAGTTAACTCATCTCCATTGGCCATTGACAATGAAGTTTTCGTATTGCGATAAGTGTCGAAGAAATTTTGGTTGTTGAAAATAGAGAATGATGCGCCACTTTCCAGTATGGCATGATCGTTCGGTAATTTGTCTATAATTGACAATACTTTGTGAGAGTTTTCATTATTGTGATTCTCCATTTCCTTTTTCCTTTTGAGAAATTCGTCACGTTTCTCGGGATGAAGTTGAAAGCAGGAAGATTCCGAATGAGGTGCTAAGGGATTATGTTTGCCCTTCGAACAGAGTTGTTTGGTCTTGGTGTCCACGGCCAAGACTGAACCAGAGTTTGATAGATTCAGAGCTTTTCGACGGGTAACTTCAGTTTCTATGTCAGAGAAGATGTTTTCAATCGTAGGTCTTTGATTGGTAATGTCGTACTTGCTTAGGATGATTGTAGCGGAAGTTTGGTAAGATTCCGGTAAAAGATTGAGTACGTAGTTCCCCATAATGTATGAGAGTATGTTGTCCTTAAATAAGTTGGGTGCCAGCTCCCGTAGTAATTTCATTGTCCCTCTAAATTCATTCATCGATTCAAGTAAGTTCCCTTCTGTAAATTTGATTTTGAATAGTTGATTGACAACATAGGAGCAATTTTGAGTTGATTTGGAAGCGTAGTGGTCCCTAATTCGTTTCCACAATTGTGCCGGTTCCACTGTATTGTCGTCAAGAATGAATTTGTGTTGATTCGGCCTATCCATAAACATTTTAATTATGGTGTTCGTTTTCCTTTGTCGAATGTTAAAGATATTGAGGAGATCTGAATCGGTAGATATAGGGCAGTCTTCAAGAAGGAACTGATCAAGATTTTGCACAGTAAGGGCATATTTAATGTCTGTTTTCCAGGTGTTATAGTTTTTATCATTCAATTTTTCGATGCCTTTAATCTCGGAGTAATTAGAAGAGTCTTGAAGATAAGAAAAATTAGGAGGAGGGGCAGGTGAGGTCACTCTAGGTGTAGAGGTTTGTTGTGTTGAGGCAGATGGACTCGGAGGAGGGGATGAAGTATTTATTGATTGAGGGGTTGCCAGTTTAGATTAAATGCAGGGGCGCTGGGCCCATAACCCTGATGACAATTAACAAATAGTGTTAGTTGGACAATAGGACTTATAGTTGTGGGACAATAGTGGACGAGGGAGTAGGACAGGCGAGCGAGGACAAGGCAAGAGAAAAAGGACAAAAAGAAACTAAGATAAAAGAAGTGTGAGTGAAGAAAATAACGTAAGGTAAAAATAAGGAGAAAGAGTGAATGCCGAATCAGAGATTAACGGTCATTCCTAAATACATTGCTGTTAGGGTATGCATATAAATGATGATAAAGAAGCGTGCTCTACTGATAGGGTTATAGGTTCTATAGCTAAATATATATATCTATATATGTCTGTATGTAGTAAACGTATTATGTTTGTAGATTATCGACTAATATTAACAATAATGTTGTCATGACTAAATCTGCCAACCTAGATGCGACGGTAACGGAGCATCGCAGCGGATTTTGTTATGAGGGAAAACAATACGTTTTGATGATTGATTTAAGAAATAGGTAAAGAAATCAATGAGGAGAAGGGACTACTGCTTGTAACTATATACACGGATATCATTGATATAAACCTATCTCTAACCTATCATATGATTATATCTCATAACTAATGGCTATGTATTTAACATTATGCTAATGGTGTCAATGACGAGAGAGTAGAAGTTGGAGATTAAGGTTTGCGATGAGTTAGGAAATATCGTTTTAAAAAGCTAACAGTTTTCTCTCATTATTTCATCCCGCTAGCCTATTACCCAGAAAAATTCTGGGTATGTTGATCAAAATTTTGAAAAGCTGCACCAACCTTTTTCAATTTAGCTGTATATGGAAATGGAAAATGGAAATAGATAAATAATTTATAATTCTGTTGATCTATGCTGACAATTTTTTTTTTTTTTTTTTTTTTGGCTTTCGAGATCATCTGTGAACCAATACCTGCTTTGTTTCTTATATTTCCCTGCACCTGCATTGGCTGTTTTTTCACCTTTCCTTTGCTCTTATGACAAAGCCCACGACATGCTATGCACAAGGCGAATCAAGATATCATAAAAGAGATATCACATTTATTCAAAAATAATAAAGTAAAGAAGAAGAGCTCACTTTTAGGTAACAGTCGTCTTTTTGGGGTACTGCGAGTTGTAATTAATCTTGGTGGTTTACCTAATTTTAATAAAATCTGAGTTAAGCTGAACTGAAATTCAGGGAGGAGGATAAATGATCAGGTTTCAGTTAACTTTTTGTAAAGACACTTTTGCGGCGATACAGCCAAGTCATAAAAGCAAGCGGAATATTTGACGAAAAAATCAAAGTTGGTCTCACCACAAAATGATTGACCTATTTAAAAGGGAGGAGGATAGATTGGGGAGTACCCTCTTTTGAATAAGCAAACTTTTTTTTTTTTTTTTTTTTTTTTTTTGTGAGTGAGGCTTTAATTTTTTCGTCCAAAATTCCGCAAGCTTTTGTGACTTTACTGTATCTCAATCTTAGATTAAATGAAAATATGCCCCCGTCGACGCTCATTCTTTTATCTACTGATTATGAATGAAACTTATAATTTAACACTTAGAGGAAAGCCAGAGGTTCTGTAGCCTACACCACCAATTCCCGGCTCGTCGGTTGGTAAGACCCATATCGAATTTCATCTCCAAGGATTTTTAACTCGAGTTATTATTCATGATTTGATTTTGGGTGAGGGAACTTCATACCACTTTCCACTAGGCTTCAATTCATTGTTCATCATTGCTTAGAGTGTAAATTTTATAAGATGTTCATAAAAATACTATCATTTAGCTCGTCAAAGTCAAAGCATGTACCAAAGTCTCACTTTTCATTAGACTCCCCAGATATTTCTTTAAAATATTTCTCTGGAAACCCTCATCATTTTTCGCAAGGAAAATCAAGCCTAAAAAACTCAGTGCCATCCTCTTCACGGCTCTCTGGGCTCTCACGTAATGGGAGTTCTTCAGAACTGGAAAGCCAAGAGATTCTCCCAGTAAAACACTCACGGTTGTCCTTACAGGAAGAAGAAATTATGAACAATGGCTTGGAAGATGATCCTAAACAAAATATTATAACTTTTAGGTCAGTGCTCGTGGGATTAGTTGTCTCAACAATCAGTGCAGCAACTACAGAAGTACGTCCCCAATACTTTTTGTTCAACTTCCCATTTAATGTGACAAGATTTTTTCTTCGTTTTATGCTGATTCATTCCAAAGTTATTCTCGTTTAAGCCTGTTCGACTTAACATCAATGGGGCTTTCCTTCAGGTGATTTCTTTGAACCTCACATTAAAAGAAGCATGGCTCAAGGATATATTTCTTACCAGATCAGTTCAATTCTTTTGGGAAACGCGTTGGCTGGCATTCCGGGCCCCGAATGGTGGAATTCTGGGCCATTTAATACGGCAAGCTATTCCAGTTTTATTTTTAAAATATATCTTTATATTCCTCTTTTTGCACTTTCTATCCATGAACTTACATAGGAGATTTTTTGGGATCATAGAAGGAGGCTGTATTTTCAACAATTATGGGAAGCGCTGCTGCAGATTGTGGAAGGGGAATAGTGGTAAGCAACTAGCTTAGGCATTATTTTCGTTATGGAATTGAGTTATATCTATGGTATAGGTTCTTTCTGCCCTAGAATTATTCTTTGATCGAGAAGCAACTATTGGCACAAGTCTGATTGTACTTCTTAGCACTCAACTGATAGGACTTTCACTGGCGGGGTAAATCCTTTACACATTGGTAGTATTTTGAAAAAATGTTTTGATATAGTTTTTTATTTTTATTTTATTTTTAGTTTCCTAAGACCCTTGCTCGTATATCCAACAAAAATAAATTTTCCGTATGACACCCCGAAATACCTCTGCAATTTTTTTTCACCATATTTAATATGTTGTTCTCACCTTAGGAACCTTCTTCCTTCTGTTACACTTTTTCGATCTACCTCAGTTAAAAGCCCAAATGCACATTGTCAGCTCAAAATATTCAAGATGGCAGCGGGAATTATTGGAATATGTAATTTTTAATTATTAAAAAAGATATATTTTTTGTTAATTTGAATGTCTCCCTATTTTTAGATGAAATATTTCCAATTTACCTTGCACCTGCCCTTCAAGCCATTTCTCCCTGGTGTTTAACTCTTCCCAAAAGTCCAATCGTCACAAATGTATTTGGCGGTTCCTTGGTTAATGAGGGCTTAGGATTAAACGCATTAAGTTTAGATTGGTAAAATTTTAAAATTTATGTATAAGGGTGGGAGCGTTTAAATAAAGTCCATTACTTAGAATAATATTACATTTATCTCAGGTCTCTAATTGGTGCTCAAGGACCCTTATTTTTACCTGCACCTGCACAAGTGAGTTTTCTGAGATTATCAATTTGGTTTTCTCTAATTTTTTCCCCTTAGCTTCTCAATGTTGCAGGCTACTTTAGTGGTTTAGTACTTTTTTTGGCCGCTTATCGCTACAACTGGTTTGGTGAGTGTTTCTCATTGCTTGTTCAAAAGCACTACATTGAAAAAAAAATATCCCGCCGAACTTGTATGATTGATAATCAGATGGCGCAAATCTACCATTTATTTCGATGGGGCTTTTTGATTTCCAAGGTGAAAATTATGATCTGAAAAAAGTGGTGGATGACGATGGAACTCCACATGCAGAAGAAGTGAAAAAAATGGGGTTTCCTGCAATAACTACAAGCATGGCAGTAAGACAGATTACACAAAATTTAGCAGTTTCGGCAGCAATTACAACTGCACTTCTATTTGATTGGCATGAAATAAGGAGGACATTGGGTCTTAGGAAGAGTGACAAAAAATTCGAGGATATTCACCGAAAGATTTCTAAGAAAGACTGCTGTTTTCCAAATCAGTAATTCAATTGTTTCTCGTACCAGCAGAGTTTCCATTTTTGAAACATTTTTTTCGTTATATCTTAGCTTCTTTATAATACTTTTCGCCATTTCAATAGTTGGGGCTTTGTTGGCATCTCGGCTGGCGAAGCTAGGTATTTCAGCATTGGAGCTACTAACATCCTTGGCGATTGGTGCTGTTCTGTGGTGGGTGTGAACTTAGACATCCAAGAAAATCAATACTAATTACATAACTCTATACGTGTTTTGGTAGCTTAGCAGGAGGATTTTTCTTGTGAGTTACTTGGAAATTATAATCAGCGATACCTTGCAAATATAACTTATTTCCTTTCAGTGGTCAATTTGGACACTCATTAGATATTGAGCCTGTAGTTCAATTCACAGCTGGAGTTATGTTTCCAGGAAATGTGATCTCAAATATGTGGTTTACAGCGTGGGTTCAGATTACTATATTTTGCTTCCAAATTAGGTTTTGAATTTTGGTAACTTTGATAGTTTCGGCTCAGGAACGGTCAGCCAATGCGTGAGTTCTCTTAAGGAATTCAAGCTGGGCCAGTATATGCATCTAAGCACGGTAAGCAAAAATTTAAATAAAAAGATGGATATGTTTGATTTTTCTCATAAACGATCAAGGCATCTGTGGTTGTTGCACAGTTGATAGGAATGTGAGATAGTTATGATTCATTTTAATTTTTCCGTGATGCCCTTCAGGGCTCAATTATTATTATTCTTTTTTGTAAAACTAAAATTGTGATGAAATCAGTTTTTTAGGTTCCTTAATTCATACTGTAGTGATGAAATGTATTTTAAAGTACCAGAAAGTAGCGTTACTATCTGAATACGGAAACGGCGTCTTTACAGGAGAATCTTTGATAGCTTTAAAATCATCAGCAACGATGCAAGTATTTTAGAGAATTTTCAAAGGTCGTGAGATAAGTCTCATTTTCAACATTGTGTTTGCAGATGGGGTGTGTTTGCCAAAGAGTTATTGTGGGGAGGAAAAAAATATGCAAGTTTAATTTTTCAGTCAGAAAAAGCATCATTATGTCAAGGCTTTGATCAGCTAAAATTCAATATGTGCTAGTCTGCTATTCCATGGTCATTGCTGGCAGGATTTTTTTTACCCATTCCAATCTTCATTTTACACAAAATTAAACCTTCAATGGGGTTTCACCATTTGAATGTGGCTTTCTTTTTGGAATCATTGGGAAGTGCAATTGAAGGTAAGTGTTTTCTACATTCCACTATAAAGGATTGCGTTAGAAATGCCGTTTTTCTAAACTTTTCTACTGGAAGGGGTGACATCTGCGCGGCCAGCCGCGATTTTCATAGGATTATATTCGCAGCTTTATATACGTCGCTATCATTTCAATTGGTCAGTTGATTAATATGCTGTTTATTAAAAGCGTTCCAAATAACTGAAATCAAAATTAAAAGGTTTAAAAAGTATAAGTGAGCTCCAAGAGTTTCAAAGATTTTTGCGCAGTCGAATTCAAAATAAAAATATATTACTCTTTTCAGTTACATTTTATGTGCCGGATTAGATGGTGGAACAGAGGTTGTGGGCTTTCTTCTGGCATTTTTTTTCCAAGGTGGAGCCGGCTTCAGATTACGTGTTCCTTAGTAAGTTTTTCTTTTGCTTATTTTTTGATGGAAATCTTCATAACTCTGATGAAAATATTTAGCTATATCTTAAATCCTAATGGCCCTCGAGATTATTGCTTTATTCCTGCTGAACCTAGTAAGGAATCTAGCCAACATTGAGTTGAGGTTAGTCTGTTTGCTAGTAAATAGCTAAAAGTTTCAAGTCCCGCATTCAATGTATATATTTGAAATTCGAGGATTAATTGAATACATTTGGGATGTGCATATTTAAAAATGGTGAATAAGAAAAATTAAATGATAATTAATCAATGATTTTGCGAATAAAGCATGCAAATAACCTTTAAGAATGTAAATAAAATTGGGTTTAATTTGAAGCTCTTTGTTTGATTGATGTTAGAGACAGAAAAAAAGGGAGTGAAAAGTATTAGAAATTTCATTTCTTTCATCAAACTTGTACCTTTGTCTATCTACTTCAGACTACCTCACATTCCTCAGTTTACACTCTACTCATTGTACCTCAGCCTTAGTTGTGACATCCCTGCCTTAGAAAAGTATCTCCCTTTAATAGCAAAACTTGAATATCCCATTGATTGATAAAACCTACTATGGTAATAGAGGATATATATATTAGGGGGTATCAATGTTGCCCAATCCGCAATTAAATTAATTGCAGAATATAATCTGCATACCCCAATTATCTTCCGCAATTATTTTTGCTAATAATTGGGTTATTAGACACTTTACATGTCAATGTTCACCTCTTATCCGACATTTTTTTACTCAATTTTTCATAACCACATCTTGGACAACTTTCTGTCATAACCACATCTTGACCTACACTCTGCCATAACCACATCCTGGACTACTCTCTGGATATGCCTTCTACCTTGCTGCACACTCCAATTCTAATCCCATCCTGTCCATTCTATCCGCTCAGAACCCCTCAACATCTCATCTGCTTGTTTCTGCTCCTTTTCATCTTCATTTATATTTTAATATGCCTCGTTGACCTAGATCTTCTCAAAGGCAGCCATCACCCAGTTGTTCTTCAAATCCCACTACTCCCTCTTTCCCCCACTCAGCCGAGAAATCTAAGACTTTTCAATTAAAAAAAGATGATCATCTCATTCTTATCAACTGGCTGAAAACCAAATCTAACTATGATTCTTGTTTTGGTACTGAGTATGCAACTAAAGTAGGATGGCCCCCAGCATCAAAAGTTAATAGCTATCTTCTAATGGCAAATGAATTAAGGAATAGGACCAAGGGAAGGATTGATCTTTTGCCTAAACAGATGTCTGAATGCTTCAAGCATTACTGAGCCAAGTACAAGAAGGCAAAGGCTCTTTCATCTTCCACCAGTTTTGGGGTTACCCACATCAATATAACTAAGGGTATCAAATCCATAGACGATAAAATTGAATCTTTATGTCCTTACTTTAAAGAGATGGATGCAATTTTTGGAGAGAGAGCCGATGTTAATCCTGTAAACATGTTGGATGGAGAAGATCCAATATCCAAACATGATGTTGAAGCAAATCTTTTCCCATCCTCTTCCTCCACTCAAGCCTCCACTCATTTGAATGAGACAAATCTAGATAGCTTTTCTGTAGATCCTATTGGTGATTTAACCCAACCGAATCTAACTCAGGTCTGTTTCTTTTTTCTTTTTTCTTATCAATTCTATTTTTTTATTTACTTATCTTTTTCTTATTTCTTAAAAGGCTGACAAACAAACCCAGGATCCTCAATCAACTCAGTCTGAAGGTAGTGACAATGATGATGAGGAAAATATGACCTTGAACAAGAAGCATAGGGCTTCAAGTAGTCTAAATTTCCACTCCCAAAGAAGATGAAAAAGTGATACTTCATCACAAACTGCTTTTTTGTCTATGGAACAATTTTTAGAGAAGAGTGATGCTGGTAAGTGATACCATACCTCTTACTACTTTACTCTGATTTTCTTCTACTTTATATTAATTTTTATTATCACTCTAGAACAAGTGGAAATTGCTAAAGAGACTCTAAGCTTTGAAAAGAAAAAATATGAGCTCTCTTTAAGGAGGGATGATAGGCTACAAGATTTGGAAGAGAGGAAGTATGAGCTCTCTTTATGGAAGGATGATCAGGCCCAAGATTTGGAGGAGAAGAAGTTTGAGTTAACTCTAAGTATTGAAAAATCAAAAAAAGAGGAGAAAACACTCAAACATCAAAACCTATTAGAGCAGATGAAATATAAGTTTGATCATGAAAAAAATTCCAAAAAGAAAGATTTCTTGATAGAATGTGTTAAAGCTAATAAATCTGTTGAGGAAATTGAACGTTTAAAGAAATTGTAGGATGACTAGTTTGTTTTATTTCTCTCACACTTCAACTTTTCATATTTATTTGTACATAAAATTTACAAGAATTTCATGTATTTCATTAATCTATCAATCATTACCTGAATTTTTGTATTTTAATGTTAAATATTCTTTATTTAAATAAAATTTTCATGTCTCCTTTGAAAATTTGACAATCCCCCACCCCTGGATTTTTTTGAAGTAAGGGGTGGGTATCACCAAAATTCTTTCATGTCATGAATCTTGAAAGTCTTATATGAAACTTTGGCTTTACTACCCCCTGCATTTTACCAGTATCCCCAAAATTCTTACATGTCAAGAATTTCACAAGTCTTATAAGAAATTTTTGCAGTACCCCCCCTGGATTTTATTGAAGTAAGGGACGGGTATCACCAAAATTTCTTCACCAAAATATTTACAAGTCAAAAATTTTACATGTTACATTTGAAAATTTGGCAATACCCCCCCTACATTTTATTGAAGCAAGGGGTGGGTATCACCAAAATTTTTACAAGTCATCAATTTTGAATGTCAGATTTGAAAATTTAGCAATACCCCCCCCCCCTGCATTTTATTGAAGTAAGGGGTGGAAGTCATCTAAATTTAATGTAATTACATAAATTATTAAATAAATATCTAATATATATCAATTTCTCTAGTTTAAAGTAATGAAAATTACTCAAGCCAAAATGCAGATCAAATCTAGAAACAAATGTTTGGGACTTTCCACAGGTATAGGCTAGAGGAACCCCATGAGACAAATAAATGTTATCATGATTACCTGTTATACAACCAAAGGTTGTTGGCTCATCACATTAGTTGAGCAAATTGATATATAAAAAATATTTATTAAAAATTTATGAAAAAATATAAATTTTTTAATGACAACTCTAATCCCCATACTTTTTGGATCTAGATAATTTTTTTTAAATCGATTAACTTTACCTTCTTTCTTTACCTTGTTGATTCTTTGAATCAACTTATGACTGATTTGAAATGAGCAACCAAAATGTATGAAATATTGACAGTATACCAAACCAGGAGGAGCTTTAGTTGTTTGATGATTATCCTGAGAAGAATTCCAAATAGTTTTGATGATACCATTTCCCAAACCAAAATCAATGATGCACTGGTGGTCTGGAAAATATAAACCATTTCCTTTGATTTTAGCTGGAGATGGTATTGGTTGGCCAGTTAACAGATTGATATATGAGAATATACCAAAAGTAAGAAAATTGGTATCATTCCTATCAATATGAATCCTATTGTGGAATCCAGAATGAGTGATAATAACATTATAAAATAAAAGATATTTGTGGGTGATATCTTCCCATTCAGAGTCACACCAATTTGGTATTCCAAATTTGGTTGCAAGTTCATGATTTTTTTTAAATGCTTTATTACAAAGCGTTTTGAGTTGAAGAGCAAGAAAAGAGTTAAAGGAAGGTAGAGTGTCTCATAAGCAAAAATATTCATCTTTTTGAGCTTTAGTGATATTCTTGAGCAATGAATATATGCCTATATAATTGAAATAAGTGAAATGATATTAAGAATGAAACAAAAATTATTATACATACCAAGAGATTATCCATTAGCAAAACCAGGTCTCCAACTAAATCCAATTATGATACCACCCAACAAATTTTTATTCCTTATAGGTAACCAAACCAAATCCATTTGATAAAAAGTTATGATAAGATTGGATAGTTTATTAAAAGATTCATCTTTTACACCATCAAATGAATGAACTTCCAAAATGAATTGAGCCTTATAAGTATTACTGATAACTGCAACAACTCAATCATCTCCAAATTCAGTTAGATATTTGATATCTTCTGGTAATTTTTTTGGATATTGATTTTTTTTATCTACTTAAGTTTTATGAAAAAAAATGTTTGGGATATGATGAAAAAAACTTTCACTGAGAATTTTTTTTTCAGATATCTTTTCTTCTGATGAGACTGATTATCTTTAATTTTTTTTTGATGATTTAGAAGATGAATTTTTTTTTCAGATATCTTTTCTTCTGAAGAGACTGATTATCTTTAATTTTTTTTTGATGATTTAGAAGAAGAATATTTTTTTTTTCAGATATCTTTTATTCTGATGAGACTGATTATCATTAATTTTTTTTGATGATTTAGAAGATGATTGTATTGAAGTTGATTTTAAAGAAGATTATAGAGATGATAAAGAGGATAAAGATGAAGATGATAGAGAAGTAAGGGGTGAATCTGAAGAAGAAGACATTTTTTTGATCTGAAAAAAATTTAAATGCCAAAAAAAAATTCAACACATTTTTTTTTAAAAAAAACTCATGTAATAATATCTTTTAAAATAAAATTTAAAGCGAAATCCTTTTAAAAAATGAAAAAAAATTTTAAAACAAAAAAATTATAATAATTTTCAGTAAACATTATTTCAAAAAAAATACAAAAGAAAACCTGAAGTTTGGTTATAAAAAACCTTCACAGAAAATCCTGACAAAATAATTTAAAATAAAAAATAAAAAAAAATCAGTAAAAGAAAAATCAAAAAAAATAAATTAAAAAAAAAATTAAATTCAGTAAAATTATTTGGAAGAAAAATTAAAAATTAAAATCTAATTTTTTTTTTATTATTTACAGGGAAAGACCTTAACAGAATGTAAAATATTTTTTTTTTCTGAAATTCTGCCAAAAAAAAAAAAGTTACAAAAAACAAATTTTTAGTGTGTTTTTTAAAAAGTAGGTAACCCCTCTTTAACTCCCATAAAAGTCCTCTCTCCCCTTTTTATTTATCTGAAATCCCCTATAAAAAACCTCCCTCCTTGCCTCAAAACCCCCCTCAAATCCCCTCCTTGCCTGCCTCAAAATCCCCCTGAAACTCCCTCCTTAATTGCCTCAAAACCCCCCAAACCCCCCCTCCACCCCTCTTTAGATGTCCCAAACACCCCCTTTCCCCCCTTTTTAGCCGCCTCAAAGGCCCCCCTTCCACTCCCCTTAAACCACCTCTAGCCCCTCCTCCTTCTTAACAAACGATTGCTTACAATCGTTTGTTAAGAAGGAGGGGGGGTAGAGTCAGATTAAGGGGAGTGGAAGGGGGGAAGGGGGAATTTGAGGCGGCTAAAGAGAAGATAAGGGGGGAGGGTTGAGGCACCTAAAGGGAAGGGGGGTGTCATGAGGCGCCTAAAGAGAGGGGAAGGGGGGTCATGAGGCACCTAAAGAGGGGGGAAAGGGGGGATTTGGGACAGGTAAAGAGGGTGAAATAAGGGGGACTTGAGGAAGGTAAAGAGATGGGAGAAAGAGGGACTTGAGGCAGGTAAAGAGAGAGGAAAAGGGGTTAAATGAGGCAGCTAAAGAGGGTTAAGGAGAGAAAAAAAAAGAAAAAAAAGAGAAAAAAGAGAAAAAAAATTAGTCTAACCTTGAAAATAAAAAAAAGGACTTACAAAAAAAACAAAAAAAAACAGAAAACCAACAAAAAAAAACAAAAAAAAGCAAAAAAAAAATAATTCATGACTAGCAAATAAAAACAAGAAAAAAGATAAAAAAAGACTTACCTGGTGAGATGAGTTGAGAAAATAAAAGTAACCAAAATATTTGAGTGATGTTTGAGGAGAGGATGAAAAGGATATGAGTGATGAATGAAAAAAAAATCACTGACAAAATATGCAATTTCATGTTGAGCTGGTGAAAGAAAACCAATGAGCCATCCAAAAAAAAGATATTCACCATAAATTCCAAAAAAAAAAATGAATATGCAAAAAACCAAAATACCAAACCAAGTGAATAAAGTACACAAAGAGGACTTTTGGAGAGTACAAAAAAATAATTTAAAAGGGTGGTGAAGAGAAATGTTGGAGAGTAATAGGCATAATGACAGAGTGTATGCTGGATGAATGAATGTTTTGTGATTCAAGGGAGGGGAGAGCCGGTGCTGGTTCAGGATCCTCTTCTTCATAAAGATCATTCCACTCATCCTTTAAATCAGCTAGGATATTGTGGAGTATAATGCAAGTCATGATCAAATGATTTGCAGTTTTGATCTCCAATTTTTTTTGAAATTAGATTCTGAGCTCCTGAAGACTAGAAAATCATCCCTTTAAAATAACTATAGCATCTTGAATTTGTACTCTTGATTGGGCAAGGTGATTATTAAAGGCAGTTTTGGGGTCACTTTCTAAACTTGCACCATGGAAAGCAGGTATAATGTACTTTCCACTTGCATATGCTGAGTCTGCAAGGAGGTAGTGAGACTCGTAAAAGTATGAGTCAGGGGTTTGAGAAATCCTCATTCTTTGGAAGACGGAAGAGTCATGACATGAGCCAGGGCAGCCACTATGAAAAGCAATCAATTTTTTATTGACGTTGCGTACAAGTTGAACAGCAATAGAGTATCTAGAAAGAAGATAAAAAGTTAGTTTATGAATGATGAGAAATTGGAGAAGATTTTGAAGAAATTTTTTTTTGAAATCAAAATAATGGTTGCCATCATGAGCAGGCTTTTGACTCAAGGGTAGAGTTGTGCCATCAACAAATCCTACACAGCCAGGGAAACCTTCAGCTTGCATTACTTGAGAGGATTCAAGTCGCTGTTCTGGAGTTGGCCAAGAAAGTGTTTGAGACTTGAGGGAAAGGATAGCAATCATACAGTGCTTGGTGTATAATATCACAGTACCATATCCTATGTTAAAGAGATCATCCAAACGTCTTAAAGCAGCACCGTTTCCATTTGAGCCAAAGCAACATAGTGCAACAGCAAGTTGGATGGCAGGATTACGCTGTTTGTTATGGGAATTTTTATGAAAGATAGGATGATCAGAGATGAGTTGATAAAGTTTGAAGAAAGAATTGGGAGAAGTTCTAAAAAGTTGGGTGATGTTTAAATGAGGAATGTTGAGAATGGAGGCCAGATCATATCGGGGATCATGATAAATATTTGGCCCCCTGGTGATGATGTAACACTTTTTGGAAAGAAAACACATATAAGCTAAAGCCTCTTCCAAATCAGAGTCAGATTTATAGTAAAGAAATAAAAGAAAAGTAATAGCATTCATTTTTGAGTGAAGTAGCTTCCTAGTAGAGAGGTGTTTCATTGTTGCCGGTGGAAGGGTTATGTGATGAGGGAAGTGGGAATTCACCACCAAATGTGCAGTTGGGGTGTGTAGATAGAAAAAAAACTCAAGTGTTCGCCACCAAAATTAAGTAGAATAGAGTGAGGAAAGACTTAAGGATGGCATCAGCAATTATGAGTCATGTGACTTTCTTGAAAATCCATCATGGATGAGATGAGTTTGGGATCAGGAATTAGGAATGGAAATTGGGGTATAAGAGGCAGGATAATGCATTATTGTGGATTCTTTATCCACTAGCCATGGGGCTAGTGGATAAGAATCTTCTGCAATTAATAATTTCTGATCCTGGGAAAAAAATTCCTGATCCCTGAACATTGATACCCCCTATTGTAGTCACTATGCTCCTGTTTCCTCACTCATCTACGTTTTATCCTTCTTCTTTTCTTTTTTGTTATTTTTCTCCTTTTTGCTTTACATTTTTCTTGGCGCCATTTTTCCCACTTGCTCACTCCAGGCTACAGGTATTTACATCCTACTATTGTTTTTACTAATTCATCTAATATTGTATGTGCCCTAGGTATTTGGGTTTAAAACTGTAAGATGTGAAAAGTGTTCTAATAAATACTACTTGTCTTCCTTAAAAGGTACATTACATTGTTATTTACTTTTGTGTCATCATACAATTAACACTCATCTACGTTTTATCCTTCTTCTTTTCTTTTTTTCTTTTTCTTCTTTATGCTTTACTTTTTCTTAGCACCATTTGTCCCACTTTCTCACTCCATGCTGCAGGTATTTGGGTTTATAACTGTAAGACGTGTGAAGTATTCTAATAAAGACTTCTTGTCTTCCTTAAAAGGTATTTGGGTTTAGAGCTGTAAGACATGCAAAATCTTCTAATAAAGACTTCTTGTCTTTCTTAAAAGCTGCAGATCTCCTACCTTGACTAAGAGGTTATGGGCCCAGGAGCCAATTAATTAAGTGAATCATTTAACACACGCTGTAGACAATCCTATAGTACTAGCTATAGGCCTTGACCAAGGGAGTTGGAGAAAAACCAGAGAGAAAATCCCCTGTCCCTTTAGAAAAATAGAGTGAGATTTTCTTGATAAAGTAAGTTGGTTCCTGTTTTGCTAAAGCTCCTGTTTAACACACTTGACTGCTTGATGAGCCAAGAAAGTAGTCCCCAGATAGACTACTAGACCAAAAAACTGAAATGTAGAACAAAGTCCACACCAGAGACAGCAAAGATACTTGATGTAGGCTGCAAATCCACACCAGAGACAGCAATAATACTTGCTATAGCTTGCAAGACTATAACAGAGAAAACAGTTGCCAAAGTTAAGTTAAATGAGGAACTCACTTGCAACAAACACAGCCAATAGTGGCCAGAAACAGTGAAAACTGAGTGAGGAACAATGATATCATCTCCGGATGGTTGTAAGATGATTAAGGTTGCCCCAAACTGTCTTATTCACTATGTACACACAGACTACTAACTAAGAGCCCATGCGCACCCACCAATCTGGCGCCTGTACCTGCCAAATTGCATAAAAAACCTCCTGGAGCGCTCCCCAACCTCCTAAAACAGAGGCGGGTGGGCCGCCTGACTTCGGAGATTCCGCCTGAAGCGGCCCGGCCTCCCTGAAGCCAGAAAACCAATAAAAACCACTAATCTACTTAGAAAAATTAGCTACAACTACTAAAACCTTTAAAACACAGAATTTCACTATAACAACATTGGGACATGAAATATAGGGAAAAATTAGCTCTATCCAATGGTACTAAGCACTTAACCCTAAGACTTAAGGTTAGCCCGTAAAATACAAAAAACAAAATTAAACAGCAATCTTTTATAAATGAAAAATGAGGAAATGACCCCTTAAAACTCAGAATATGAAAAATGTCTACAAGACATAAAATATAGAGAAAAACCAGGGCTATCCAATGATAGTACCCACATACCCGCAGACCCAATATCCACGGAATAAAACCAGAAAAATACCCAATTCTTTAACAGATGTCAATTAAGACATGCACAAACCGCGCCAAATCACACAACAAAGGCCCCTGCCAATGTTGGAAGACCACATCCTCCCTCCAATTGAGAATGTCCGCATTCTTTCTTCATCCAACCACCATGTTTAACCTTCTTCCCAAATCTGCCTCTGAAATGGGCCCCTGCCAATACTGCATCGACAATAATTTAATCTGCGCCATGACACCACCTGTCCATCCATACAGAATGTCCTGCGATTTCTGCCAATCCACAAAGAAGACCTGCCACAGACCTGGTCCACTTTCTTCCACAACAGATTCACCTCCACCTCAACCTGGTCCTTCTTCTGCCAGCACCAAAAGATCTAGGCCATCCATCCTGATACCCAGATTAATCAAAAAGCTCCACCCTTCCCAGAAGAGTGCCACAACCCATAAAACAACTAGTTCCCCCATCCCTGGTCCATCTGATGGTAAAGAACACTCATTCCTTCCTTCAACTTTAAAACTGATAACTTCTCAGTTCCTCCCTCTTCTGATAGTGATGATAACAATGTAGGATCCATTGCACCACCAACACCAACGCACTTGCCCACTATCAAGGCCAAGTTCTAACAACACACATCTCAACAGAAACAACTTCTGCTTCACTACTTCCAATCCACTCCTGCTAGAGATCCACAGGACATTGAGAACAGAAGACACCTCATTCACCAGCTCAAGGCTAATTCTGAACACTTCATTTCATCTCTTGATTCTCTCTGTAATTCCACTAGTACTCGAGTCTGATTCAGAAAAGAAAAATTGACCACACCCTCTATAGGATGTAACCACAAACAACCCTCAGTTTTAAGTCTTGGGGGACCATCCTCATTTTATAGTCTTGGGGGACTCAAAAACCCTCAGTTTAAAGTCTTGGGGGACTCAAAAACCTAAATCATAAACCCAGAACCAGAGATCAACCACATTAAGACACAGAGAAAAAACTAACATTCTGGGGTAATTGTGAATAGAGCAGCCAGCCCATCAATTACCCCCAAACTTGCCTTTGCTAAATTCAGAGGCTCCCCCTGTGGATACCCTCCACCAATCTTTCATAACCAACTCCAACAACAAAAACTTTTCCCTCAGTTTATAGTCTTGGGGGACTTACAACCCTCAGTTTAAAGTCTTGAGGGACTAACACAGTGTTCAGTTTAAAGTCTTGACGGACTAGTCTTGATAAAATATTGAAACCAGCCAGTTTAAAGTCTTGGAGGACTAACAGAAACTAGATTTCAGTTTAAAGTCTTGATGGACTGCCTTGATACCATAGATTTTTCAGTTTAGAGTCTTGATGGACTGTCTTGATAAAATAGCTTTTTCAGTTTAGAGTCTTGATGGACTGACAGAATTTTTCATAAAAGGACGCAGCCAATTTCATGCAGCACACCTCTAAAGCCAACCTGCTGAACTTCCACCTTCACTTCATCATCTACCCATCACTGATAAAAATCTCCTCCTATCCCTTTTCATCATCTTTTCTCACCACAGATCATGGCTGTATCTCCTGATGTTAACCCTTCTACTCTCCCTTGCTTCACTGCTCCCAAGGACTATGCCTGCAAACAGTGCATCCACATGTGCAGACCTTGCACATTCACTCTTCCAAATCCTGAATCCAAATTCTACAACAGGGCTTGTGACTCTTGCTATTCCAAAAAGAAAAAATGTGACAGAGACGCCAATTACCCTATTCCTCCGCCTTCTCCTTCTCACAAATACATCTCCAGATCCCCTACCAGATCCCAGAGCTTGGTCCTTCCTCTTCCTCTCTATCTTCTGCTCCTTCCAGAAGATCCAGAAGCTCAGCTTCCCGCACTCTTCCCAAAAGACCAGCCTTAGCCTCACAAGAAACTGCTTTTATCTCCGCCAAATTAGCTCCAAAAGCTTCAAGATCAACTCCCAGGCTTCTAGACCGTGTCCAGGCAGCCCGGCCGACGTTGGGCGGCCCGCCCGCCTCACCAAACAGTGAAAATCAGGGCCAAAACCTCCAAAAACGGCCAGAAAACAGCCAAATTCATCCAGACAACAACAACAACTCAACCCAACTACCTCCTACTGCTCCCAGAGCAATGCAATCAACCCTTCCAAGGTCCAAAAGCACCAAAATTTCCCAGATTTCTAAGAGACCTTCCAGAGAACCCCAAGAAGAAACCAGAACACCACAAACTGCTCCACAACAACAACTTTGTCCCCAACTAAGACAAAGAAACTACACCTCTCCTCTGTCAGCCAACTACTCTTCTGACAGTTCCATCTCTTCAAATTCTCCATCCAGAAGAGAGCAGTCTGCTTCCAAATCCCCCTCTCCTGCTCCATCCTTTAACAACCCTGTTACTCCATCACCAGTACCTCCTCCAGCTGAATCCAACAGAAATAACAACCACAACAACAACAAAAATCTCACTGCTCCAACTAGGCCCCAGGAACATCAGCATCCCAGTTCACCTTCTCAGGATCCTTCAGAGGAAGACCATGAGAATCCATATCTTTCCCTAGTTGATCCACCCACTATAACCATTACAAAATTGTCAGAGATCCAAATCCCAGCTGCTTACAGATTTGATGAGCTTCCAATCTGTAAGTACCAAATTAATTATTCCATTTCTTCAACAAAAAAAATTACTGATCCAATTCTTCTTGTCTAGTTGGCACCCCTCCTCCTGAATCTATTATTGGAGTTGGCCAACCTCTTGAAACTTCTTTGACCCTGGATTATGGAGACATGAAGAAACACCTAAGCACCATGTGTTCCAACATGCTAAAAGCCTTTGCCCTCCATGGACCTTTGAATGACTTTGAAAAATCCCTGAGAAAGCGCCTACTAGATGACCACTGGAAAATGTCTAGGATCATGAAGCACACCCTCCAGCACTCCATTCCTGCCTCTTCTTCTTCCTCCTCTGAACTTCCCTTTAATCCAATTCCTGACCATTAAAATCCCTATCATCTCTCCAGCAGGATGCACTTCAAAGAACAAAGTGCTTCCCACAATCCCAAAAAAAAACAAAAACATCATCACAATCCGGACCAGCCTCCAGAAGCTTCATCATCCAGACAATGAGCTCCTTCAAAAGATTAGAAACATAATAATAATATAAAACACTTAATAAAAATAATTTCAGAATTTTTTTTTTGTATTGTCTACTAATATGCTAAAATTAAAAATTAATAAATAAAATAAAATGAAATAAAATAAATGAAATAAAATAAAATATAAAAAATAATACAAATGGTATCCCCCAGCCAATTGATGAGCTGATCCCCTGATACCTTACCCACATCCAAGTGCACCTTGATGTGGATACACAATTAAATATTTTAAATGATTAAGATAAAACAAAAAACAAAAATTTAGAAATTCAGAAGATAATAATAAAAATAATGAAACACAGAAACAAATGAAATAAATAATAAATAAATAATAATAAAAAAAGAAAATAGCATTGCCCGGCCAATTGATGAGCCTTTCCCTACCAATGCTTGCCCACATCCAGGTAACCCTGATGTGGTAACACCCTATATTTTTGATTTTATAATTTTAAACAACCCCCATAAAAAAATTAAAAGAAAAAAAGAGAAAAAAGAAAATAATCTAAAACTGCTATCTAGCAAAAAAATAACTGCAAAATCAAAGAAAGTACAGCTCCATAGATGGTCCAATAAGGGAAAGTCCAATCCATAGAAATGATCACTGGGTGGGCTCCCTCCAATAAGTAAAAATGATGGGAGACAACCAGTGATCCACCACCAATCTGAAAGAACCAAAGATAAAGAAGCCAGTCCCAAACCAGTTTAAAGTCATAGTGGACTTGAAACCTGAATAATAAACAACAGAACTAGAATTCAACTAGGAAAAACAAAGACTTGAAACAGACATTCTGGGGTAACTGTTCTACAGAGCAGCCAGCTCATCAGTTACCCCCACACTTGCCAAAATAAAATCTAGAAGCCCCCCCTGGGTACATTCTAACAAAAACACAAAATCCAACACAATAAACCGAAACCAATAAGAGTGAAGAGTCCAGCACTTGAAAACCAAAGGAAATTCCAGTTTAAAGTCATAGAGGACTAAAACCTGTGAAAAGAAACCAATACTAGGGTTCAACCAAATTAAGAGAAAGGGTTGGAAACAGACAATCTGGGGTAACTGTTGATAGAGCAGCCAGCCCATCAGTCACCCCTACACTTGCCAAGATCAAATCTAGAAGCCCCACCCATAGGTACCTTCTAACAAAAAGTTTCCAACACAAAAGTTGCTCTGCAACACCAAAAATTCCAAAACAAAAAAGAACCTTCCATAGTTTATCTTCATTGCGGAGTCAATCTTCTTCATGTCTAGTGCCTCTGGGATAAAACATCTTCACTTGGTCTGCAGCCACCCTCTTTTTTAAGAATGCACCATCCAACTCTTCCAAAACATAAGAACCTCCAGACGCCTGAGATCTGACTCTGTAAGGTCCATTCCATCTGTCAGCAAACATTTTCCCCCACTGACTCTCCAAACTTCTATTATACACCAAAACCAAACAACCAGGTTTCAAGGGATTCCTGAGTCTATGAGCCAACTTCTTGTCCCAGTACCTGACTGATTGATTCCTAATCTTCATCATTCTAGAGTATGCCTTCTCTTGACATTCCTCTCTACATTCCAACTGTTGCATCCTGGCACAGAGCAAATCTTCTGTTGAGTGCACGTCATCCCAATCAATTCCAAGATAAGAGACAGCTTCCAAGTCCACTGGTAGAACGGCTTTCTGACCAAACATTAACTCATAAGGAGAATAGCCAGTTGTCCTCTTCACAGTGACCCTATCAGCAAATATAACCAAGGGTAAATAATGCCTCCACCTTTCGGCACTATCTCCACACATCTTCACCAAAGCATTCTTAATAACTTGATGGCCTCTTTCAACCATGCCTTCAGCTTCAGGATAATACGGTGTAGCCACTCTAACCCTATAACCAACACTAGCCACAGCTTCTTTAAATTCGGCACCAAACTCTGGCCCACCATCAACAGTCACCAACTTCATCAACCCATACCTATAAGTCCACTCCTTCTTCAAAAACTCTGCCACACTCTTGGCAGTCAAATTAACCAGAGGCACTGCCTCAACCCAACCAGACAAATCATCCCTGGCAACAATCAAGTATTTATACCTGCCCTCTCTAATATGGACAGCATCAAGACTGACTCTTCCAAAGACAGTTGATTCACCAGTAGCACGGCCCACCTCTTTAGGTTTCAAATGACTTCTTCTTTGACATTCTTCACAAGATTGAACCCAACCTTGCACAGCCAACTTCATACCCGGCCACCAAAATCTGTCTGCTACTCTTCTATAAGTCTCCCCAAAGCCTCTATGACCAAGGTCTTCATGCAAAGACTTCAAAACCAATTCTGGACCCTTCTTCTGAGTCACCACCACTTGAGGATTTGGATGTCTTCTCCTCATCAACCGCCTTCCTGACACATAAAATCCAGGACTCTTCTTTTTGATTGCCAACCAAGAATCATCATCACAACTATCTGGCCTCTCCAAGGTCAACAGATATTCCACCAAAATAAAATAAAAACCAGACTGACCCCAGGTCTCATCTTAAAAATCCAACAAAACAACATCCAAAGGTACAATTCTGTCACCAAAATCACCAGTGTGAACATGAGCCAATTGAGCAGCCCAACCAGGACACCAATCTTTAAATTTTGGCATGTCCTTCCCTTTCCACTGAACCTTGTGAGAATCCAGTTCACTAACAAAAACACCCTTTTCCAATTTTGAGCTGTCCCAAACAACAACTCCATCTTCATCAACAAAAACATCCTGATCACCAGAATCAAAATCAGATCCAGCCAGTTTAGCCTCTTGGGAGAGGTCAGAACAATCATCCAGTTTAGCCTCATGGAGGAGGAAAGAAAAATCCTCAGCACCCTTTGTGCTGGCCCTAACCACTGGAACATCCTCATCAAACTCTTCAGAATCAGAATCCTCGTCTGTAGGTGGTCTCCTTGATAATCCATCAGGCATAGTAAAAGTTTTACCTGGTTTGTGTACCAGGTCAAAAGAAAAATGTTGAATAAATGCCACCCACCTAGTCATTGGAGCATTTGGAAGACTAGGTGTATTGATCATCTGAACCAAAGATTTTGCATCCACCTGCAGCTCAAAATGCTGCCCCCACAAAACCGTCTGTAGCTTCTTTAAAATTTTAGCTACGCCACACAATTCCAACTTAGGTTGAGAATACCTAGATTCCACCTCATTAAACCCCACAGACTCATACCTTACTGGCCTGACCCTCCCAGTCTTATCCTCCTGAGACAAGACAGCACCAGCAGCAATATAACTTGAGTCCACTGCCAGATAAATTTTTCCAGCACCAACACCATAATCCAACTTGTGAAGAACAATATCCTCACCAACAACCTTTTTCAACTTCTGAAAAGCCTCTTCACACTCTTCAGTCCATTCCCAATCTGCATCTTTTCTGGTCAACCTCCTTAAAGGTGAAGCCAAAAAAGAAAAATCCTTAATAAAAATCCTGACATATACACATACACCCAAAAATCCCCTGACTTCAGTAGTATTTTTAGGCCTTGGCCATGACTGAATTTTATTAATCTTCTTCTTCGCCATAATCCTTCCCTCTTTACATACCACATGACCCAGAATTTCCAAATCAGGAACACAACAACAGAATTTTGACCTTGAAATGGTCAAACCAGCCTCTTCAATCCTAAACAAAACTCTCTCTAGAGTTATTGCATATTCCCACACAAACCTCCTTATGCCAGGGTTCTCCGCTAACACCTCATTACCATAATCAGTGGATGGTCCTTTAATTCCACCATCATCAATAAAAATACCAGAATGAGTAGGAACCTCATCCTGCAAAATCCAAGCCATCTGTGCTTGATAAACTGCCACTGAACTAGTTGCTCTATGAGGCAACCTAGTGAGCTGAAATCTTCCCAAAGGAGTCTCAAAAGTTGTGAGAGGCCTTGAATCCGTATGTAGTTCCCTCTCATCATAACCACCCATAATATCACCCAAACCATAACACACCCTTCCAGCGAAAGCTTCAACAAAATCCTCTGCACTTGGTGGCATACCAGCGTCCTTGATAGTGACTCTATTCAAGGCTCTAAGATCATGAACCACCTGCAACTTTCCATTCAGCTTCTTTACACAGAACACCGGACTTGAGTAACTGGATGTCAATTGCTCGTATAACCCAGTCCTGACTCTTTCCCTAACAATCTCCACAAAATCCTCTCTAATAGCGGCTGGAATCGGAATAGGTTTGATTTGCCAAGGTTCATGACAAACCACAGGAATCAAGTAAGGTTCCCCATAAGAGTGCTTCAATACACCCCTTTCCTCCTCAACAAACGCCACAGCTTTTTCCCTTAGCACAATAATGTGCAACAACAACTTCTTTTCTTCTTCAGACAACCACCCATCAGGACCAAAATTAACAACTTTAAATCTTTCCACAGTCACCCTAGCCGTCTCTACAAATTCTGGAGGATTCTTCACCAAAGGAGTACAGTACGGATCTCTTGACAAAGGAGGTCTCTTCAAAGGCGGATTCAAACCCACAGGCATAGGCTCATTGACAGGCCTAATCTTCTGCGCCACCTTCTCATACTTTGCCGCTCCACCTTCAACTTGAGGGATCTTCAGGAAATCTTCACCACCTGACCTGGAACAAAAACCAAGGGTTTCCCCATTGCTCACATGTGTGGCCAAGGTAATGTTTTTGAAAGGTGTAGAAGAAACCCTAGCAGTGCACAATTGGGAGGACTTACTTTTACACACCAATCTCACCACTCCAAAACTTTTCCGCAAATTCACATCTTCATCCTCACTTCCAACTTCCAAATCTTCAAATCTTGATTCATCTTCTGAATCATATCTTCTAAAATTGTGCAATTTATCCTCATGCTGGAGGCCCAAAAATTGATCTTGATGATATTCTCTCTTCAAAATTTTCTGCAGTTTAACCTCACGCTGGAGGCCCAAAAATAGATCTTGACTATCTTCACAAAAATATTTTGCATCTTCTTTCTTCATTATCTTCAGATTTTTTTCTTGATTTTCATAAATTATCTTGAAATTTTTATCTTCTTTTCTTGAGTTTTCTTCTGACCTACAAAAATAACAAGGGGTTTCCCCAATGATCACAGGTGTGGCCCAGGTAATGTTTTTGAAAGGTGTAGAAGAAACCCTAGCAGTGCACAATTTGGAGGACTTACCTTTAGACCCCAATCTCACCGCCCCAAAACTTTTCCACATATCTTTCAATAAAGATATATAACCAATCTTCTTCTTTGAACTTGAATTAAAAATAATTAAGAATCTTGAGAGAGAACAGAGACTTGATAAAAAACTTGATGAATACTTGCAAAGAAGAGAAACATTAAAAAGAGAAAGTTGAAAATACACTTGGTATATCTCCAAGGGAGCTGACCTACTACAACCTGGGATTTCCTCATCTTGGGGAGAGGTTTCAGCACTAGGGTGATCAGCCCTTTTTACTCTAAAAAAGACAGACTCTCAATAGAGCCTGAGCCGCACTCCAAAAAACCAGAGGCAGTACCCACTTCCTTCCTTCTCCTGCAGCAGTCCATGCACTGGAACATTGAAGATAAACCAGGCCTAGTCTCCCAACCATCCTCTCCAGGGGATGATAACCTCATGTGAAGCCTCCTTTTGTCTTCACCAGTCAACTCCAAACTGATTCCCAAATCAAATTGATAACCAATTCTTGCCTGAAAATCCATCAAGAATGGCCCACCCAAAAATGCTTTTACATTACCTTTAGCAATGTAAAAATGAACCTTCCCTGAGGCTCCTCCAACATCTAACTTCACAAACTCTGAAGTTCCAACCAATTCACTGACATGGCCACTGATCCCTCTCAAATTCCCACAAATACCAGTTTTGATGGGGAGGCCCATATGAGTTGCCTCAAACAAAGAAATCAGGTTTATCTGAGAACCTGAATCCACCAATGCCCTTGCCTCCCTGCCATTCAGAGTGACATTGACATATCCCAGAATAGCAGAAAAATGAGTTTCCAACCCCTCACCAAACTTTTCAGCAGAATCAAAAATGTATTCTACCTCACCAGAAGAAACCCTTCTCCTGGTCAACAACTTTTTCTGCCTATCAGCCAACCCTGGACTGATAGCATACAATTCCCCATAAGATAGGGAAACCTGACCCTGATTCATCCTTTCCAGGACAGATTCCATAACATTAACTTGACCAGACACTACTGGCCTCTCAAAGTGAGCTCTTTGCTTTACCACCTTGGTCCTAGAAGCTTCTTGAGGACCAGCACCACCAACAGATTTACCATTAACAGGAACCAAACCAGATCCCTCACCAGAACCTCTGACTCCAACAGGCTTTGGCAATGAAGCCAAAGGGACATCCTCCTCAGAGTCAGAATCCACCTCCATTGGCATTGGCTCACCATTCAGGTCCAATGCACCAAAACTAGGGGGGCCCATGTCAGCCATACCCTTCTGCATCTTGTACAGCTCCTCTTTGCTGTACCTCTTCCTAGCTGCACTCAGCTTAGGATCCACCTTTGAAGCATTTGGCTTTGGTTGGGCCTGAGAACTGCTCTTAGGCCTACCGACCTTTCCTGCTTCCACATCATAAACACCAGCCAAGCATTCACTACTTGACTGTCCACCACAAGAATACAACTCCAAACCACCAAAGGAAGTAGAAAAAGAGATCTTATTGACCTCCTTCCCCTTTCCCTTGACATCCTCATCTACCTTAACAGAAGAATTCCCCTGATCAGGAATCTCCTCAAACCTTGGCCTCCTTTGATTGAGACCACCCCTTCTCCTGACCAAATCCACAGGAGCCTGCCCCTCACTGGGCTTCACAAAAGAACCATCAGGGAACTTAAAAACCCTGCCATCAAACTCCACTTTTCCTTCAGACACATCTCTGTTCAGTGCCCAACAATCATTGGACCTGTGCCCCCTCCTACTGCAATAAGAGCAAACCCAAGGATCACTCCTACCAGCCCTCCTATCAAAATTTCTAGGCTGAGAAGGTGTCTTATTAAACTTCTTGGCCTCCTGAACAAAAATGTGCAGCTGCTTTGTAAGATCAGCCAACTGCTCCACCATTGGGTCCCTCTCCTGTTTGGGCACCTGCACCAAATTTTTCTCCTCCTTCTTCTCCCTAACTTCCTCTTCAGCCAAAGCCTCACTGACTTTGCTGACATACTTGGCACACCCCTCCTGATAGGTGTCCACAGCCAATAACTTCAAATGGGCCTCAACAGCCTCCTTCACCTTATCCAAGGCAGGCAACTTCTGCTCCCCATTAGAAAGAGTCTTCATCAATTCCTTTCTTGACAACTCCTTCAACACATCCATCCTGACATCTCTAGCCAGGGCAGACCAAAAAACATCTTTAGAAGCATTTTCATGTGCCAGCCCCTCCACTTCCACCAAGTATTCCACCACAGGATCAAACTGTAGCAGAAACTTCCTGTAACTATGTAGGTTACCAACACCACCATAAGATTGCCATTCACTGACAACCTTATTCAGATCCACCATAGTGAACCTGACACCCCATCTATCCACCATCTCCCTACACAACAATTTCCAATCCCTCTTCTTGTAGCCAGACATGGCCACAATCTCCTTCTCCACTGACCTATCACCAATGAAGAAGATAATCTGCTTCACCATGTCCAGGTAGGAAGCACCATCCACTCCAGCAGCAGTTTCATACTTCTCTAGAAACCACTTGACATCCTCCCCATTAAACTTGGTACCATCCCAAGTTTTAATCCTCACACACTCCCTAACCATCACAGAAGGAGGACAATCCCCCCCACTGACAGTCACCACAGGAATAGCAGAACCAGAAGCCATTCCTCCAGTCCAAAACACCAAAAAGAGCCAACCAAAGAAAACAGAGATTCCAAAGAACTAGCAAGTTCTACCCCACGTTGGGCGCCAGAAATGTAGACAATCCTATAGTACTAGCTTTAGGCCTTGACCAAGGGAGTTGGAGAAAAACCAGAGAGAAAATCCCCTGTCCCTTTAGAATAATAGAGTGAGATTTACTTGCTAAAGTAAGTTGGTTCCTGTTTTTCTAAAGCTCCTGTTTAACACACTTGACTGCTTGATGAGCCAAGAAAGTAGTCCCCAGATAGACTACCAGACCAAAGAACTGAAATGTAGAACAAAGTCCACACCAGAGACATCAAAGATACTTGATGTAGGCTGCAAATCCACACCAGAGACAGCAATAATACTTGCTATAGCTTGCAAGACTATAACAGAGAAAACAGTTGCCAAAGTTAAGTTAAATGAAGAACTCACTTGCAACAAACACAGCCAATTGTGGCCAGAAACAGTGAAAACTGAGTGAGGAACAATGAGATCACCTCTGGATGGTTGTATGATGATTAAGGTTGCCCCAAACTGTCTTATTCACTATGTACACACAGACCACTAACTAAGAGCCCATGCGCACCCACCAATGTGGCGCCTGTACCCGCCAAATTGCATAAAAAACCCTCCTGGAGCACTCCCCAACCTCCTAAAACAGAGGCGGGTGGGCCTCCCGACGTCGGAGATGCCGCCTGAAGCGGCCCAGCCTCCCTGAAGCCAGAAAACCAATAAAAACCACTAATCTACTTAGAAAAATTAGCTACAACTACTAAAACCTTTAAAACACGGAATTTCACTATAACAACCTTAAGACATGAAATATAGAGAAAAATTAGCTCTATCCAATGGTACTAAGCACTTAACCCTAAGACTTAAGGTTAGCCCGTAAAACACGAAAAACAAAATTAAACAGCAATCTTTTATAAATGAAAAATGAGGAAATGACCCCTTAAAACTCAGAATATGAAAAATGTCTACAAGACATAAAATATAGAGAAAAACCAGGGCTATCCAATGATAGAACCCACATACCCGCAGACCCAATATCCACGGAATAAAAACAGAAAAATACCCAATTCTTTAACAGATGTCAATTAAGACATGAACAAACCACGCCAAATCACACAACAAAGGCCCCTGCCAATGTTGGAAGACCACAATGCTATAATCTACATTTCATCTGCTACTATGTCAACTGATAACTTTACTGTCTCCATTGGCTCAGATGGACCAGTGTTGAAAAAAACCAAATATCTTTCATGTTCTATGAAAATGAAAGGTTATCTACTACAGAATAGTTTATACCACCTAGTAGCAATTGGCCCCATCCAGTCCTCTACCTCTCAGTCTAAATCTCCTGAGGATGCTTCCACTGC
Source organism: Hemileia vastatrix (assembly GCA_030280995.1). Taxonomy (NCBI): domain Eukaryota; kingdom Fungi; phylum Basidiomycota; class Pucciniomycetes; order Pucciniales; family Zaghouaniaceae; genus Hemileia; species Hemileia vastatrix. The sequence continues at coordinate 49,607,668 of JASXTE010000001.1, forward strand.
ATCCTCTTCTCCCCTTCTCTCAGAAGATACTGAGTTTTAGTTTCAAAAGATCATGGGAATTTTCTTCTTAAAAATGGACTCTTACCACACCAACATCTTTATTGGTACTTCCAATGACATAATTCATGCCTTTATCTGGAAAGCACTCTTTGATCACTATCATTCATGAAGTGCTTCCAACAAAGTTTTTGTACTGTACAGACTGTACACCTTCTCTTTCAACAGAGACTTTGGAGCCATGCTGGAAGAAATCAAAATGCTCAAGAAAAAAATTCTTCTTGTTCAAGCAGACATAAGTGAAGAAGCTCTCTGCATTATGATACTTCACCATCTTCCCTCTCAATTTGAAATCATGCTACAAACTCTCTTCTCCAAATCCAATGACACTGCTTCCACATTGAATACTCAAGCCTTACTATCTACTTTCATGGAATTTGAGCTAAACTCGCTGGCTGCTCCAGAAACTTCCACTTTTTCTGCCCTCACCTCAAAAAAGGTCCTGCTGAAATCTGCGCCAGTGGTAAACACAATCCAAAAATCAAGCATAGTGAATATAATTACTTTCAACTTTACCTGCATCTTTGCAAAGAACATGAATCCTTCAGAAATAAGGTCAATGTCAATTTTGCCTCTCAACTGGACATCATTGATCTATCAACCTTGATAATGTGTCTCTCTAAATTTGCACTCAACTCAATTCTGCGTTTTAACTCCATTCTTGATAGTGGAGCTACCCAACACATTTTCTGAAACAAATCTTACTTTCTCCAATTTACCCCTGAAAACTCTTCAGTCATTGTAGGGAATGGGAGATCTGTCAAGTCTCAAGGAGCTGGGACTGTTTTTGGAACTGTTAATGGCATGAACATTAAACTCAAATACTGTCTTTGCATTCCTTCTTTTAAACAAAACCTTATCTATATAATAGGGGGTGTCAGTTCTGGCAAATCCGCACTTAAATAAGTGCGGATTTCCAAAACACACTAGCCCCAATACTGGTGGATTTCAAAATGAAATAAGTCACTTATTTCACTCAAATCTGCACTTTCTCAACCAAAAGTGCTGATTTCACCATCAAGTCCCATTTCACTGATTTGTCAGCATCATCCCATTCATACGCAGCACTGCGCAGCATAAAACTTCATAACTCAAAACATTGTACATCACTTACATCTTCATATCATATCATATAAGAGTTATGCCTTCCTCACTTTCAAATCGTGATAAATTACATAAAGAAATGACTTTCATGGCTCTTGAACTGCTCTTGGACTCTGATTCCGATTCTGATTCTGATCTAGAAGAAGATTTTGTCTTTTTATCAAAAATGGCCACAAAACATTACCTTCTTCCCAGAAAGCCTCAAGTACTTCATACCCCCAAGTACACCATCCAAACACTTCTTAACCTATCTACACCCAGTTTTAGACAGCTGTTCAGGACTTCTCAGGAATGTTTCATTAAATTTCTTGAGCTTATTCAGGATCATCCCATATTTCACAATAATTCTCAAAAAGAACAACGACATCCTTCAATTCAATTGGCCATCACACTATGTTGTTTGGGTTCAAATGGTAATGGAGCCGCTTTGAAACGTTTAAAAAATGTCTTTGATTTAGGGTATGGTTCAGTTAACACTTATGCCAAACGATGTATCACTGCCATCAACTCCTTGGAATATCAACTTCTCACCTGGCCAACAAAAGAAGAGCGACTTGAATCATCTCAGGTTATTCAAGCAGAGGGCTTCCCAGGATGTATTGGTTTTGTTGATGGTACTACTATTCCTTTGAGCCAGAAACCTGCTCAAGGTCGAAAAAATTACTTTCACATTCTCATCAAAAATTTTCACCAAAATATTTACAAGTCAAAAAAATTCTATATCTGTTTTAAAAAATTGGCAATACTCTCCCCTGCATTTTATTGAAGCAAGGGGTGGATATCACCAAAATTTTTCTAAGTCATCAATTTCACATGTCAGATTTGAAAATTTGGCAATAATCCCCCCTGCATTTTATTGAAGTAAGGGGTGGAAGTCATCTGAATTTAATATAATTACATAAATTATTAAATAAATATCTAATATATATCAATTTCCCTAGTTTAAAGTAATGAAAATCCCTCAAGCCAAAATGCATATCAAATCTAGAAACAAAAGTTTCGGACTTTCCACAGGTATAGGCTAGAGGAACCCCATGAAACAAATAAATGTTATCATAATTACCTTTTATAAAACACAAGGTCCTGGGCCCATTACTTTAGTTGAGGAAATTGATACATAAAAAATATTTATTAAAAATTTATGAAAAAATATAAAATTTTTGACGACAACTCTAATCCCCATACTTTTTGGATCTAGATAAAGTCTTTTTAAATCGATTAACTTTACCTTCTTTCATTAACTTATTGATTCTTTGAATCAACTTATGACTGATTTGAAATGAGCAACCAAAATGTGTTAAATCTTGACAGGATTCCAAACCAGGAGGAGCTTTGGTCGTTTGATGATTATCCTTAGAAGAATTCCAAATAGTTTTGATGATACCATTTCCCAAACCAAAATCAATGATGCACCGGTAGTCTGGAAAATATAAACCATGTCCTTTGATTTTAGCTTGAGATGGTATTGGTTGTCCAGTTATTGGATTGATATATGAGAATATACCAAAAGTAAGAAAATTGGCATCATTCCTATCAATATGAATCCTATTGTGGAATCCAGAATGAGTGATAATAACATTAGAAAATAAAAGATATTCGTGGCTGATATCTTCCCTTTTGAAGTCACACCAATTTGGTATTCCAACTTTGGTTGCAAGTTCATGATTTTTTTCAAATGCTTTATTACAAAGCTTTTTGAGTTGAAGAGCAAGAAAAGAGTTAAAGGAAGGTAGAGTGTCCCATAAGCAAAAATATTCATCTTTTTGAGCTTTAGTGATATTCTTGAGCAATGAATATATGCCTATATAATTGAAATTCCTAGATAATAATCATATAAGAGTTTCAGAATCCTTATCCTCTAAATATGCAATATAAAAATGTGAAATAAGACAAGTGAAATTTGGAAAAAAGGCTCAACTTCAAAGGTCAAAATCTCAGCAACCACTAAACCTAATTCAAACCTGTTTGTGGGAAATGAAAGATATGCTTTAGTAGAATCTTCAGTTAAAGGACATGTGATTTAAATAAACCTAACCCTAATTTGTTACATAAAAAATGAAATAAAAATTTAAATTGGGAAAAAAAAGGCTCAACTTTAGCAGTCAATATCTCAGCAACCACTGAATCAAATTCAAATCTGTTTGTAGGAAATGAAAGGTAGCCTTCAGGAGAATCTTCAGTATAAAGAACATTAGATTTGAATAAACCTAACCCTAATTCCGAGTCTGATTTTCAAAATTTTACAAAAACTTGAAAAGTGGTAATGAAGATGAGATCAAAAGGAGTTTTATAAGTTCACTGTTATACAGATAAGAGTCATACATATATTTAAGTATGAAGTTTTCATAAAAGGAATGAGATATCATATAGGCATGAAAAAAAGGAGATGAAACTTACCTTGATTGAAAAGTAGGAAAAATAGAGTGAGAAAGATTGATGTTGGAATTGTGGGGAAATTGAATATGGAGTAAGTGAAATGCATAAAGAATGTGCAATGTATGTGTTTCAATGAAATGGAGCCAAAAAAAAGTGAAGTAAGGGAAAGGGGGGATAATGACCATGCCAAGGAGGGATGAAGAGTAGGGTGATGGAGCTAAAAAAGAAAGTAAAGAGGGAGAGAAAAAAAAGGTTAATTATACCATTGAAATCCAAAATAACCACTTACAAAAAAAATTTAGATAAAAAAAATAAAATAAACAGAAAAAAACAAAAAAAATTATAATTAGTAATCAAAAAATCAAAAAAAAAGAATAAAGTGACTTACCTGGAGAGATGAGATGACAAAATGAATGAAACCAAATTGTTTGAGGGATGTTGGAGGAGAATAGGAAAAGGATATGAGGGATGAATGAAAAAAAAATCACTGACAAAATATGCGATTTCAGAAAATATGCGATTTCATGTTGAGCTGGTGAAAGAAAACCAATGAGCCATCCAAAAAAAAGATTTTCACCATAAATTCCAAAAAAAAAAATGAATATGCAACAAACCAAAATACCAACCCGAGTGAATGAAGTACACAAAGAGGACATTTGGAGAGTACAAAATGGTATGGGAAAGAAAGGGATGTTGTGGCCAACATGTGGTTTTGAAAAAAAAATCATGAAAAAAGTGCTGATTTGAGGTCAGAACTGACACCCATTTTTGAAATAAGTGACTTTTTTGCAAAATTTAAGTGCTGATTTGGTTTGAAATCCGCACTTAAGTTAAGTGCGGATTTTCCAGAACTGACCCCCCTAATAAATATTCTTAAAAAAGGTCCAACCTTGAAGGGCTCTTAAACTCAATATGAAGTAAAAATTCATGATAGAGTCATCATTTCTGGACCAATCTCAAAAAATCTTTTGAAATTCATCCCCCTTCCTTGAAAGCCCTCTCCTTACAAAATTGTTTCTGCATTAAAAGCCAAATCCTTACCTGTTTCTGTCTGGAATTTGAGTCTTGGTAATCCTAACCTTGAATATTTAAATGCGCTCAAGAAGATGGAAATAATCAAGTTCCCTGCTTTCAATACTCTTCCTTTTTGCAAGTCATGTGTTAAGGCAAAATTTCATAAGGTTCCCTTTAGTGGAACTATATCTCAAGCTTCACAACCACTCAAATTCCTGCATATTTATCTAAGTGGAAAAATATCTCCTCCTTCTCTAAGTGGTGCCAAATATTACTTTTGTATCACAGATGCTTATTCTAATTACAGATTCATATTTACCTGGAAAAATAAAGTCAAAATTCTTCCTGTATTTAGAAATTTCAAAAAATTTATTGAAATGCATCTTAATTATAAAATTGCTAATATTTTCAATGATAATGATGGTGAATACATTAATTGTCAGTTCAACTCTTTTCTTTCTAAGGAAGGAATCCAAATAATAACCACCTCACCTCATCATCCTGAGAAAAACCCTATACCTGAGAGAGGAAACTGTACCACCACAGAGAAGGCTAAAGCTCTCCTCTTTATTGCCAACATACCTCTGGAATTCTGGGAAGAAGCTGTCAACACTTCTGTTTTCCTTGAAATAAGATCTCCCACTACATGCAACAATATTATTACTCTGTATAAAAAACTCTTTAACCTCAAAACCAGAGTTGACAATCTCCAAACCTTTTCCTGTGCTGCTTTGCCACTAATAACCAAACATGTTCAAAGAGGGAAATTCATGCCTGATAGTAAAAAATTCATTCTTCTTGTTTATGTTGAAAATATGAAAAGTTACAGACTGTTTGATATTGAAAGTAAAAAAATCATCACCTCACACCATGTACAGTTCAACAAGTCAGAATTTCCTTATCCAAACTCTACTCTCTGTCTCAAAAATCTTGTAGAAGACTATTTGGAATTTAAAATTCCTGCCTCTCATTCTACCTCCTCACCTTCAGTATCAGAGTGCAGTTCCAACTCTAACAATGATTCTCTAATCTATGAGGATTCCACTGAAACTTATGAGTCATCTGCCACTTCTGATGTAATTTCTGAAGAACTCAACCCTTTTTCTATAAAAACAGAATTACCAGCCACCAAAACTCATGTCCCTACTGCTCAACAATGGACCACAACCAACTTGCTCCCTTCTCAAGAAATTTCCTCAAAAATTGACCCAAAAAATATCATCTCTGAGAAGAGGCGCTGAGCCAATGCTGCCTTAAAATTTTCCAATGACCTGCTAGCCAAAAAAATCTTAACACCTCAGTCCTATTCTCAAGCCATTAATGCAAAGTATGATGACTGTTGGAAAGAAGCCATCAATGACAAACTAGAAAAATTTAACAAAAACCAAAGTTTGGTCTATTGTTGATTCACCCTCAAACATTTGACCTATTGGTTGGACCTGGGTATTCAAGGATAAGGAAGACAAAAATGGAAATATAAAAAATTTGAAGGCTTGTTTATGAACTCAAGATTTTCTCAACAACTTTGCATTGATTAATAAAAACTTGTACCCCAAATGGATGACTTACTACTCTGCGTACCTTATTTTGTGTTGCAGCTATGAAAAATTGGCCCTGTCATCAAATGGATGTAAAGGGTGCATTCTTATAGGGCGTTCAGAAGGAAAAATTTACTTGAAAGTAACCTTGGGTGGTGTAACTCTATCTTAATTTACTAATCCTGTGTTGAAACTGATGAAAAGTCTATATGGACTGAAACAGTCACCCCAATTTTGGTATCAGCACCTCAAAGTTTTATTCAACTCTCTTCAAATGGCACCAAGTGCCTCAGACCCATGTTTATTCATCAGAAAACATGATGAGAATCCCACTTATGTTTTTTTCCAAGTTGTTGATCTTGCTATGTTTGGGCCAGAAACCTCCTAGTTTCAAGAGACCATTCAAAATTTTTTTGATATGGATGACTAGGGAATTTCCAAACATCTACTTGGAATGAACATCCATCACAATACACAAAGCTCAACATACTCTCTCAATAAAAAACTCTACATCAAAAATCTTCTTTGCAACTACAATATGGTTAATGCTAAACCAGTACATACTCCCATGATTTAAAATCAGAAATTGGTTGTGGATTCCCCTGAGTATATCAACCAATCCATAAAACTCAATGTGAATGATTTAGTGCTATAGGATCTCTCAATTCTCTTCTGAAACACACAAGCCCTGAATTGTCATTTTTTGTCTCTCAATTATCTCAAAATTAAGAAAATCCTGGAATGACCCACTGGATTGCTTTTAAAAAAGTACTACACTATCTTGTTCATGCCATTGATAAACCTCTTGTCTATGGGGTTAATTGGAATCCACTTTATGCACTCACCATTGTGGCAGTCAAAGTTTTAGTAAGGAACTTAAGTTTATTAAAAGAAAATTTTTGGGAGATGATTATTAAGATTAGAAAAGCCAATCTAATTTTTAAATGGCATATATTTAAAAGAATGAGCATAAAAGTGATAAGTGTTAAATGAAATATCTTTTCTCTATTTATTATTGTCTTGTCAATCTCTACATGTAATACTGAATATAGATATTAACTCTTTTTGGACTTATTACTTTTTTATCTTTCATTTCATTTTTGTTCCATGTGTATTTATTTCATTTTTATGCAAAGTAGCACTTATTCTATTTTATGAATAAAAGGAGTTGCATTCACTTTGTTATTCTGCATCTCCTTTTATCACTCTTTTTCTACTTATTCTCACTTTTAACTTTTCAATTATTATTCTTATTAACATATTGAATTCCCCTCAGTTTCTATTACTTTAAAACACTGCTTCCCTCATAGACCAGTGTCTGTCAATCCTTTTTAAATTTTGTTGTTTACATATTTGGTTAAGGTATTTCATTTTCTCTCAGTTTCTATTAAATTAAAGCGCTGCATCCTTCATAGACTTGTGTCTATCAATCCTTATTAACTTTTGTCGTTTAAATCTTTGGTTCAGTTCAAAAATAAGAAGGGGTTAATTTTACAAGCCATGATTAAACAAATAATTAAAAATCAGAAAATTCCATTATAGAACTAAAAGTGCATGGAAATTAAATTCAGAAGTCTCAAGAATCTTTGAGAATTTCTGTGGATTTTTTATTATTTTTCTACTATTTTTAATAATTTTATAAAGTATTTTTGGTTATTTTTGATTTTTCATAATTTACTTAACTTTGATAAATTTTTACTATGTGAATAGGGCTACACAAAGTACAAAAATTAGAATGGATTATAAAAGAGAAGTAGCTCTATCATATATAGCTTTTCCATATTTTTTATTAGTATTTTAAATGTTCTAATTGAGTACAGAAGTCCATAAAAGCTCTGAAATTCTACAGACAAGCTCCGTACAAGCTCAGGTGATCTCTGGAAAATCTCTGGAATTCTCTGGTTAGGAAAAGTAGGGCAGGTGACAAAATATGCATATAAAGCCTGCAGACTCAAAATTAGAGAGACATCTAGCTGATAGACAACTTAACCATCAACAAAAACCACACAAATTATAACAATCATTAATTATTTTACATAACAAATTATAAGTTGTAATACCCTAATAGTTATAACACATTTATATAAAAATTTATTGATTTCACTCATAAAAATATATAATGACATATATGGTACTATTTTAAAGGTCTCATCATCTGGGATTTGAATATAAATTATAAATCTTATAAAATAAAAGCTTCATAAAAACATGTTATTCAATCATTTAAATAACTTTTCTAAATACATCTTCATTGTTGTGCTTATTTCCCTCATTATAAAGAAAAATTATTATAAATCTGAATACCATTATTAACAAATGGTTTATTTTTCATTTCATATTAAGTAGCATTTATAGCTTAGTTAATTGTGAACTCTTTATTTACTCAAAGGGACAGGGTTTTCTTCAATTTATCCAACTCTCTTAGATTCTGCTTACAGCAAGGAAACTTTAAGAGTCTTTCTACATTTGTGGCTCTCAGAGTGTGGGTTGAATTCTAAAGCATTTAATTGATCTTAATTGGTATTTGGACACACTTAGACTGAAAGAGGCTTATTTAAAAAATGCTTATATTCTTATTAATGGTGTAGACAGTCCTATAGTACCAGCTATAGGCCTTGACCAAGGGAGTTGGAGAAAACCCAAAGAGAAAATCCCCTGTCCCTTTAGAAAAATAAGGGAGATTTACCTGTTGCAGAAAATTGGAGATCTGTTTTCTAGACCCTCTAATTAAACACTCTTGTACTCTTTAAAATTAAAAGATAATAGTCCCAGACAGACTACCAGAAATATTTGAAATGAACAGTAATATATTCCAACAAATCACCAGCCAATGAGACAGTGAGGAACAGAGAGGTGATGAGTAAAGAGATAAGATGATTCCCTAAAAATCTTCCCACACACACATCATACAGATATGCACAGACCACCCCAGCCTAATCCCTGCCAAAAATAAAGCTCTCCCACCTTTCTACATGCATAAAAAATGCCTATAAAGGCTTCCATGCACACAGGAGGGCGGGCTGCACAATGTAGGGATGGCCGCTTAAAGGCAGGCCAGCTGCCCAATGTAGGGACAGCCGCTTAGAGGAAAGTGGACCTCCCAACATAGGGAAGGCTGCTTTTAGTCCCTTAAACGCCCAAAAACACCCAAAATCCCCCTCTAAAATAACAAAACAACAGTAACTACATGTAGAAACAAGAAAACACCAATAAAAACACCATAACCCCAACTATACCCTACATTCCAAATACCTACAAATATGCACACCAAAGGCCTACTCAGGTTTGGATCACCACATCCTCCCTCCAATCAAGAATGTCCAATTCTTCCTTCACCAACAACCATGTTAAAACACCTCTCAAGAATCTTTACAAACAGCCCATTCCTCTCTTCCACCAGATCCTATTCCATCCTAAGTGAACTTCTGAACCAGAAATCCAAGCTTCTTCTTTAAAACTTCTTTTGCACCATGCCTTTAAATTCAATCTATCACTGTGAAAAAATCTCTTTCTTCTGTTTCTGAATTCCAACTCTGGCTGTATCATCCTTCAACAATGAAAAGTGATATCCAGTTGAAAAGTCTTCCTGACTATAACCTTCTACCAGCATAAAACTTTCCTCATTTTATAGTCTTGGGGGACTAGCCCTCAGTTTAAAGTCTTTTTCGGCTAACAGCCCTCAGTTTAAAGTCTTGGGGGACTAACAGCCCTCAATTTATAGTCTTGGGGGACTGCAAAAACCTGAATCACAGAACCCAGAACCAGAGATCAACCAGAAAAAGATTTAGAGAAGTAACTAACTTTCTGGGGTAACTGTATATAGAGCTGCCAGCCCATAAGTCACCCCCAAACTTGCCTTTACAAAATTCAGAAGTTCCCCCTTGGATCCTTCTGCCTTTAAACTTCCACCTCACACTGCCTCCCATTCCTCAATTAATAGTCTTGGGGGACTTTCCATCAAAAAATCTTGAGCCCATAATTAAAAGATCAGTTTAAAGTCTTGAAGGACTTTCTAGAAAAAAAATCTTGAAGATATATCCCATAAATCCCCAAACCAAAAAAAAAAATCAAAGCCAAAACATTTAACCTCCTTTAACAAATAAAAAAAAATTAAATGGTATACCCCAGCCAATTTATGAGCTTATCCCCTGATACCTTACCCACATCCAAGTGAAACTTGATGTGGTTGCACCTAAAAAATTTTATTTATTTATTTTGACTCTTCCTCTTCTACCAAAAACATTTCCAGAGCCCTATCTTGAGCCTTTGAACAAACATAGCCTCAATAAAAAAATTAAAAGAAAAAAAAGAGAAAAAAGAAAATAATCTTGAATCCACCACTTTCACAGGCAACACCCTAAAACCACATATCAAATCCAGCTCCAGGTCTACAGAGAAGATCACTGGGTGGGCTCCCTCCAATAAGTAAAAATGATGGGAGACCACCAGTGATCCACCACCAATCCAAAATCACCAAAAGAAATCCAAGGCAATCCAGTTTAAATTCATAGAGGACTAAAAACCTGAATCACAAAAAAACAACACTAGAATTTAACTAGAAAAAAACCAAAGGCTTGAAATAGACATTCTGGTGTAACTGTTCTACAGAGCAGCCAGCTTATCAGTTACCCCCACACTTTAGAAAATAAAATCTAGAAGCCCCCCCTGGGTACCTTCTAACAAAAACACAACATCCAAAAAAATTAAACAAAACAAATAAGCATGAGGGGTCCAGCACTTGAAGACCAAAAGATTTTGCAGTTTAAAGTCATGGTGGACTAAAAACCTGTTGAAGAAAAAAAAACCAATACTAGAATTCAACAAAATTAAGAGAAGTGGTTGGAAACAGGCAATCTGGAGTAACTGTTGTTAGAGAAGCCAGCCCATCAGTTACCCCCACACTTGCCCAAATAAAATCCAAAAGCCCCACCCCTGGGTACCTTCTAACAAAAGGATTTTCCAACACAAATCTTCTCGCACAAAAAAACCATTAAAATTCTTGAAAGCCAAAAAAAATCCAGTTGAGAATTTTTTTTTTGCAGTTTAACATCATGCCGGAGGTTAGATAAAACCAATGATCATCATTTTTATCTTCATTTTCTTTTAAATAAAATACCCATCTTCCCTTGAATTTTTCTTGTCTTCCATCTTCATTATACTAAGATTTTTCTTTTCTTTTCTTTTCTTTTTTTATATAGAGACTTGAACCAGAGAGACTGATAAGAATTGGACAAAACAAAAAAATCCTGACCAAATACATAGAAGCCAAATTAAGCAAAACTAAACAGAATTAAGTAGTTTATCCTCATTTAAAAGGAATCAGATTCTTGAAAACCCCAGGTTGAAACCAATAAGTTTGCCCCTAGTGCTCCAAAAAAGCTAATCACCTCTTCCAATTCTGATATCCCATAATCAGACCTCCAAAAAATTTTTCCATCTTTCTCCATACACTGACTTTACCAAAAATTTCAATCCCAGTTTCCAACAACTATGCATCCTTTGATATTGAAAGAGCAGCCACCACATCTTTAATTTCTCTACAATGAGAATCCAAAATGACCACTTCCAGGTAAGGGGAATTCAAATTACCAATAAATTCCCCCTCCACCCTACAGAAACATTCTCCATTTGAGTGAAGCAGCTGAGAATCCACTGACTCTAACTCCAAGTCATCCATCACAAAATTGTTGTGAAATTTTAAAAATTCCTCCAAAATAGGACCCAGAATACTAAAAGAACCATCTTACCCCAAGCAACCATCTCCTGATCTTGAGGGAATTAGCTTGGAAGTATATTCCTCCAACAAACATAAATCCAGAACATAATCATTCTGAAGATCCAAACTTTCTATAGAGAAATTGTCAACACTTCTTCCATCCTCTGAGCTTGAAAGAAGAAACTGAGAATCATTCTCATGAGGCTTTGAATCATTAACTTCAGAATAACTCTGAGAATCCAAAAGATCCTCCAGAATAGAGTCCATAATGTTGAAACTAATATCCTCCTCCAAGCATTCATCTTCTGAACTCAAAGGAGCATCCATAAAATAATCTACCTCTAAGAGAAATAGATGCAACACAGAATCTTGCTGACCACCACAAAATCCAAGAGACACATCCTTCTGAAAACAGCCATTTTCAACAACAGATTCTTTCACAATATTTCCAAACACCTCAACATGACCATCCATGTTTTCCTCCACACATAATCCATCCAACTCTGAGAAAACACACTGATCCTCTAGTGCATACATCTCCAAAACATCCAGTGAAACACATTCCTGAGTTTCAATGGTATCCTCTGGAAAAGAAAAATAAGCTTCCCAAACCTCATCAGAATCACCATCTTCTGAAATTTATGGCTTTAACGCCTCCCCAGAAGCTAAAATTTCCACCACAGCCTTCTGAACCTCTCTGTCCAACAGTATTTACTCTCCAGATTCCACATCCCTATCCTTCATACCATCCAAATATACCAAAATAACCTCCTTTAAAACAGCCATAGCAGGAATCCTATTTTCCCCATTTGGAAGAGTCTTCATCAAGTAAGCCTTGAAAAGAATCTCCATAACCTCCACCTTTACATCCCTATCCATGGCACTCCAAAATACATACTTGGCCCCATCTTCATGTGGTAATACATCATTATATACCTGATAATCCAGAGCCTCCCCAAACTCCTCCATAAATTCCCCATACTGAGAAAGAGAAGTTACACCACTTTTCAATTCCCACTTCCTAGCAATCCCATGAAGATCCACCATTGAGAAAGTAGTAGACCACCTTTTAAACATTTCAATCTTCAACTTTCCCCAGTAATGACTCCTATATATTGCTATACCAGAAACTTCCTTCTCCACCTCCCTATTACCAATGAAAAAGATTACTTGCCTAACTATGTCCAACAGTGAGGCCCCATCAATATCAGCAGCAGCCTCAAACCTAGCTAAAAACCCCTTTGCATCCTCCCCCAAAAACCTTGAACCATCCCAAAACTGAATCCTAACTATCCTAGCAAATATAAGTTACAGCCTCCAATATCCACCAAAGATAGCCAAAGACCCCCCAATAGCCTTAAAGACCTAGGAGGGACCAAATACAACAGAAAAAAAGACCCCTAGACCAACCACAAAGAGATATAGCACCAAATCCAAAATTCACCAAAGGAGATCCACCAAAGAGAGAAGCCTAGATCAACAGAGATTCCAAAAAGCCAACAGATTCTACCCCACTTTGGGAATCAGAAATGTAGACAATCCTATAGTACTAGCTATAGGCCTTGACCAAGGGAGTTTGAGAAAACCCAGAGAGAAAATCCCCTGTCTCTTTAGAAAAATAAGTGAGATTTACCTGTTGCAGAAAATTGGAGATCTGTTTTCTAGACCCTATAATTAAACACTCTTGAACTCTTTAAAAGTGAAAGATAATAGTCCCAGACAGACTACCAGAAAGAGTTGAAATGAACGGTAATATATTCCAACAAAACACCAGCCAATGAGACAGTGAGGAACAGAGAGGTGATGAGTAAAGAGATAAGATGATTCCCTAAAAGTCTTCCCACACACACATCATACAGCTATGCACAGACCACCCCAGCCTAGTCACTTCCAAAAATAAAGCTCTCCCACATTTCTACATGCATAAAAAATGCCTCTAAAGGCTTCCATGCACACAGGCAGGCAGGCCGCCCAACATAGGGACAGCTGCTTAAAGGCAGGCGGGCTGCCCAACGTAGGGACGGCCACTCAAAGGCGGGCAGGCTGATTGATGTAGGAATGGCCACCCAACGTAGGGAAAGCTGCTTTTAGGCCCTTAAATGCCCAAAAACACCCCAAATACCCCTCTAAAAACAGAGCAACAGTAAATACATGTAGAAACAAGAAAACACCAATAAAAACACCATAAACACAACTATACCCTGCATTCCAAATACCTACAAATATGCACTCCAAAGGCCTACCCAGGTTTGGATCACCACAACGGTTTAATCTTTTGTTTTTTGGATGTCTTCTTCTATTGGATCTGGTGTTTTAGCTGTTGGTGTACCTGCTAGGGCATCAGTAAGGATAGTATCTTTGTATGGGCCCAAGTTTTTTGGTGATGATTTAAAAGGACTTTTATTTAGATATGAAACTGCTGCTGGATTGGATGGTGCTTTAACTTTGGATATGGTGCAGCATATTAGGTTCTTTATGGGTGAAAGAGAGGTGGAAGATGAGGGTATTGCTATGGATGACTAGAAAACTCAGGATTGAGAGAAGCTGAAAAAAAGATGGAAAAAAGGTGGCAAAAGGTTTATTCATTGAAAGATCTCAAGGGTATAGCTAGAAAATGGGAATCTAAAGGTGGTGTCAACTCTCTTGGTCATTATCATCAGTTTATGGCCGAATTCCAGGTGGTTATTGATTATTTGTTGGAGTATGAAATTTTGTATCATGATAATACATAAAAGTATTTTTTTTTGGGATTCTATGGGGGAAAAGGTTAAGAAAGAAATTTTGATGGTGTTTATGAGTGATAATTTGATGAAGAAACTCCTAGATAGAGAAACTAGGATTCTGGGTATAAAGATTCTAAAGAAGGTTATTTTGGAACATCTGGATACTCATAATTCTGTTGATTTGGACTCTGGAGAAGGCACTTTGGTTACTTAAGAGGTAGAAGAGGTAGCTAGTGTGGAAATTTTGGACTCAAATATTCCTGAAGATTCTGGTCAACCTGAAGATAAAGTTGTGAAAGATGAACTTGTTGGGGATAAAGTGGTTACTGAAGATGATAATTTATTATCAATGATGAAGAATATTTGGATTTTATCAATGATTTTGGGAAGGATGATTTTGAGTTGGTGTCAGAGGATTATTCCCTCAAGTTTTTACTTGAAAATAAGAGATTTTCTGCAATAAAAAGTTGAATATGGTTAACAGATCTGGAATAGTGAAAGAAATAGACAATGGAGCTAGGGTTATTGAAGATAAAGATTTTATTATGGGGGGTGAAGATGCCAATGTGGGTCCTAAGGAGGTTCCCAGGGCCAAGGTTAATAAAAATAACGTTCAGTATTAAAGGCTAGTAGAGGCTGGTCAAGGGGATGCAATGGCTAATGGTTTTCCTGCACTAATAAAGAGTGCAGAGGAATTTAAAGATGGGGTGAATAACTTGGATTCACCTAAAATTTACAAAAAGGTATGTTAATATTTTTGTCCTTTGGTTGGATAAATTCGGGTGATTTGTTTTTGTAGGATTTGGAATAGGTGGAAATGCCCTTGGGAAAAATTTATGGGTTTATATCAAGGAGTATCAAAAATATGAATCCTCTAGAATGAGGATAAACTACTATTAAATTGGCTGAATTTTCTTTATCATTCATTTGGATTATTTTGGATTATTTTATTCTTTTCAAGAATTTTATGAAGGCCCTCATTTTTTGAGGTAGTAAGGGCTGATTTCTCTAATGTTGCAATCTCTCCTCAAGAAGAGATCCCAGATTGAAATAGGTCAGCTCACTTGGAGATAATTCAAGTGGACTCTCAATTACTTTCATTTGATATTTCATTGGAGTGTCATTATGGGTTAAATTTTTCTATATGTTTATTATCTTTATCAAATTATTCTATAAAATTTAAAATGGTTCAAAGGGAAATTTGTGATTTATCATGTTAGATAAAAGTTGGAAGAGAAATTTGGTTAATTATGGTGACATTTATGGTGGATTATTTTATGGCCTCCAGCAAGAGTATAAACTGCAATTATCTCATAAAAATTAACAAAAAAATCTTAGTTTAGTTAATTCACAAAAAAAATATTTGTAATGATTCTGTTTCATTCCTCAAGCAAGAGGTTAAACTTCCAACTTTATTTACTGGTGATTTTATGGTGGAAAATGATAAGGAAAAAGGTGTTGGAAAATTA
Source organism: Hemileia vastatrix (assembly GCA_030280995.1). Classification (NCBI taxonomy): domain Eukaryota; kingdom Fungi; phylum Basidiomycota; class Pucciniomycetes; order Pucciniales; family Zaghouaniaceae; genus Hemileia; species Hemileia vastatrix. The sequence continues at coordinate 49,623,665 of JASXTE010000001.1, forward strand.
TATGATAGATTAGAAAAATGAAAAGGGGGTGTTAGTGATATTAATGGAATTATTGAAAATAAAAATTATGTTTCACCTTACTCTATTTCTGATTCTGGTTCAGAAGCTGAAGAAAATTGTTATGAGAAATTGTATAATGGCCAAACTATAATGGATTAAATATCTCAAGTAAAAGTGGATTTTGGAAAGGAAAAATATAAAAAGGTAGCTAATAAAATTATACAAATTAATGAACCACTTCCAGCTGAATTAAATCTGCCTTTGAAAAGACCTAATTTATCAAGAGATCCATATGTAGTTTTTTTAGTCATGAACCTGCCTGAATTTCTTGAAACTTCTAGGATTACTGTCAAAAGATTAGAGGTTGTTAATTTTTGACCTGAAGGATGGCTTTCATGTGGATAAAAAAGGCTGTTGTTAAATTTAATGGTGAAGTGAGTGAAGACCATTGCATTTTCAGAAGCGGAGAGAGGTGTGTTAAAGCATTCCTATGGGGAACCCTATAAGATTCCAGTTCTTTGTCATGAACCATGGTAACAGAAGCCAATTCCAATACTTAACACTTTAAAAGAAGATTATATCAAAGTTATTAGAGAAAGAATTTTAACTGGATTATACAAAAAATCATCATCAAGTTATTCAGGTACATTATTCTGTATAAAAAATCTAATGGGAAGCTTAGGGTAGTTCATGATCTCAGAGAATTAAATAGGGTTACAGTAAAAGATGCAGGAATACCACCTAGCATAAAGGAGTTTGTAGAGATGTTTTCAGGAAGAGTGTGTTATGGTTTGGGAGATATAGTGAGGGGATATAAGAAAAGGGAGTTTCATCCTGACTCTAGACCTATTACAACTTTTGATACACCACTTGGACAATTACAACTGAAATGATTACCTCAAGGAGAAAATAATTCAGTTGCTGTATATCAAGGAAAGATGGCTTGGATTCTACAGGACAAAATTCCTCAATATGCTTGTATATTTATTGATGATGGTGGAATAAAAGGACCTTCAACTGATTATGGTAATGAAGTATTGAAGGAGAATCCAGGGATACAAAAATTTATCTGGGAATACACTTTTATTTTAGAGAGGATTTTGTTTAGGATAGAAGAGGCTGGTTTAACAATTACAGGTTCCAAATTTTCTTTTTGTGTGCCAGCTTTGGAAATCTTAGGTCATGTTTTATGTAGAGATGGTAGGATTATGTTGAAGAAGAAAGTAAATAAAATTCAGTCCTGGCCACGATCCAAGAATACAACCAAAGTCAGAGGATTTTTTGGTGTGTGTATTTACATTAGAATATTTATCAAGGACTTTTCTTCATTGGCTACTCCTTTGAGATGTTTGACTAAGTAGGATGCTGATTGGGATTGGGATGAAGGGTGTGAAGGGGCTTTTTTTAAGTAAAGAAATGTAGTTGGGGAAGATATTATCTTGCACAAGTTAGATTATGGGAAAGGTGCAGGCCAGACATATTTAACAGTGGATTCAAGTCAAATTGATGTTGGGGAGGTTCTCTCTCAAATGGATAAAAGTGGTTATATTAGACCAGTCAAATATGAATCTGTAGTATTTACTAAGGTGGAATAAATATATTCTCAACCTGAATTGGAGCTTTTTGGTGTGGAAAAAAACTTAAAGAAACTTCAAAATATCTTATGGGGTCAACACTTCAAATTACAAGTTGATGCTAAATATTCAATTCAAATGATCAATTCCCCAAGTATACCTAATGCACCTATGACTATATTGGTAGCTTTTATTTAGAAATTTTCGTTTGATTCAGTTCATAGGCCTGGAAATATGCTTAATAGGTTAGATGGATTATATAGAAGACCACCTACTGAAGAGGATTCAGACTCAGAGGAATTTGATGAGGATATACCTGTGATCAAGGCCAATACAAAAGGTGTTGAAAACTTTCCTTACCTCTCCCATGAGAGTAAAATGGCAGGATTAATATCTGTGGATAAATAAACTGAATACTTCTACCATCAGGATAAACTGGAATATAATAAAAATAAGATAAATTATGTGCTTGGGGAGTTTGATGATGGTGTAGAAAAATTTAGTCAAAAATAGGTTGGAAATGTTATGTATATGGATGAGGATGGTTAAATAGTGTGGGATAGTAAAAAATTGATGTATAGTGTATATGTTGGAGTTTTAAAAAATTCTTTTAAAGAGAGGTTGGGTGTTAATAAACATTTGGTTAAAAGGAGGTTGGAAAAAGATGAAGATGCTGATGTTGAAAAGGTAAAAAGGGAAAAGAAGAAAATGTAATGATAAAAGGCTGGAAAGTTCAAATGTGGAAAATTCAAAATCTTTGATGATAAAAAGATAAAGTCTACAATTAAAATTATTGGCTCATTCATGTGCAGGTGATATAGGAGATAGGGAAGTTCCCATTGATATAATATTAAGGGATTTTCAAGATGATGTCTGGGGACAGACTGAATTTTATTATAAAATGGTTAAATACTTATTAATGTTAGAAAGACTGGATAAAAATGATAATTAAGAATGGGTTTCTCTCATGAGGAATTCACTGGCATTTTATCTCTCCGGAAGAAGATTGATGAGGAGGAGGTATTCAAATCATCAAGTAGATATAACTCAAAATAAAGGGCAAGAATTATTCATGAAATCACAGTATGAAGATTTTGGGCATAGAGGAATTTTTGAAACTTATAGAAAAATTTATGATAGATTTTAGTGGCTAGGAATGGAGCTGACTATTAAAAAATGGGTACAGTGATGTCAAGAATGTCACTGGAGGAGTTATTTTAGGCCAAGGGAGTCTGGACATGCAACCAGTTAAAATACTCTTTTTGGTAAGGTTAGTTTGGATGCTGTTCATATTAAAAAGGGAAGATATAAATATTTAATTGTAGCCAGAGATGGTTTATCTGGATTGGTAGAGGCAGCTCCTCTTATAAATTTGGATGTTAGAAATGTGGCAGATTTTTTGATGAAAAATTGGGCATATAGGTATAAAGTGATGAAGTTTGTGACTGTTGATGTAGGTCCTGAATTTGGGACAGAGTTTAGAGAGGCTATATCAAGAGTTGAATCAAAGGTTAGGGTAGCAGCCCCATATTATCCTGAAGCTGAAGGATTGGTAGAAAGTGGGCATAAAGTTATTAATGATGCTTTAATTAAAATGTGTGGAGAAAGTGCTGAAAAGTGGAGGCACTATTTACCATTAGTTCTGTTTGCTGACAGAATCACTTCCAAATGAAACACTGGATATTCACAATAAAAACTTGATTTTGGACAGAAAACAGTTTTAACAGTTGATTTAGAGGCAGAATCATATCTTGGAGTAGACTGGGATATGGTCAGAACTACTGAAGAATTGTTATCTGCAAGAATGGATCAGCTAGAAAAGAAAGAAGAAACTCTAGAAAAGGAATATTCAAAAATGATGAATATTAGGAATCAGTCAGTTAGATATTGGGAGAAGAGGTTATCTCATAGGCTAAGGAAACCTTTGAAAATTGGAAATATGGTCTTGGTGTATAATAGGGGTTTGCAAAGTCAGTGGGGAAGAATGTTTTCAGATAGATGGAATGGAACATACAGAGCTAGAGAACAAGTATCTGGTGGTTCATATGTGTTATAAGAAATGAATGGTTTTCTTTTGAAAAAGTGGGTAGCTGCAGATCAGGTCAAGAAGTTCTATCCTAGTGGCACCAGGTGTGCCAAAGTCTAACTCTGAAATGATGATAAAATACCTACCATTTTTTATAAAGATTTCCTTCTAAATGAAGATAAATCAATTTATTATTGTTTAAAGGAGATTCACTCCGCAAAAGAGTATAAACTAAAACTATCATTAAAATTAATGATCATTAAATTTGAATGTTAAAAGTAATGGTGAGGAATTGGGTTGGATTGAAATTATTTTTGGTAGAAGTGTTCACAGGGGTACCTTATAAATTTAATATTGGAAAGGTTTGAGGTAATTAATGGGCTGGCTGATCTATACACAATGAACCCAAAATTTTTTTACCATAGTTTCCTGGTTTCTAGTTGAATTCTGGCTCTGTTTCTGCTATATAGCTAGTCCTCCAAGACTACAAACTGGATCAATATGACATTAATCAATTACTCTCATTTGAAGCAAGCTTTAACAAATTTTATTTATTTATTTTTTATTTATGAAATTTTATTTTTGAATTTTTTTATGTTAGAAGTTTATTTTTTTCATTTTGAAATTATTAAAATTAATTTATTCAGAGATAATATTTACTTGTGCTCTCCAATAATTAATAAAAATTAGAGAAAGCTTACCCAGTGATCATTTAAATTTGTGTTGATTATGTTTTTCAAATTTTTCAAAAAATATTTATGTTTAATTTCAATTTCTTACTTGTGTATCACACTTCAAGGTGCACTTGAATGTGGGTATGATGCCAGGGGTATGGCTCATCATATGGCTGAGGGGCATATTTATATATATATATTTAGTTTTAATTTCAAAATTTCATAACATCTTAAAAATAATTTTATTTTATTTTTAATTTTCTAATTTAAATATATATATTTTCTATTTCAAACTTTTTTTTACTTACAATTAATTATTTAATCATTAAAAAAATTATTTTATTTTTCTTATAATTTTTATTTTAATTATTTTAATTTCTTTTACTATATCTTGAAACAAAATAAATGGATTACCTATGTTTTAAAAATACTCTAATTCACCTCAACATATTCTGTTAGTCCTCCAAGACTTTACAATGGCTAATTTTCAAGAATTTTTCAAGACTTTTGGATTTACAATTTTTGGATCTGTTAGTCCTTAAAGACTTTAAACTGAATACTTTTCAAGAATTTCAAATAATATCACTACACAATATAGGGGGTGGACTTGCTAGCAAGTCCTCAACCTTAACCCAGATGGAACTCAGATGGAACTCAGACTGAACTCATACTGAACCCATACTGAACTCTACTTGAACACCCACCTAAAACTGTTCTTCTGAGTGGTTTTCATCCCTGATTGTATGGTTCCTTTATCAATAGCTCAATGTGTGTTCAATTTGTGGTGAGTTTGGGTCCAAGGTGGCTGACTCGCTAGCAAGTCCGCCCCCATATTGTGTGGTGTATGGGATATATTAGTCAATCAAGACTTAAAACAAATATTAAAGAAGAAAATTTCAATTCTTTACAATCAACAAAAACTTTAGTCTACTATGACCTTAAACTGGAAATAAACAGAAAATGTCAATCATTGGTCCCCTATGACCTTAAACTAGTAAAATACTTTCACTTTGGTTCACCAAGACTATAAACTTGAAATCAATTAATATTTTGTATTTTAAGGATATTAGGATGTAATTTAATCTAGTAGGAGATTCAATTCAGTCATTTTCAATTTATCACTGGTTCATCAGTACTCAAACTGGTCACACTCATTTGGAAAACTAAGTCATTAATGAAAGAAGTGCAACTTTAGGCATTGAAGATGTTATTAAATGGAGTACTCAAACTGGTCACACTCATTTGGAAAACTCAGTCATTAATGAAAGAAGTGCAACTTTAGGCATTGAAGATGTTATTAAATGGAGTAATTTAGGATTAGAGAAAGATAAGGATTTTAAAGGTTATTGATGGAGATTTTAAAAAGTCAAAAATAAAGGTGCTAAGATTTTCTGGAAAACTATAATTTATGATAAAAGTAGGAGTAATTTTAAACGCTTGGAAATTTATTTGAATGTAGTGATGCTGAATCACAGAAGATGGATAGGATTTTGATTTAGTAGGACTCTTTGGTAGACTTTTTAGGAGAAAGCTTGGAGTACCTTATGGAAAGAATAGAATCATAGTATTTGGCCCAGGGGGAAGCCCAATAGGAATGGAATTAAAAGTATTTGGCTCATTGGGGAGGCCAGCTCTCTTATGATGTGAAGAACGAGACTGGTAGAGAAGAGTCTAAAGGGATTTATACTTTGCTTTCAGTAGTGGAATCATCACAAGGCAAGTACAAAATATTTAAGGCTTATTTCTAATTATGTCAACTATATGATGATTAAAAAGAGTTAAAATCAACAAGAGAATAACTTTTATCAGTGTTAATATAGACATATACTTATTCTTAATTATTATTAGTTATTTAGAATTTCCATGCTACTTAACCACACATTTATGTTATATATATATATAGATGAGCAGGTGTTTCCAGACATCATATTATTTTCTGTCATCCTCTAAACCTAGATATTAAACTAATGATAGGATAGTTTAAGCTTTTTGTATGGATGTGTAATCATCCCTGATTCAGCATCCATCTTTCTTTCCTTTCTTTATTTTATTATTATTCTTCCTTAACTTATTATTCACCTCCTCTTTCAGGCTGAGATCAAGTACAAAGACGTGAACTAGCTTGAATTGTCATATGTCTAGAAGATTTTAATGGTCCTATATGAATACTGTAGTACAAATCCAATAAGTATTAAAATAACTCAAAATAAGGGTCTCAGTAATTCTAATCTCACTAATTATATATGGCTTACAATCTTTATAGTTGGTAGAAAAATAGATTTAATAAATTCAGATACTATTCAAATACTTTATAAGTACTATTGATATGCATTGTAATTGTATTGGTTATATGTTTAAATTGTAATCATAAAGAATGTAGAAAACAAGACCCAAAACCTCCTCCTTTTATACACATTGAGTTCCCCTATAAATCCCTTGATTTAACAGTCCAATACACAGTTAATGACTCCTCCATCTAACTAATAGACATTTCCATCAACCTCCTAGTGACCCATAACATAATTAGAAGAGTAACCACCACCAAAATCCTGAAAAAATAGGGAAAATCCATCAAAATTCACCACACAATATGGGGGGCGGACTTGCTAGCAAGTCCGCAACCTTGGACCCAAACTCACCATAGATTGAACACACATTGAGCTATTGATAAAGGAACCATACAATCAGGGATGAACACCACTCAGCAGAACAGTTTTAGGTGGGTGTTCAAGTAGAGTTCAGTATGGGTTCAGTATGAGTTCAGTCTGAGTTCCATCTGAGTTCCATCTGAGTTCAGGTTGAGGACTTGCTAGCAAGTCCACCCCCTATATTGCGTAGTGATTAAAGAATAAATAAAAAAGAGATTATATGCGTATTATACATCAATAAAAAAGACTAAAGAGAGAGAATTAAGGTTAATAAGAGCTTAATAATAAGCGGGATTTACTGTAGAATCTATGGGGCTAATCCTGACATTATACTACATAAAATTCCCATCCAAAATTGACCAAAATTGACTGAGAAACCACCAAGAAACCCAAAAAAGGGTGTGAGATGTGGGGTAACTACATGCAGTCTTTGGAAGGCTCTTTCAAGGGTAAATCATTGACTAATTTTAGGTGAATTTAAGCGTGGTAGTGAAATAAGGTGCCAAGAGTGAGGTTATTAATGAAATTAGTGCATATAAAGAGGGTCAATGCATTATTAATTAAGCTAGGACACTAAATAAGTGCCTGTCACCTATTTTAGTGTGTTTCCCCACAGTGGGCGTAGAATGTGGGGTAATTATACTGTGAAAAATCTAAATTTGCTAAAATGAAGCTATTCACACAGGAAAAATGCAGGCAGTATGTGGCCAGTACACAGAAGCCATTTCTGGCATAAAAAACACCAAATTTGAAAATTGTTATTTTTATGAATTTAAGTAGCCAAATCAATAGTCCTTAATGAGAAAAATTGAACTGTCAAAGCGCATTTTTAATATTCTTAAATTTATAGTGCATATAATCAACTTTTCAGTGAAATAAAGCACATTTCTTGTTTTTTGCATAAAACAATGAAAATAACAGCTTTAAGTATACTTAAAAATTATGTAGCCTTATAATTAAGGTTCTTAAGGTTACCCTAACATATTCCAACTTAATATTAAGTACATAAGACCTATAAAATCTGGATATATGCGTGTATATAAGGTGTTATAATGGCATTTTTTTTGTATTATCATAATTTTACTTATGTATACTGTTTGTGTACTCTCATTTATTGTTCCCATGTATAGTTCATGTGTTTAACATAACGTATAAGTACTTTATACTCAGTCCTAGGGATATACAGGCTGACATCCTCCCTAAAGTCCATTCTTTTCCATCATCCTAGTCCCAAGTCCAATTTGTCCCTAAGTCCATATTGTCCATTCTTAATCATCTACCTGTTGTCTTTGTATATCAGGGTTATGGGCCTAGTTCTACAGCTATCTTAGTTAAAGCTGGCTACTCCTGACTCAATTAATACCTCCTCCTTGTCTCCAAGCTCTCCATCCACTTCTACCTACACTGAAATGCCTGAAAAATCAAGTTCAAATCCTCCTGACTTTACTTATCATCAATACTCATCCAATTATTACAATATCAAAGAATTGAGAAACTTAACAATAAAAATTACAGCATGTGGAGAACTGATCTGAAATATGCTCTCACTTTTTGCAACCTTGATCATTTTCTGGATGAAGATGACCCTACTCCCTCTGATCCTAACCTTCTTTCTGTTTTCAAAATCAAGAAGAGATAAACTTATACCATCATCAGAATGTATATGGATTGCACTAATCAACACAAATTTATCTTGGAAGACAACACAGTTGAACCTTGCCAATTATGGACTTGGATTAAAAATCATTACACTCCAAAATCTAGTCAAAACTGATTTTATGTCATCAGTAAGCTATTCAAAATTAAGTTCACTGAGAGCAATATTTTAGAGGCCTTGGATGAATTTTGAGGAACTGTCAAGTTATTGCAAGATGTGGCTCCCAATCTATTCAAAGAAAAAATACTTTCATATATCATGGGAAATTATGTACTCAACCTTCTTCCAGAGTCTTACCAAACTGATTCTACAATCATCTTGAGTAAGTACAACATCACAAACTAAAGACCTACTATTAAGACCATCTTTGCTGATGTTGAAACAGAAGTAAATTGAAGGAATGTTCTCAGAACTTCAAGCTCATTGCCAGTAAATTTTTTGGCTGTGGACAACAAAAATAGAATCTTCTGCTCAAAAGGTAAACATAACACATTGGCACCCCATCCCAAATTCTCCTGTTTCCAACTTCACCTGGAGAAAAGTGAAAATTTTTTCAATTTTAAAAAGTAATGTGAAAAAAAAGTGACCAAAACTCAACACAAAGTTCTATCAGTTTTTGCTGATCTTCCTCTTAATTGTGCCATCCTGGAAAGTGGTGCTTCCTACTCAATATTTAAAAATATGGACTTATTTACACAATATGAAGACTCCAAAACTTCATTGACCCCGGTAAATGGGGAAAAAATTCTTTTTCCCTTGGATAAGGCAGAGTTTCATTCACCTCATCATCTGGCAAGGAATTCACCATAAATTGCCTTCTTTACATACCTTCAGTCAAAGTTACTCTAATTGCCATCATCATTCTCCTCAGAAATGGTCTCTACCTTGAAAATGCTAACGGGCAATTTTAAATCAAAGAGAAAGGGAAAAATCTCATTGAATGCTTGACTAAAGGAAGAATCATTAGTTTTCCTTTAAGAAACTACTAAATATTTAATATAAATTTATACTCCTCAAAACGCAAAGATCATTGCCTTCTCCACCACAATTTTGGGAATCTTAGTAATCAAACCATGGAAATTATTTTCCTAGGTTTGAATTTTCCTCAATTCAGTTGTAAAACATGTTCCCCCCATAAATATCATATTTTACCATTTTCTGGCTCTTTTCCATTGCCCAAATTTGCCATGGATGTACTCAATATGGATCTATGTGGTCCAATCACTCCTGAATCAAAAGGTAGTGAATCCTATTTTTAACAAATAGAACATTGATACTCTCCATTATGCACATTTTCTTCTTGAATCTTAAATTTGAAACTTTTAAATAATATAAAGAATACAAAATACTGGTAGAAAACCAACTTGACCAAAAAATCAAATCTATTCTCACCAACAATGGAGGAGAGTTCATGAGTAAAAGTTTCAATAGTAAACTGAAGAGTAAAGGAATTAATTATCTGTTAACCGCACCTTACATGCCCCAACAAAACCCATTTCTGAGAGGGGAAACAGGTCTTTAGTTGAGAAAGCTAGATTACTTTTAATTGAATCTGGTCTTGATTCTCATTGGTGGGCTGAAGTAATTAATACTGCTACTTTTCTTCTTAACATACTTCCTACCTCAGCACTTATATGACATAAAACCCCTTGGGAACTATGGTACAGTGAAAATAACAACATACCTTGAAAAATGCATCCCTTTGGATCCAACATAGTTTATTATCAACAAAAGCAGTTCAGAAATGGGAAGTTTGATAGAAGTGGTTCAGAGGGGATATTTCTAGGCTACTGTGAGGGTCATATAGACTACCAAATTTATTCAACAAGTACTGACTCCATTATTATCACCCCTAACATGAAATTCCTTAACTCCTTTGAATTAGCTACTAAAATCTCTAAAGAAGCCCTATCCAAACCCTCATATTTTCCAACCTGGATTTCACTCAGATCTCTTCAACTGAACCTCTTTCCAAACCAGCCAATTAGGAACCTGAACATATTTCTACTCCCACTTTCACTGAAATCTCCAATATAGATCCACCTGAGGAAATCATCTCTACTCCATCTTTTCTAAAGAGCTATGCCTACATAGACAAAAATCTTAAACTCACCAAGGAGATCTCATTGGATATCAGCATTTCTAAATTTCTCCAAACTAACTGCTGAGGTAGCCCCCTCTACCTTACCATAACTCCCTATGATATCCCAAAAAACTATTATGAAGCCATCAACTCTCCTGAGAGTGATGAATGGCTCAAATCCATACAATCTGAACTTTCAAGTATTGATAAACATTGGGTTTGGGAAGAAGTTCCACCTCCTAGTCACAATCACCTATTAAGAACTACCTGGACATTCAAAAAGAATACCAACTCTGAAGGGAACATAATCAAATATAAGGCCAGACTATTCATGCAGGGATATTCTCAAATAGAGGGAATAGAATATAATGAAACATTTGTACCCACTAGGAGACTAACCACATTACAATTCTTATTTGAGGTTTCCACTTTCAAGAATTGAGAACTCTATCAAATGGATGTCAAGTCCACTTTCCTACATGGAGAACCTGAAGAAGACATTCACCTTCAATTACACAGTTGATATTCACCCTCTAATATAAATAATAATTTATTTCTCAAGAAGTCTCTGTGTGGACCAAAAAAAATTCACAGGTTCTGGTACTGAAAATTAACCTCATTATTTAGCTACATCAAATTTAGAGCTAGTAAAGCTGATCCCTGTTTATTCTAAAATATTTATTCCTCCAATACTTGTTAGGTCTACATTCACGTAGATGATCTAATTATAGGAGGAACTTCCTTTCAAGACTTTAAAAATAAAATATCTCAAGTTTTTGACATGGATGACCAAGGAGAACTTAAATGGGTATGAGGTATGAAAGTTGAAAGAGATAGAAATTCCACAACTATTTCCTTATTTCAAACTCCTTAAAAAATTGAATCACTTAAACTATTGACCTACTTCTACTCCCTTGGTCCCAAATTCTCACCTCACTAAAGGCTCCACCAAGAAACCGACTCACCTAGTAAATAATCAACAGGAAATTGGCCTTCTCAACTACCTTGAAATCTGCACTTGACCTGACTTATCCTTTGCCTCCAGTTTATTAGCTCAATATCTTAATAATTCAACCAAAAAAAATAAATGACTTCCTTCACATCTTAAGGTATCTTCAACTCACTAAAGATTACTTTCTGAAGTTGGGCTCTGAAGATATGGGCAAATTTGGTCATCTCACCAGTTAGACTGATGCTAACTACAAAAAAGCCAAGGATTCCAAATCTACCAACATCACCTTAGTGTTCCATCTTGGCCTTATCAGTTGGAGATCCTCCAAACAACAATCAGTTACCTTATTTACCTCCAAATCAGAATATTATGCAATGACAGAGTGTGGTAAAGACCTCATATGGACTAGAAAACTGTTTCATTATTTTAAAATTGATCTCACAAACCCTTGTTTGATAGGTGAAAACCAAGGAGGTATCAATTTAGCACTTAACCCACTCTATCAACTTCATACTTGCCACATTAATACTAAAGTATTCTGGTTGCGTCAAAAAGCAAACAATGTCAAATTCAAGATTAAGTAAATTCCAACTGGACAAATGGTGGCTGATATACTAACCAAGTCATTGCCTAAACCAAAAAATCATCAATTTCATAAAAATCTGATTTTAAAACCATTGCATTCTTGAGCACGGGGGAGTGTTAATATAGACATATACTTATTCTTAATTATCATTAGTTATTTAGTACTTCCATGCTAATTTACCCTAAATTTATTTTATATATATATATAGATGAGCAGGTGTTTTTCACATGTCATATTATTTTTCTGTAATCCTTTTAACCTAAATATTAGCCTAATGACATTATATTTTATACTTTATGTATGGATGTGTAATCATCCCTGATTCCACATCCATCTTTTTTTCCTTATTTTATTTTATTATTCTTTTTCCTTAAATTATTATTCACCTCTTCCCTCAATTCCATTCTTGTCCATCATTCTAGTCCCAAGTCAAATTTGTCCACAAGTCCATATTGTCCATTATTAATCATTTACCTGTTGTCTTTGTCTATCAGGTAACTATGTACAGATGCTCAGCTACAGCAGTGCACCCATATTTCTTTCCTTATTTCATTTTATTATTTCTCTTCCTTAATGTATTATTCACCTCCTCCCTCAAGTCCATACTTTTCCATCATCCTAGTCCAAGTCCAATTTGTCCCCAAGTCCATATTTTCCATTCTTAATCATTTACCTTTTGTCTTTTTCTATCACACTATGCACAAAAGGTCTGAGTTTTTTGCATTAAAACACCCCATTGCATTCATTTCTCAATTTTTTTTAAAAAAATACAATAAAAACTCCAATTCTTTTGCATTACTACTGCTGAACTGTCTCCAAAACAATTGGTTGAGAATCAAAACACTTGAAATCAGTAATACCTTTTCATTTATTTTTTGCACTTAATTTCCCCTCAGCTTCCTTGAAGTTCCCTGTGCACAGTTTTTCAAGAATATAAAAGAAAGAATCATTGGGCTTGATAAATGAGTGCAAACGGAAATTCAAGACAGCTGAGGGGAAAGTTTGTGCAAAAAAAAATTAACAGGTATTGCTGAGGTTGAGTGTTTTGATGCTCAACAAATTGTTTTACAGACAGTTCAGCTATACTAATGCAAAGGAATCAGAGTTTTTATTGAAGTTTTAGTTTTTAACAGTGGAAAATGAATGCAAAGGAGTGTTTCAATGAAAAAATCTGAGACATTTTGCACATAGTGTCAATAAGAACTTAAAAGAGTTAAAGAATTAAAGAATTAAAGTATTATAATTTTAAAGAAGAGAAGACAATTAAAATAAATAATCTTTTTGGAATCATTCAACATCATTATAAAAGCTCTGAATCAAAGCTCTTCTCTTCATTAAATCTTTAGTATTATTAGAAGCAGTTTCATTAAAATAAGTTAAAAATTTACACCTCATTTCATCACAAAAATCAAGAAAGAGATATCTATGAAACTTAGGATAATGATTAATGTAATCATTTTGCACCTGGCCAACATTGTGGCAGTCTAAAGTTTAGTAAAGCACTTAAGTTTATTAAAAGAGGATTTTATGAAGATGATCATTGATATTTGAAAGGCCAATCTAATTTTAAAATGGTATATATTTAAAATAATGAGTATTAAAAGTAATTAAAAAGGGGTAAATTTTAAAAGTCAAGATTTACCAAATAACAAATGGTCGGAAAATGCAAGTATAGGTCTAAGATTGCATGGTAATTAAAGTCAGGAGTCTCAATAGCCTATAAAAATTTCTTCAAATTTTTTTTACTTTTCTACTATTTTTAATAATTTAATTAATTATTTTTGCTTATTTTTGATTTTTCATAATTTACTTAACTTTAAAATTTTTTTACTAGGTGAATAGAAGTATTCAGGCTACAAAACATGTAATGGATTATAAAGGAGAAGTAGCTCTATCATTTATATTTTTTCCATATTTTTTATTAGTATTTTAAAGGTTCTAATTGAGTACAGAAGTACATAAAAGCTCTGTACAAACTCCAGTGATCTACGGACAAGCTCCAGAAAAGCTCCAGAATGCTCGGTTAGGGAAAGTAGGGCATGTGACATACTATGAATATAAAGCCTGTAGACTAGAGATATGATAAATCCATCAGACATCAGAGACAAATTAACCATCAACAACAACACATATTAAGCAATCTTTATTATATCACTTAACAAATTATGAAATTTTAATACCCTTATAAATATAAAACTTTAATATAACAATTTATTAATTTCACTCATCAACACATATAATATCATATAGGGTGACATCTTTAATGTCTCATCATCATGTATCTGATAATAACAACTAAATCTTATAAGAATAAAAGCTTCATATAAACATATTATTCAATCATTTAAATAAATTTTCTAAATACAGCTTAATTTTTGTTGTTTTTTCTCTAATATAAAGTTCACTGATTTAATCATCTCCACGCAATTAATAACAGATAGTTTATTGGTCATTTAATATTAAGTACAGGTTATAGCTTAGTTAATTTTGAGCTCTTTATTTACGTAAAGGGACAGGGTTTTCTTTGGTTTATACAACTCCCTTGGTTTCTGCTTACAGGAAGGAAACCATAAGATTCTTTCTACATTGGTGGCTCCAAATGTGGGTTTTTGAATTCTCTATCTTTTAAATAAATCATACTTGGTATCTGGACTATTCTTAGCCTACAAGAGGCATCTTTTAACAAACACTTAAATTCTTTTAAAGGCTTAATCTTATAATTTTGGGATGTCTTCTGCTTCTGGATCTTGTGTTTCTCTTTCTGTCAATGCTTTGGTCTGGATTTCTTTTTGGAATGACCCAAGTCTAATGGGGAGGAAGTTAAATGGTTTTTGAGCTGGTATGAAGCTTCTGCTGCTGTTGATGGGGCTTCACATTTGGATATGGTGAAGTAGTTAAGGTTCTTTATTGTTTATAGAGAGGTGGAATTTTAGGCTATTAAGATGGAATGTTATAAAAAGTGGGACTGGATAAAGTTTTCAAAATAGATGGTTGATAGATGGGTAGTCATGTATACTATGGTGAAACTCAATAAAATTTTCAGCAAATGGAAAGCTAAAGGTGGTTTTTCTAATATTGTGGACTTCAAAAAGCTATGTAGGCATTCTACTTAAGTGGTGGATTACCTAATTCTGATAGAGGATATTGGCCATGAAAATCAGGCAAAGGATTCTTTTTTGTCATTATTTAGTAGGGATATCAGGATGAAGGTTTTGAAGGAACTTTCTATGAACAACAAGATGAAGTACATGCTAAATTGGGAGCAGAAACTGCCTTATTTAGAGGTCATAAATGACAGCATTCAGGTGTATTTAAAGTTAATGGCTTTGGAAAAGTATCAAGAATCTGCTA
This sequence comes from Hemileia vastatrix, assembly GCA_030280995.1. NCBI lineage: Eukaryota > Fungi > Basidiomycota > Pucciniomycetes > Pucciniales > Zaghouaniaceae > Hemileia > Hemileia vastatrix. The sequence continues at coordinate 49,639,216 of JASXTE010000001.1, forward strand.
CTCAACATGTTAGCAAGATTAGTGAAGTTTTGGCCAAAAAATGATATTATGGTCAAGGCTCAAGAGGCAAAGGATACCCAGTTGGGATAGCCAGTTTCTAAGTTTGAGGGGAATTTTGATAATAAAAATGGTGGATCATTTACCTGACTTAACTAACCAGCTCAAAATATTTGCTCATGAAACTCAGAAGTCCAACAGAGAGCCTGTGGCTTCATCTTCTACTTCTTCTTCTAATTAATCTAGGGGTTATGAGAGGAGAAAGTATGGATTTAATGGCAATGAAACCATTTTCATGGAAATGGTAATGGAGGTAGTAATGGTAATGGGGATGGTAGAAATGGCTATAGAGGTGTTTATGGAGAACCTATGATGTGCTCCTATTGTTATAGGAGGGGGCACAAAGCAGCAGATTGTTATTTTTTGGATAAGGACTTGCAGGCTGGTAGAGTAAAATTTGATGGAAAGATCTTTAAACTCCCTGATGGATCTTTCATTAAACCAGTATGGGTAAGCCCCTTTGGATTTACTTAGGAGGAATAGGATGGCTTAAAGGAGTGCCAGATTTGAAGAATTAACTGGTGATGATGATGAGAATGTTAACGGTGGTAGCAAAAGTGGTAGTAATGATGGTGGAAAATTAAAAAAGGGTAAAGAAAAAGATCTCTGTAAGGCCACATTTAAACTTTCCTTTGGTGGATTAGAGTTGGGAATGATTTCTAGAGTGGATTGCAACTGTATGATTGGAGAATATGATGTTTATGCTGACAGAAGAGCAGCTGCTACTAAAGCAAAAAGTAGCATTCAAAGCCAACTTAGGGAAAAGCTAGGAAAGGAAGAAATTAAAAATATTGAAAAGAAAACTTACTCTAAGGACAAAATTTATATGATGCAGAAGGGGATAGCTGATATGGGGCCCTCTAGTTTTGTAAAATTTCATTTGAATGGTGAGCCTTTGCCTGTGGATGAAGAATCTGATTCTGAGGAAGATGTACCAATAGCATCTCTTCCCAGACCAAGTTTTCAGGTACTACTCCTATTGAAGGGGTAAGGAGAACCAGTGATGGATCTGGATTGGTGAAAGAAGCTGGTGATTGAGCTAGGGTTATTGAAGACAAAAAAGGTTATTATGGGGGGTGAAGATGGAAATGTGGATCCTCATGAGGTGCCCAGGGCAAATGTTGATAAAAATAAAGTTCAGTATGAAAGGCCAGTAGAGGCTGTTCAAGAGGATGAAATCTCTAATGTTTTTCCTGCACTAATAAATAGTGCAGAGGCGCTTAAAGCTGGGGTGAATAACTTAGATTCACCTAAAATTTGGGAAAAGGTATGTTATTCTTTTTGTCCTTTGGTAGGAAAAATTCTGTTGATTTTTTTTGTGTGCTTTAGAATAGGTGGAAATTCCTTGGGGAAAATTTATGGGTTTCTATCAAGGAATATCAATAATATGAATCCTCAAAATTGAGGATAAACTACCTTTAAATCAGCTAAAAAAAATTTATTATTTATTTTTATTATTTTATTTTCTTCAAGAATTTTATGAATATTCTCATTTTTTGGGGTAGTAAGGGCTGATCACTCAAATTTTACAATCTCTCCTCAAGAAGAGTTCTGGATTGCAATAGGTGATCTCACTTGGAGATAACTCAAGTGGATTCTCAATTATTTTCTTTTGAAATTTTATCGGAATGCCATTATGTGTTGAATTTTTCTATATGTTTATTATCTGTATCAAATTATTCTCTAAAATTTAAAAATGGTTCAAAAGGAAATATGGAATTTATTATGTTGGATAAAAGTTGGGAGAGAAATTTGGTTAATTATGGTTACATTAATGGTGGATTATTTAATGACCTCCCCCATGAGATTAAGCTGGTAGGACTAATATCTGTGGATATAGATGATGAATACCTTCACCATGAGGATAAACTTGAAAATAATAAAAATATGGTAAATTATGTTCTTGGGGAGTTTGATGATAATGTAGATGAATTGGGTAAAAAAGAGGTGGGAGATGTTGTGTATATGGATGAAAATGGAGAAATAGTGTGGGAAAGTAAAAAATTGGTGAATGGTGTATATGTTAGAGTTTTAGAAAATTTGGTTAAAGAGAGGTTGGGTGTTAATAAAAATTTGGTTAAGAGGAGGTTGGATGAAGATGAGGATGATGATTCTGAAAAGGGTAAAAAGGAAAATAAAGAAATGTTGATGATAAAAGTCTGGAAGTTTAAAAGGTGAAATATTCAAAATCTTTAATGATAAAAAGGCAAAGTCTAGGATTAAAATTATTGGCTCAATCATGTGCAGGTGAGCTAGGAGATAGGGAAGTGCCTGTTGATATAATATTAATGGATTTTCAGGTTGACTTCTGGGGAAGGAATTGATTTTATTATAAAATAGTTAAATAATTATTAGTCTTAGAAAGAATGTATAAAAGTGATAATGATGAATGGGTGGCTATCAAAAGGAAGTTACTGACATATTATCTCTCCAGAAAAAGATTGATGAGGAGGGGATATCCTAATCCTCAAGTAGTTGTAACTCAAAAGAAATTTTCAGTATTGGTTATTATAAAAATGTATGAAGATCTTGGGTATAGAGGAGTTGGTGAAACTTATAGACACAATTCTGATAGATTTTGGTGGCCAGGAATGAAGCTGACTGTTAAAAAATGGGCTCATTCATGTGAAGAGCTTCAAAGGAGGAGTTATTTAAGGCCAAAGGAGCCTGGAAATGCAACCAGTGAAAATACTCTTTTAGGTAGGGTTAGTTTAGACACTTTTCATATAAAAGAGGGAAGATATAGATATTTAATTGTAGCCAGATATTATTTATCTGTATGGGTAGAGGCAGCTCCTCTTATTAATTTGAATGCAAGGAATGTGGTAGATATTTTGATAAAAAATTGGGTATATAGGTATGGAGTAATAAAGTTGGTGAAAGTTGATGGAGGTCCTGAATTTGTGACAGAGATTAAAGAGGCTATATCAAAAGTTGTATCAAATTTTAGAGTAGCAAACCCATATTATCCTGAAGCCAAAGGAATTGTGGAAAGAGGTCATCAAGTTATCAAGGACACTTTAGTCAAAATATGTGGAGAAAGTGCTGAAAATTGGAGGCACTATCTACCATTAGTTTTATTTGCTAAAATAATAACTGCCAAAATGACGATTAGATATTTACCATATGCTACACAATATAGGGGTTGGACTTGCTAGCAAGTCCTCAACCTCAACTCAGATGGAACTCAGATGGAACTCAGACTGAACTCATACTGAACCAATTCTGAACTCTACTTGAACACCCACCTAAAACTGTTCTTCTGAGTGGTGTTCATCCCTGATTGTATGGTTCCTTTATCAATAGCTCAATGTGTGTTCAATCTGTGGTGAGTTTGTGTCCAAGGTTGCAGATTCTCTGGCAAGTCCACCCCCATATTGTGTGGTGATGCAAACTAGTTTTTGGACAGAAAGCAGTTTTTCACATTGATTTAGAGGCAGAATCATATCTTGGAGTAGACTGGGATACAGTCAAAACTACTGAAGAGTTATTATGTGCAAGAATGGTTCAGCTAGAAAATAAAGAAGAAACTCTAGAAAAGGCATATTTGAAAATGATGAATATTAGGAACCAGTCAGTAAGATATTAGGATAAGAGGTTGGAAAATAGGTTAAGGAATATTTTGAAAATTGCAGATATGTTCTTGGTGTATAATAGGAGTTTGTAGAGTCAGTGGGGAAGAATGTTTGTGGATAGGTGAAATGAACCATACAGAGCTAGAGAGCAAGTATCTGGTGGTTCATATGTATTAGAAGAGTTTGATAGAGTTGTTTGTAAGAAAGGGGGATCTTCTTATAAGGTCAAGTGGTTCTATCCTAGGGGCACAAGGTGTGCCAAAGTCTAACTCCAAAATGAGGATAAACTACCAACTATTGTTTATGTAGATTTCCTCCAAAATGAGGATAAACTACTTTACTATCACTTAAAAAAATTTACCCTTAAAAAGAGCATAAACTAAAACTATCATTAAAATTAACAATAATTCAAATGTTAAATGTTTATGGTGAAGAATCATGTTGGAATGCAATTATTTTTGGTAGAAGTGTTCACAGGGGAACCTTCTAAATTAAATATTGGAATGTTTGGGGGTAATTGATAAGATGGCTGCTCTACACACAATTACCACACAACGTTTTTTATCAAAGTTAACTTTTTTCTAGTTGAATCTTGGCTTTGTTTTAGTTATATAGGTAGTCCTCTAAGACTATAAACTGGATCACTATGATGTCACTATGATTATGCTCATTTGAATCTGGATTCAGGGAATTTTTTTATTTTTATTTTTAATTATAGAAATACTATTATGCTTGAATTTTATATCTTTGAATTTCACTTTTAAATTGTATTATCAATTAATTTGTTCAAGGATAATGATTACTGGTGGTTTCCAATTATTTTTAAAAATTGGAAGGAGCCTGCCCAGTGACCATTTTCTAATTTTTTCTTGTTATAATTTTCAAAATTTTTCAAAAAATATTAATATTTATTTTTAATTTCTTTCTTGTATATCCCACATCAAGGTGCACTTGGATGTGGGTATGATGCCAGGGGCATGGCTCATCATTTTGGGGGGGGCATGTTTTATATATATTTAATTTTAATTTTCATATTTCATAACATCTTTAAAAATAATTTTATTAATTTTAATTTTACAATTTATAATTATATATTTTCTATTTAAAAAAAAATTTTTTTACTTTACAATAAAATTTTAAAAAATAAAAAAAATATGAAATAAAAAATAAGTTCAAAAAAAATTATAATAAAAAAAATAATATAATAGTAGTATGGTTTTTAATCGTATTTTTATTTTTATATATAAATTTTTTTTAGTTTCTTTAATAATTTCTAGCTGGAGCCTAAAGAATTAAGGAAGTTACTTTTTTGATGAAGATGGTGCAGTAAAGTTTCAGGAGAGGCTCTCTTAAGTCTTTCAATCATTTCAAATTTACAATGTTGTTTATGGTCAAGCCAAGTGGCCAATTTAAAGTGAAATTTCAAAACTTGCTTTCTTGCAAATATTTATACACAATCTTTTGGAAGATAATATTTGTCATGGGCCAAGCTAGCATATAAAATGGAATATAATGGTTGAGCAACCTCATTACATTTCACCATGAATGAAGTGGGTACTGGATCAGGAATAAAATAAGTGGATAGGGAATAAAAGGATCCAGAAGAATCTAGATCAGGTCATCAATAAAAAATTTCAGGAGATGAATTTAATGGAAGAATGAAATTAAGAATTACTTACTAGAGTCAACTTTGTAAATTTCAAGATTAAAGGGAAGTCTTGGTAGAAATTTTTCTTCAAGAAGAGAAGTGTATGTATTTTTGATATTGTGATATGAAAGTGGATTTAGGATGTTTAGGTATTTTTACTGCAAGGAGTAAGAATTGGAGTTCCATTAAATTTTGGAATATTTCGTTTCTTACAGAAAATTATTGGAGGGCTAGGAGATCTGGGTCTTTTAGATGAAGAAGAAGGACAATGAGGACTTCTAAATTTTAGTTGAGGAGGAATAGGCTCTGTTATAGGAGGTGGAGAGAAAAAAGAAGGAGAAGGAAAAATATACAGAACAGATTAAGGTGGATTCAAAATTTCTTTAAAGCAGTGGAACATCTAGAGATGACAGAAGAGAGTCTTGATTGAAGAGAAGGAGAAGCATGAATAGAAAAAGGTGAAGGACCAGAGATTCAGATTAAGAAAGAATATTTAAAAAGGCTGATTGTGTCAGCCTGTATATACCCAGGACTGAGTAAAAAGTGCTTATAATTTATGTTAAACACATGAACTAAACATGGGAACAATAAATAAGAGTACACAAATAGTATACATAAGTAAAATTATGATAAATACACAAAAAATGCCATTATAACACCTTATATACACACATATATCTACCTTTTATAGGTCTTATGTACTTAATATTAAGTTGTAATATTTTAGGGTAATATTAAGAACATTAAGTATAAGGCTACATAATTTTTAAGTACACTTAAAGCTGTTATATTCATTGTTTTACGCAAAAAACAAGAAATGCGCTTTATTTCACTTAAAAGTTGACTATATGCTCTATAAAATTGAGAATATCAAAAATGCGCTTTGACAGATCAATTGGTCTCATTTAGGACTATTGATTTGGCTATTTAAATGCATAAAAACAACAATTTTAAAATTTGGTGTTTTTTATGCCAGAAATGGCTTCTGTGTACTGGCCACATACTGCCTGCTTTTTTCCCATTTGAATAGCTTCATTTTTAGCAAAGTTAGCTTTTTCACACTATAATTACCCCACATTCTATGCCCACTGTGGGGAAACACACTAAAATAGGCGACAGGCGCTTATTTAGTGTCCTAGCTTAATTAATAGTGCATTGACCTTGTTTATATGCACTAATTCCATTAATAACCTCACTCTTGGCACCTTATTTCATCACCACGCTTAAATTGGCCTAAATTTAGTCAAGGATTTACCTGTGCAAGCTCCTGCCAAGTACTGCATGTAGTTACCCCACATCTCACGCTCTTTTTTAAGTTTTTGGGTGGTTTCTCAGTCAATATTGGTTATTTTTGGATGGGAATTTCACATAGTATAATGTCAGGATTAGCCCCTATGTTTCTACAGTCAATATCCCTTATTATTAAGCTATTATTAACCTTAAAAAGTCTCCTTTAGGCTTTTATATCATTGTTTTGTACGCATATACTCTCTTTTTGTCTTTTCTTTAATTTTGATGGATCTCCCTTATTATTAATAGGATTTTGGTGGTTGTTGCTTGTCTAATTATGTCATGGGTCACTAGGGGTGTGGATGGAGAGGTCTATTCGTTGTTTGAGGCATCATTAACATTGTATTGGATGGTACATCAAGGGATTTATTGGGGAACTCAGTGTGTATAAAAGGAGGAGGTTTTTGGGTCTTGTTTTCTACATTCTTTATCACTTCAATTTAACCAATATAACCAAACAAATTACAATACAACTCAATTAGTACTTTTATAAGACTTTTGAATAGTATCTGAAATTATCAAATCTATTTTTCAACCAACTAAAAAGATTTTACGCCACATATAAGAATAGTGAGAATTATATTACTGAAACCTTTATTCTGAATTATATTTTACTATTTGTTGGATTTATATTACAGTATTCATATAGGACCATTTAAATCTTCTAGACAAAGACTTTTCAAGCTAGTTCACGTCCATTTAGTTGATCTTAGTCCGACAGATGGTGTGAAAGGAGTACAAATTTTAGAAGTGGATGATTTTTGAGAAAGAGTAGAAGGCTTGCAATGAGAGGCAAAGCTGGTAGCAGGAAGAGAGAATGAGCCATAATTGAGGCCAGAGCATTTTCTATTCTTTTCAAAGCAGATGAGACAGGACCTGTTGTAGGTATATCCTTTCCGGCTATAGATGTAGGTTCACTCTTGATGGGTAAAAGAGCAGTAATCACAGGCTTGGTCACTAGGAGAAGTGAAGTTGGAAGGATTCATCTTCAAAAGTTGAAAATTAGGATGGAAAGGATAATTTGGATAGGAAAATAGGAAAGAGAGAGAAATATGGTAATAATGGGCTCAATTACAGTAGTTGGAAGTTGTTATTGACACAATCTTTGGTCCACTATCACCACACAATTTTGGGAGGGACTTGCTAGCAAGTCCTCAACTTGAATTCAGATGGAACTCAGACTGAACTCAGGCTGAAATCAGACTGAGCTTTACTTTGAACTCATCTTGAAATATTGACCAAGGATGAATGAGTCTTTATAGAAAGCATTATGAAAGTGTATTCAAAGCACAATTTTAATCAAAATAAGAAAATAATAACAATATTCTCAATCAACAATACCTTTTTGATGAAATATATTTAGATCATCTTTTTAAATTAAAGTAGAAGAAGAAGTAAAATTATTTATATCTTTCATGAGAATTACTTTTGAAATTTGTAATAAATTTAGTTAATATTACTGAGAACATTAAAAAACACTAGTGAATTCTTTATTAATCATCCATTTTTTCAGAATCCAAATATTCAATCTTATTGATGATACCAAACAAAATGAAGTTTTCATAGATGTATTACAGGAATTTTTAGTTTGTGCATGAATTTATTTTCTATTTAAATTAATTATATTTCTAAAAAAAATAGAAATACTTCCTCTCAAATATTATAATTTAGCAAACTGTATTAAATACACAAAACCATAAAAATAAAACATAGCAACTTTTTTTTAAAAAAATTGACTCAATGAGGCACTTCCACTTCTCCTTTTCTAAAATATTTAAAAATCAACAAAATGTGATTATATATCTTAAATAAAGGTTAATTCATTTAGTATCAGGGTCCTATCTTCCTTATAAATGTTATAAATGCATAAAAATGATAAAAGCAGTGAAAAAATTAATATCTTTATTTTTTGGATTAAAATAAGCAATTAAATACATAATCATTGTATCAGATATATTTTAGAATTAAAATATTTACTTGAAATCCTGAAGCACTATTCATTCAATCAGCCAGTATTCAGTAAGCATATTTTTATTTGGTTCAGGGATTCAAAAGAGTCATCAAAATTCAATGCTACTCAGTGAATTTATGTTTTGAAAGAAAAATGATTGAAGAAAATCTGAAATTTCAAAGGTAAAAATTATATAAATGACAAAATATCCTTTAAAAATTTAAACTGAATGATTTATCTTGCATGAATTAAATCATTAAGGATAACAAAAGTGTTTAATTGAGGGTACCCAACAGATTATACAAATTCTTATTCTTATTTTTATCTTTTAAAGTTTAATTTTTGTTATTTTTGAGGGACTTTAATGATAGATTAAAATGGACTTTTCTCTATAATCCTATTTTTATGTTCATAGATATTATTATGTGAGGGATTTTATTGTGAAGTAAGATACAATGTATGAATAATTATATCAATTAAACAAGTTAATATTGTGATAATTGAATTTTAATTAATCAGAAAATACAAAAATATTATAAGTAGAAAGAAAAAATATTTCATTTCTTAGTCTTGAGTAGTAAATTAAATAAAATAGTGCAGGTGCACAATCTGTTTTTCTGAACAAGTCACCGCGCAATACGGGGGGCGGACTTGTTAGCAAGTCCGCAACCTTGGACTCAAATTCACCACAGATTGAACACACATTGAGCTATTGACAAAGGAACCATACAATCAGGGATGAAAACCACTCAGCATAACAGTTTTTGTGGGTCTTCAAGTAGAGTTCAGTATGAGTTCAGTATGAGTTCAGTCTGAGTTCCATCTGAGTTCAGTCTGAGTTCAGGTTGGGGACTTGCCAGCAAGTCCACCCCCTATATTGCGTAGTGAGTGTGTTGACCAATTTGATTGGCAACTCACAGTGTACATATTATTCTGAAGTGAAAAAACACATATTAATGATTTATAAATTCCATATTATCATTATAATTCTCAAGTCAATTGTAAATATATATATATATATAATGTTTCATTAAATTATTAAACCTAAAACAGAAAATTAATTTTTTATTTTGTGAAAAAATAAGGCTAAGTAGATCTTTTTGGTTCCCTTATAAAAAACCTATGCTTTAATGAATTTATTTTCTTGAAATTTCAATCCAAAAGACTACATTTTAACTTTACAGAAAATATAAAAAAGAAATATTAAGTTTGTAAGTTTGAATTTGATTAAAATTTGAATCAACGATTTTTTTATTATTTTTAAATTTTCCAAATTAGGCACTTGAGGCTTTGTATAGACTTAGAAAGGAAAAGCTAAAATAAGAATTTGATACTTGGAAGGAGCTAGTTTTTTTTTATTCAAAACATAAAATTCTTCTTTTAAATTATTTTAAGCATAACAAGAAAATCGCATGTATTTTTTTTGTATGTATTAGGTTAAAAAATAAGTTTAGAACAGTTGGTTCTACACCAAATTGTAAAAAATGAACATACACACCACACAATATGGGGGGCGGACTTGCTAGCAAGTCCGCAACCTTGGACCCAAACTCACCATAGATTGAGCACACATTGAGCTATTGATAAAGGAACCATACAATCAGGGATGAACACCACTCAGCAGAACAGTTTTAGGTGGGTGTTCAAGTAGAGTTCAGTATGGGTTCAGTATGAGTTCAGTCTGAGTTCCATCTGAGTTCCATCTGAGTTCAGGTTGAGGACTTGCTTGCAAGTCCACCCCCTATATTGCGTAGTGACAAATATGATAAAATAAAATTGAAGATTTTTGTATTTAAAATTAATTTAAAAAAATCCTCAAAATATATTTATTTTCAGAATTTTGTATTAATTGAAATAAATCTGTTCAATAAAAGAATATAACAGCAAATATATTGAAAAATGTAATTTTAAAATTTAAGAAAAATAAAATAAATCCTCATGGATTAAGTCATCTTGAGCTACAGTCAGGACAGGATGTCATTAGAAGTTCAATCCAAGTTCCATATAATCTAAGATATATAATTTTGAAAAAATGTATATATTCATTGGTGAAAAATATTTTAAGCAATGAAAGGACTCAAGAAACATTCTTCTGTTACTGAATATACTATAGTACATATATTGTGACAGATATCTTGTTTAATCTTCCAAAAAATTTATTTATTGAAAGTGGCTATTCAGGTATGTATAGCTATTATAGAAAAATAAAAAGAGATAAAATTTTAAATATAATAATGTATTTTATGTTAAACCTTTGTTTGAATTCTATAATTCAGGTAGCAGCTATTTTGAATCCCACAAAAAGTATTTAACATTAAACTAAAATCTAATTAAAATTGCCTAATAAATAACATGAAAATAATAGCTTAAAATATTAATATATTTTTGGTTCTTGTTACAACTTGTTTCTAAAATTTACTTATTTTTTTTCTTTATCTCATTTATAATTATTAGAAGAGTTTTGTGAAATTATTTGTATAAATATTTACTAATAATTTATGGTTACTTTTTATTTTTTAATTGTTTTTCTACTATAAATGTCGGTCAGTTGTCTAGAAGAGATAAGAAAAGAGGGAAGAAAAGAGAGGAGGACAAAAAGGAAATAGTGATTTAGAAATAAAAGAAATAAAAACAAATGAAATTATTTAATCTATTTGAGAGAAAGCAACGACGAGTGATTTGAGAGGTGACACAAAATTGGTTTTATTAATATTAATATTATTTAAGTAAGAGTTCTGCGCGGCAAACACTATGATTACTATCAGACTTAAGGCAACCTTTAAATTGTTATTTAGAATTTTTAATTAGAATTTAATACTAATAAAAATAATAATAAGCGTAATAAAATTATCTTTAAATTGTTGAGTGTGTAGTAAGTGATGAGGCTACAGGGGATTATCCAAGGCCCTTTTATAGGCAATGGGTCTTCTGAAGCGCCACTATATTTTTAAATACAAGAATTATAATAGGATAAAACAAGTATATCAAAGAGTAAGTGAAACATAACAATGTAGAGAAAAATATGAAACAAATAATTAAAAACCCCAATTAAGAATCCAATTTTCCCACCATTAATTCCCAAATCAGTAAGTAAAAATAGTGAATAACTAAACAAGCCTGGAACATAGGTACTATGAGAAAAATCATTCAAAACGGATGGTACAGTCTGATTTAAGGATTTTTAAGTGAAACAAAAATATTCTGACGCAACAAAATATGTAATTTATTTCAATTCAGAATTAATTAGTTTTTCCTGACACAATTATAGGTCAAAAGAAGCGTCATTATTAATTGTTTAATACTATAAAAAATGATATTTAATGTATAAATATAAATAATTAATTTAATTATATTATAAGTAAATTTTACACTTATAATTATAATATATGTTTTTAATTAATTAAATATAAATTTATAATTATTAAATACATAAAAAATGCGCCATTATTTGTAGAATATAATATATTATGTTAAATTTAAATGTATAAAAAATTTATATAACCAATAAAATTAATATAACACTTATATGTAATAAAATACTCATATAATTTTATTATGCAACAAAATATTAATTTATATACATTAAATACAATTCTTACTCCCTCTTTCAGGTCTTCTAAGTTACATATCATTTACTGGACTCCTGGAATAGCCTGGCTGACAATAAATATCAGTATTTATTAAAAACATTCAATAATGATGTTTGTTTTATGTATTTAGGTTTAAAAATAGACATACAAAATATTTTCCAATTATTTTTATAGTAATGGAAATGTCTTGTAAACTGACAGGGTGAACACTATCTTTTGGCCAAAAGATAGGGTTCACCTTCAGTTTTTTACTGCCTCACTGTATCCCCTCTCCACTGCTTTAAAAATGTTTTGATTTGTTTCCACATGCTTTGCTACCATTTTCTCACAATCCCTCTAATTTTAATGCACTTTCCAATTATCCCAGCCTACTTTTCCTAACTCTTCACCCTTTTTCACTTGTTTATTCTACCTCCCTACATCTTGCTTGTCAAATTTTACCCCACCCAACTCCTCTTGCTACTCTTATTACTAAAGCTAACCCTTTATCATCTCTCCCTGTCTGACATAATTTTTCTTTATTGAAACATTTACCCATCTCACCCACCCCACTTACTACCCTCTCTAACCCACCCTACCCCTTTATCTCGTGATTCCACTCCTGCTTCTATGAATACCACCCCTTTTTCTCTTCACCAAAATATATCCTTTTCACTTTCCACACCACCCATTTTAACTTCTATCTCACCCCACTCACTTTCTATTGAGAAAAAGGGGTGAGAAGGGGAGAAAAAATAGTTGTTTTGATTGAGAGAGGATAAAAAGGGGTTTAGAGCAAAAAGTACAAGAGATAAAGAGGGGATAGAACATGGGATAGGATAATAAAGGGTAAGGGAGCAAGGAGATGTGAGAGGTGAGAAGAATAAGATCTATGAGAGAGTAGAGAATGAGAAGGAAGGTGGGTTGTTAAATTAAATAAAAAATTTATGTATATACATATATATATATATAATATTAAATGACAAGGAACAGTTAACAGCCTAAAACAAAAAACCCACTAAAATAGTGCAATATTCATTGGCCATTTGTTTTATTATCATTAAAATTTCTCCTTTAATATTTTGATATGTTGAAGATATAATTGAGTTGTTTTTTAAAAAAATATTTCTAAAATTTTTTTTACTTAATTGCATAAAGAATTTATCTATATTAATTACATAAATAATACCTGCATCCAAATTTATGTTGAATTTATTTAGAATAGTAATGTTCCTTACACATATATCTTATGGCTTGATGATATTTAATTATATCCAGTCATAAAATTTGAATAAATATTTATTTTTTTGAAAATTTTAATGATAAAATGCAATTAACTATATCTGTTCACTAAGTATTTTTCTTAAATTTTTTTTATGATATTAGGTGATTTCCCTATATATTGATAGGTATAAAAATGTGCATATTTATTTAAAACATATTTTACTTCAGCTCATATGAGATTTTTACTGTTTATCAATAACTACAAAAAAAAGATTTTTTTAAAGTCTTAAACATTTTCCAGCCATTGTTAGACTGTGATATACCCTTATTTCAATATTTCTTGAAATCTTCCTGTAAGTCAGATATCAAGATTTTTTGTAGTAATGTTCAGCTGCTTCTCCAATCAATATTCAAGTCTTTTTAAATGTATTCTCAAATTAGGTTCAACCTTTGTTGTTTATTTTTTCATCACTACCTCAATTTGTGCTAAATTAGATATGAATTAGGGTTGAAGGTTGCAGACTTGCTAGCAAGTTTGCCCCCCATATTGCATGGTGTATGACTTAAAACTAGAAATAAACTATAGGTATTTGGTACACTATGTCCTTAAACTGGAAATAAAGAGAAAATGTCAATCATTGGTCCCCTATGACCTTAAACTGGCAAATTACTATCACTTTGGTCCACCAAGACTGTAAACTGGCAATCAATTAGAAGTTTTGATTTCAAGGATAAAAGGAGGAAATGTAAATCAAGAAGGATATTCAACTCAGTCATTTTTAATTTATCACTGGTTCATCAACACTGAAACTGGTACTCACTTGTTTAGTTAACTCAGTCATTAATGAACAAAGTGCAACTAAATTTATGCAATGGAGATGTCATTAAATAGATTTATTAAGGATTAAAGAAAGATGAAGATTGTAAAATATATTGATGGAGATTTTTAAAAGTAAAAAATAAAGGTGCTAGGAATATCTGGATAATTATGATTTATAAGAAAATTCAGTAATATTTTAAAGGGTAGGAAATTTATTTGAATGTTGTTATTCTGAATCATAGAAGAAAGATAGGATTTGGATTTAGTGGGTCTCTTTGTTAGACTATTTTAGGTGAAGCTTGGAGTACATTATGAAGAGAACGTAATCATAGTATTTGTCTCAGGGGGAAGCCCAATGGGAATGAAATCAAAATTATTTGGCTCATTTGGTATTCCCACTCTCTTATGCTGTGAAGAAAAAAGGAGACTGGTATAGGAGAGTCTAAAGTGATTCAAACCTTGCTCTCATTAGTGGAATCATCATAAAGCAAATACAGTTTATTAAAATTTTATTTCAAATTATGTCAATTATATGATGACTAAAAAAATTAAAATAAACCAGACAATATCAGTTATCAGCACTAAAAAGAGTTAAGGAATTAAATAATTAAATTTTTAAAAATTTAAAAGAAGAGAATTCAATCAAAATAAAAAATCTCTTTGGAGCTTTTCAACATCATTATCAAACCTTTGCATCAAAATTCTTCTCTTCATTTAATCTTTGGTATTATTAGCAGGAGTTTCCTAAAAATAAGTTAAAAATTTACGCTTCATATCATCAAAAAAATTAAGAAAGAGATATCTGTGAAACATAGGATAATGGTTAATGTAATCATTCTACACCTGGCCAATGTCATCTGTATTGGTAATTTTAATAGCCTAGGAGTTGGAAGTGATAGTAGTTGGATTTAGAATTAGTACAAGAATTATTAAATTAAAACTTAAAGAATAAATTTTTGAGCCAGTAAATAATATTTAAAAAAAACTGAATGGAGAAACTTTCATAATAGGATTAGGATCTTGAGATGAAGGAGAAAGCATATGATTAGGATTTTTAGATGAAGAAGCAGTTTTATCCTTTATATTACAAAAGAAGGTGGGAATTTTTCGATAATATCTTTTTGGGAGCAGTTGGATCAGGATGAGCAGCTGGTCCATTATAGACATTAGTTCTGGAAGGTATAGTTGGACAATTACACTTGATTTTCTTAAGCCTGCAAATATCACAGGCAGTAATTCCAAGAAGACCAGGGTTATAAATTAAACAAGGAACCTGGTATTTGGCACAAAGTTCAAATGGGACAGTGAGGTCTTTTAATTACATATTGATTATGATATTTATTTAAAAAAAAGTGAAAAATAATCAGGACTAGTTAATGTAGTTGGTTGAGGAAGATGAAGAGATTATGAATAGGTTTTCAATTAATTATGCAAATTTAAATAATGGGGACATTCTTCTTGGACGGAGGATGTGAAAGTCTAAGGTTTAGTAAGGGAACTTAATTTAATTAAAAGAGGATTTTTGGAAGATTATTACTGAGATTGGAAAAGCCAATCTAATTTTAAAATGGTATATAATTAAAAGAATGAGTATTAAAAATGATAAAAAAGGGGTAAATTTTATGAGTCAAGATTTAAAAAATAATTAATGATCAGGAAATTTTAGTATAGGTCTAAAAGTTCATGGAAAATAAAGTCAGGAGCCTCAAGAGCCTTTGGGAATATTTATTGAATTTTATTATTTTTTTTAATAATTTTATTAAGTATTTTTGGTTATATTTAATTTTTCACAATTTACTTAACTTCAATATTTTTTACTAAGTGAATAGGACTGGGCAAGCTACTAAAATTAGAATGAGTTAGAAAGGAGAAGTAACTCTATCATCTATAAGTTTTCCATATTTTTCTTTATTATTTTAAATGTTTTTCATGCACCATGTGACACTGGAAGCAAAAGTACCTCAATTATCCCACTATTCAAGCTCTAACTCAACTAGTGATACATGAAAATCAAACTTGGGAAGATTGAATTCTATTTTGTTCTCAAATCAGCTGCACTATCCAAACCTTAAATCACACTAATGGTAAAGACACTTATACTTTTCAATCATAGGCAATATGCACCTAATCTATCACTAAGATTGAGGCAATATTTGAACAGGGGGTAATTGTGAATATGAGGGTATATTAAGAGGTCTGTGAAGTAAGAACAGGGAAGAAGGGTTATAAGGTTAGATGGTTGGTAAATTGGAACTCTAGTGGATTCAGTGGGTCTGTGGGTATATGATGGCTGGGTGATTAATGGGTCAGTGCATGGAGGAATGGGATATTTAAATGGGGGTTAATTTGGTTCAACATTCCTTAGAATTAGATTATAAAACATTATATTTGTGATAGTAGTCAAATTCTTTTTAGTATATTGTTATATTTGTCCTTTTCTTACTTAATAATCAATTTCATTAAATCCTTAAATACTTAAATCTTTCCCTTTTGATTATTGAGTTGCACCTCTTTGTGAGATTTACCACAATAGTTAGTGTCCTTAACATAGACATTATTTATTCCTTGAAGATTATCTCAAACAATAATTAGTTACTTAGTTCTATCTTTGAATCACTTCCTTGAAGTAGTCCTCAGTGATTTGAAGTTGTAACTGCCCTCTTCCTTCTTATTTCACTTACATTGGGTTCACCCTCAACCCTGTGCGTAGGTTTTCCGGGGAAAGTATAATTTAATTCTCCCTAGCTCTCATTATTTTTACTACTATGGCTTTCAGGTGCTAATTCTATATATGGCACCTGTTCAATGCACTCTTCCTCCTGTGGGCGCTACTACTAGAGCTTGTGCTAGGGATAGGCCAACCTCATTACGTCCTGTTTCTTGCACTCACTCTCTTGAACTGCTTGAGTTAAGGGAGAGTGAACATTCAATTTAATCTGTAGAGGATATTCTATAGGATTTTCAGGACTCCAGTGATGAAGATGAACGAGAGGATACCATGCATGAGGCACCATTAGCCCCGGCTTCCGGACCTTCAAACCAACCTTCAAATCCTGGCCCAACTTCTACATTGGAGGAATTTATAAAAATCTTGGTTAAAACCATTACTAATCCTGCCCCATCTGAAGGGTCAAAATTCAAAAATCCTTTTATAAAATCTCCAGATAAATTCAATGGAGAACACTCTGAAAGATTGCATCACTTCTTGAAAACATGCAAGCTACTTTTCCACAATGACCCTTGAGCTTTTAGTACGGATTGTTCTAAGTTCATCTATCCCTCTTCTTATTTATCCAGAAAGGCGTCACAGTGGTCTGAAACTTTTTTACTCATGCTTTTCTCAAAAAATCTCAGTTACTCATTAATAATTGGGAGAAGCTCAAAGACCAACTTTTTATGTTGTTTGGTGATCCTAATGAAACTGAAAATGCAGATATCCAACTTAATTATCTTTGCATGAACAATGATGGCAAAACTTCTGAGTATATCTCAAATTTCAGGGCTTTCCAAACTTAAGTTAGTTGGAATGATGCTGCTCTTAAGTATCATTTCAAAAAGGGACTTCCTTCAAGGATTATGGACCAATTGAATCTTCACGGGCATAAAATTGTGAGTTTGAAAGAATTAATGGATAGAACCCTCAAACTCAATGGCGTTCATCAAGGATGACTTCAACAAAGGCTACATGCGCAAAAATCTTACAGCTCAAATTTCAAATTTGGACCTCCTTTGAAAAATCACTCCCGACCAGCCCAATTGACCCAATCCAAACCCAGTAAAAAGAAAAAGGATAAGTCTAAACCCCAAAGCTTGACTCCTAGAAATATCAGTAAGGTATTGGTTCCAAAAGGGGAATTAAAGGAAGCTGAAAGGAAAAGATGGTCAGATAATGGTTTATGTATATATTGTGGGGGTAAACACAAGTTGGAAGATTTTGTAAAGTTAAAGTAAAGGGAAGTTAAAAGTTCCAAGTCAAAAAACTAGAGAATATCTTACTTGTGTGTAAAGCAAACTGTTTTATTTCTCCCAGTGGACAGAACCTCCATGTCTTAAGGACTGGAGTTTCCATCAACCGTTTGAGATTTATTCTTTTTAAGGAGGATATTCCCTTCAGTTGTCTCATTGACTGTGGAGCTTCAATTTCATTTATCAGTTTATCTTTTTCTAAAAAACATAAGCTGAAATTTGTAGATATCAATCAAATTCCAATTAATTTGGTCAAATCTGAGGAACCCAAGTATTGGGTCAGTAAGAAAGTCTCATGGGTATTCAACTTTCTAAATTTTTTTTCCCTTGAGTGGTAATTAACAGTCTTGGATGCCCCAAGGATGGAAAATACCATTCTTGGCCATTGTAGACAATCCTATAGTACTAGCAATAGGCCTTGACCAAGGGAGTTGGAGTAAAACTGGAGAGGAAAACCCCTGTCCCTTTGAGAAATACCAGGTGAGATTTATTTGCTACAGCAAAAATAGAGACTGTTACTATACCCCTTCCAACACACCTCTTGACTGCTTAAAAATTCAAGACAGTAGCCAATAGCAGACCATTGAGAACTAAAGAACCTGAAACATGAAATTCAGAAAGATCCACACCAGAAAAACAAAACAGTGTGCACTTGTTGCACAGAAAACAGCAATAATACTTGATTCAGGTTGCAAAGCTACTAGAAAAACCAGTTGCCAAAGTTGAGTTAAGTGAAGAACTAACCTTGAAAAAAACACAGCCAATTGTGACCAAAAAAAAGTGAAAACTGAGTGAGAAACAATGATAACAACTCCAGATGGTTTTATGATAATTAAAGTTGCCCCAAACTGTCTTATTCAGTATGTACACACAAACAACCATCTAAAAAATCCATGCACAGCAACAAACTTGGCACTTTTGGCAGGAAAATTGAATAAAAACCCTCTAGAAGCGCTCCCCAGCCTTCTATAACTGAGGCCAGTGGCCTGCCTAGAAGCAGCCAGACCTCCCTGAAGCCAGAAAACCACCAAAAACCTCCAATAAAGCCCAAAAATAATTAGAAAAATCCATCACACCTACTAAAGCCCTTAAAACACAAAATTAAACTATGACAACATTGGGACATAAAATATAGAGCCAAATTAGCTCTACTTAATGGTACTAAGCACTTAACCCTAAGACTCAAGGTTAGCCTGTAAAACACAAAAAATTTAAACAGCTATCTTTTAGAAATGAAAAATGAGCAAATGACCCCTTAAAACTTAGACTATGAAAAATGTCATCAAACCATAAAATATAGAGAAAAACTGGGGAAATCCAATGGTAGAGCTCACATACCCATAGTTCCAATATTTACTGAATAAAACCAGAAAAAAACCTATTTATTCAATTAATGTCAATTAAGACATACCAAAACAACGCAAAACAGACTAACAAAGGCCTCTGCCAATGTTGGAAGACAACCCCACGACCTTTTAATGCATTGGAATCCAGAAATTGATTGATCACCCCTTGTTGTAAGTATATTTCTAATTCTTTAATGCTGGTCAATAGGGAGTTTAAAAACCCATCAGAACAAGTCCAGCTAGAGGACATCTCTCTTCCAGATGATTTAAAACCATCAGATTTTTCTCTAAATGAGTATTTGGCTAACCTTTCTAGCATGGTTACTTCACTTGAAGAGGATTTCAACAGCCTTGAGGTAAGATATTTTTGCTCTCTAAATTCACGTCTACCCTCAACAGACTACTTTGAAAATGAATATTACAAGCAAATTAATATTGAAGCCATTAAATCCACTCTACTGGAAGTTTATCCTAACTTTCTTGATGTATTTTCAGTCCATAAGGCCAACACGCTACCACCTCATTTACCCTATGATCACCAAATAGAGTTAGTAGGTCCAGTACCTTTGGCAGGTCCAGTCTACTCCTAATTGAAGGATGAATCTCAAGTTCTTTGAGTCAAAATTGCAGAGAATGTGGAAAAAGGTTTCATTTGAGCCAGTAAATCCCCAACCAGCTCTCCAGTTCTTTTTGTTAAGAAAAAAGATGGAAGTCTTAGGTTGTGCATTGATTATAGAAAACTCAAGGCAGTGACTAAGAAGAAAGCATATCCAGTTTGTCCTATGTCTTTACTTCTTACCTTGTTGAATGATGCTAATTTCTTCTCTAAAATTGATTTAAGAGGCACTTACAAACTTATACATATTGCTGAAGGCCATGAACCTCTAGCGGCAATTCAAA
Source organism: Hemileia vastatrix (assembly GCA_030280995.1). Lineage (NCBI taxonomy): Eukaryota > Fungi > Basidiomycota > Pucciniomycetes > Pucciniales > Zaghouaniaceae > Hemileia > Hemileia vastatrix. Next base: position 49,659,562 of record JASXTE010000001.1, read on the forward strand.
CTAGGTTTGGTTGTTTTGAATATTTAGATATACTTTTGGATTATTTAAAGCACCCTCAACTTTTCAAACTTTTTTCAATTATATCTTTAATGATGTTGTCAAACAATTTGTTGTTGTATATTTATATGATATTTTAATTTTATCAAAGACCCTTGATGAGCATATTAAACATGTCCAACAAGTTCTCAATTTTCTTTGAGAGCATGGTCTCCACATCAAGCACACTAAGTGAAAATTCCACCTAAAGTCTATTGAACTTCTAGGTTTTACATTATACACTGATGGCCTTGTCATGAATGATAAAAAGGGTAAAAAAATAATGGAATGGCTGGAGCCCAAATCCGTAAAATACTTACAAGGGTTTTTAGGTTTTTCAAATTTCTATAGAAGATTTATTAAAGATTACTCTAAAAATATTACAAATCTCACTTATCTTCTTAGAAAAGATATTCCCCTTGTTTTAACCAATACAGCACAAAAGCAATTCAAAGCATTGAAGTCTGAGTTCACCACAACTCCAATTCTTTGACATTTTGATGCCTCCACTTTAAAAATTGTCAAGACATATGCTAGTGATTATGATATTGCAGGGGTTATAACCCAATTAAATCCTGAAACAAAATTGTTTCATCCTGTTTCATTCTAATCATGCAAATTTCTCATAGCAGAATTAAATTACAAAATTCATGATAAAGAGTTACTAGCTATTATTCATTGTCTTAAAAAATGTTGCTCTTTTCTTCTCAGCCTTAATACTTAATTTCAAATTTTAATAGTGTGGCATTCCACATCTGGGTATGCCACTTAGGTTAAAATTTGATTGAATATTGGTTCAAAGGAAATTTTGGTGTTACCAGGTGTTAATTTGGTTATTATGGATATTTTTGGGATGATTTAGGGCATTTTGGAATGGTTATATGATGGTGTTTTTCTTGTGATTTTATGTTTTTATGGATATGAAAATGGTCATATTGGATTCTTGGGGTGATTCTCCAGCTTTTGGTATTTTCTGGGGCTCTTTTAGGTTTATTTTTGAAGATTAGTAGCAATTTTCTGGATTATAAGGCTGGATATTTGGAATTTTGAAAGGTGATTATTATCATTGGATAGCCCAGATTTTTCTCTATCTTTTATGTCTTGATGGTATTTTATCATATTTCACTTTTTTCTTAGTGTTTTACTTGATTTAGTGACTTATAGTATTATTGGTGGATATGGTGTGCTGATTGAATGGCCACTGAGCTCCAGTGCTCGGGCTTGCTCCAGTGATTTTCAGGTGCAAAAGCAAAGTGTACTGGAAAAATTCTGTCATTGTGGCCAAGTTTGGTCATGGTGGCAAAATTATCTCACTGTGGCAAATTTAGCTCACTCTGGCAAAATCAGCTCATTATGGCAAAAGAGCTCATTGTGTAAAAATTTGCTCACAATGTGAAAGTCTGGTCACTGGGTTAAAGTTTGGTCACTGGACCAAAGTTTTGTCACTGTGCCAAAGTTTGGACACTGTACCAAAGTTTGGTGACTGTGGAAAAATTTGGCAATTGTGGCAAAATTTGGTTAGATTTTATTATGCTTATAAGATCAATAGTTTATTGTAGATCCTATGCATGTAGGGTATTTTTGGAAAGTTCAGGAGTAGGAGAATGAGATAGAAAGGGGGAATCTTAGTCTTCTACATGTTTTTGTCTTTTTAGTTTTGATAAGAAGGGTCTTTTTGAAAATAATTAACAATCACCTTCATATTTTTCAATTCTGAACATTTTTATAAATAAAATTATAATACCCTTATGAAATTTATAATTTTCATACCACATTTGAAATACATCACAACAATAATATCTTCATCGCATATAGGGTATCTTTGGAAAGGTCTCAACCTCTGGGACTTGTTTTTTATTGTTATCTCATTAAAATAAAATCTTATATAAACATAAAAGTCTTTCTTTACAGATCTTTCACTGATACACCTTAATTGTTGTAATCAGAATTTATTTCTCAACAGCTTTATTTCCAAATCTCAATAAGTGTTTATAAAATCAGAGTTTCATATCTTTTAATTAATTCAAGTAAACTAGCTAGCTTAGTTATTTGTTCAACCCTTATTTATTTAGGAGGACAGGGTTTTCTTTGGTTTATCCAACTCCTTTGGATTCTGCTTACAGCAAGGCAACTGTGAGAGTCTTTCTACAATGGATAAAAATGCTTTAAAATACTTTTAGTCTTTTAAAGTCTTGACATGAAGTCAAGCCATATGTGCTGAGTTCTTATCTGAATTTTCTTTCACTATTACCTATTGCACTGGAAAAAATTGTGTAGTTCCAGACATATTGTTACGTCTGGACAACATTTACCCAGAGTGGGGGGAGGCATTTGCTAACAAGAACCCAGCAAATTCTAAATCACTTTTCAAAGAATCAATGTTAACAACCAATCAACTCAATAAGTTAACAACTCAAACAATTCAAAATCCACTATCCAACAGTCAAGAAGCTCAATCAAAAGATGATTATTTTTTGAGGGTAAAAGACAAAATACTTTCAAGGCAGGGGGCCGAAAGATTTAGTATCAAATCAAGGCTACTAGTCTTCAAAGGTAGAGTAGTCATAATCAATGATAAGGATATAAAATTATGGATTTTCAATAGCCGACATGATTTTCCATTAGCTGGTCATTTTGGGGTTGATAAGATATACCAGTTAATTGTGAGGGATTTCTTCTGGCCAGAAATTACTAGAGAAATAAAGGCCTATATCAATGCCTGTTATGAATGTAATAGGAACAAGGTACCTCATCATAGGAATTATGAGTTGTTTCAACAACCTCCAGTTCCCTCTAAACCTTGGGAATTGATTTGGATGGATTTAATTTCTCAATTACCTCCCTCAGATAATTTTGATTGATTCTCTAAAATGTCTATTTTCATTAAAATGTTTACTACTGCTACAGAAAAGGATTTGGAAAAATTATTTCTGCAACAGGTATTCTCTAAACATGGATTACCTAATGATATTATTTCAGATAGAGGCTCTTTGATTGTTTCTACTTTCTGGACTCAATTATATCAATAATGAAATATTTTGAGGAATCTTTCTACTGCTTATCTTCCTGAAACCAATGGGAAAACCAAAAGAGTTAATCCAATCCATGAAAACTATCTTTGAATGAATGTTAATTATCAACAAGACAATTGGACCACATGGTTACCATTGGCTAAATTTTCTTACAACAACTTGACACATTCTTTGACAAAACAATCTCCCTTTGAAGCTATCTATAAACAAAACCCTCAATTAAATCTGATTGATGTAGGAATAGATCATCCTGCTGAACTTTGTCTTTGAGAGATTTCACAACTTCAAGGTGAAATTCAATCTAACCTAGAAGCGGTGAATCAAAGGTATAAGAAACAGGCCAATAAACATTGAAAATCTTCTACACTCTTTAAATAAGGCAATAAAGTATGGCTTGATGCAAAAGAAATTCAAACGACTCAACCATCTAGGAAACTATCTGAGAAAGTCTTGGGTCCATTTGAAATTGATGCTTAAATATCTAAAAATGCATTTTGACAAAAGCTACCTTCAAAGTGACAATCCATTCATCCTGTTTTTCACGTATCTCTCTTAAAACTAGCTCAAGAAATATACACGGTGTGGTAGCCTAAAGTTTAGTACGGCACCTAAATATGTAAATGGAGTTATTACGGCGTGCAAGATTGGCGTTATTATTTTTTTTATATAAAAGGGGTTTTATTTAATTTATTTGAGTTTTAAATATGAAGAAATCGGTCACGAGCGAATGCCTACACGAAAACAATTTATTTTACCAAGAAAACTTATTTTTACAGTCTGAAAAATTTATAAGTATTAAGTCGAGTCACTCAAGAACCTTGGGAAATTTTCCCAGAATTTTTACTATTTTTCTTATATTTTTAAATGAATTTTAAAGTTTTATAGAAATATTTACGTTTTCAAAAATTACTTAACTTTGATGAATTTTCACAGGGAAATTAGAGCTGCGCAGACTACGAAAATTAGTTTGGTATGTAAAGGGGAAGTAGCTCTATTATGTGTAATTTTTCTAGATTTTTTATTATGGTTTTAAGGTTCTAAATTGAGTCCGAAAGTCCGGACGGACTCCGTACGGACTCCGGATTGACTCTGGAAGAGCTCTGGAGGGGAAAACTTAGGCACGTGACTAGGAATACTTAAGCACTTCTCAAACTCGAAATTGAGGGGGAACACATCATACAGCTTAATCATTAACCACCACGGTCTCATTTTTTATTACTCAAAAAATTTAAATAAATTTGTAATACCCTTATAACTTTATATTTTTATATTTAACATTTTAGAAATACTATTCAACAGTTTAAATAACACTTCATACAGGGTATCTTTAGAAAGGTCTTCGTCACTGGGACTTGATTATTGCTGTCTCATAAAAATTAAAAAAATATTATAAAAACATAAAAGTCAATCTTTTCAGATCTTTCACTGGTACACCTTAATTGTTGTTATCAGTATTTCTTTATCAACAGCCACGATCATTTAATCTCAATAAGCGTTAATTATTTTAGAGTTTCATTATTTTATAAATCAGATCCAAGTAGATTGGTTAGCTTAGTGATTTAGAACACCTACTTTGTTATTTTTATTGGAAGGACGGGGTTTTCAGCTAAATCCACACATCTCCTCCGGATTCTGCTTACAGCAAGGCGACTGTAAGAGTTTACCTTACCATAGTTGGCGCCCAACGTGGGGTTTGATTTCTCTAGCTTTCTTTAAAAGACTTACTTGGATCAAGAACGTTCTTAGCCTGCAAGAGGCTTATTTTCTGGAACTCTAATTGGATTTTTGTTATTGGCCTGCAAGAGGCTTGTTATTTTATCGATTGTTAATGCTTTTCATTACTTATTGGGATGTCTTCTTCTGCTGTTGCTTCTGGATCTTCTAACCCTCTTACTCCCTCAGTTAGAATTGTTTCTTGGGATGGCCCAAAGTTTGATGGGGAGGAGGTTAAATGGTTCATTAGCAGGTATGAAGCTGCTGCTGCTGTTGATGGTGCTTCTCATGTGGATATGGTGAAGCAAGTTAGATTTTTTATTGCCGATAGGGAGGTGGAAAAAGAGGTTATTGCTATGCAGGCATTCAAGGACAAGGATTGGGTTAAGCTTTCTAAAGCTATGGTTGATAGATGGGGTGTTAGGTTTACTATGATGGACCTCAATAAAATTGTTGGAGACTGGCAAGCAAAAGGTGGTGTTTCTTCTATGGCTGACTTCAAAAAGCTCTGTGCTCAGTTTGATGAAGTGGTGGAATATCTCATACTTGTGGACGAGTTAGTGCATGAGAACCAAGCAAAAGATTTGTTTTGGTCAGCATGCAGCAGGGATATTCGAATGGACGTCTTGAAGGATCTTTCAAGAAAAGATTTGATGAAGGAACTGCCTAATGGTGAGCAGAAACTTCCGGCTCTGGAGGTTATCAAGGACAACATTCAAGCCCATCTAAAGTTATTGGCGTTGGACAAATATCAAGAGTCATGCACTCAATATGTTAGCAAGGTTAGCGAAGTTTTGGCCGAAAATAACGATATTATGGTCAAAGCCCAGGAGGCCAAGAAGGCTCAAATGGGATTACCTGCTGCTAAAGTTGAGGGTAATGTGGATAATAAGATGGTCGATCACCTGGCTGATTTAACTAAACAATTAAAAATATTTGTTCAAGAAACCCAGAAGGCCAATAAGGCCCCAATCGCTTCTTTGTCGACGTCGACTTCTTATCAGTCTAGAGGTTATGAACGTCGAAATTATAATGGCAATAACAACGGTAACCGCTTCCCAGGCAATGGGAGAAATGGTGGGAATGGTGGTAGTAATGGATATAGAGGTGGCTACGATGAGCCAAAGGTGTGCTCCTATTGTAATAGGAGGGGTCACAGAGCAACAGTTTGTTTTGCTCTTGATAAGGATATGGATGCTGGGCGAGTTTTATTTGATGGTAAAGTTTATAAATTTCCTGATGGTTCGTTCATCAAGCCCAGTGATGGACAGTCTCCTTCTGATTTGGTCAGAAGAAGTTTAACGGCTGAAAGGAGAGCCAGATTTGAAGAGGTGACGGATGAAGATGTTAATGCCAAGAGTGGCAAAAATGGTAATGGTAATGGTGGTAAAGCTGACAAGGGCAAGGAGAAAGAGGTCAGTAAAGCCACATTTTCTACTTCTTTTGGAGGTTTAGAGCTGGCGACGGTTGCCCAGGTGGAGGGTAGCTGTATGGCTGGCGAATATGATGTTAATGCTGCTAGAAGAGCAGCTGCTACTAAGGCGAAAAGTAGCATTCAGAGCCAATTGAGGGCTAATCCTGGCAAGGCCAATAACAAAGTGAACCCTTACTCTAAGGACAAGAATTCTAGTGCTCAAACTGCCGCCAACAAATTGAACCATTACTATAAGGACGAATTATATAAAATGCAGAAGGGGATTGCTGATATGGGGCCCCCTAGTTATGGCAAGTTTGATTTAAATGGTGAGCCTATGCCAGAGGATGATTCGGATTCTGAGGAGGACGTACCGTTGGCGTCTCTACCCAGACCAAGTTTTAGCGGTCCCATCCCAATGGAGGGAGTAAGAAGGACTAGCGATGGATCAGGATTAGTGCAAGAAGCTGGTGACGGAGTTAAGGTTATAGAAAGTGAAGATGTTATAATGGGGGGGTGAAGATGGCTCGGTTGGACCTCAAGAGGTACCCAGGGCCAAGGTTGTTAAATCAAAGGTCCAGTATGAGCGGCCAGTAGTTTCTGGTCAAGCTAATGCGATGGACGCAGTTTTGAATAGGGTGAATCAACTTCAGATTCCCTTATCTTTGGGGGAGTTATTTACGATTAGTCCGGCGCTTGCTGAAAAGCAAAAGAAGCATTTGATGAGGCGTCGGGTTTCCACTGGAGAGGTGGAATATATTTGTGAAAATGTTGAAAAGTTTGGGGAAGATGTAGATACACATTTTTCCGCTCCCCTGGGTTACCTGGTGGTAACTCTAAATGGTAAAGAAGTAAAGGCCTTGGTCGATTCAGGGTCTCAAATTAATTTAATTTCATTGGAGCAAGAGACAAGTATAGGCTTGCCAATTAAAAGTGGAACTGGGGGAAACCTCAGAGGTATTGGAGGGCATGCAACAGAGCTGATGGGTACTGCTGAGCATGTCAGGTTAGGCATTGGTGGATCTGTTGGTAAGGTTCACTTTTATGTGGCCAGAGGAGCAGTCAAAACTGTTCTTGGTGGTCCTTTTTTGATGGATTTTGAGGCCAGGATAGGGTATCAAGCTGGCATGGGGATTAGTTTGGAGATCACTGGTGAAGATATGCGGAGGTTACATATGCGGTTAGCACCTCCTGGAGATGAAGGTTGGGAAACACGGACAGGGATTACTACTCTGTGCCAGTGTTGTGTTTGCACCAAGAAGCGGCATATAAAACGGACGGCTTCTGGTGAATTATGTTTGTTGGAAAGGGATGGATGCCCTCATTTTTTGGGGTAGCAGGGGCTGATCGCTCTAATGTTGTAATCTCTCCTCAGGATGAGATCCCGGATTGCAATAGGCAAAATGGGCCAAATTAGGTTGGATAAAAATTGGAAGGGTATGTTTTATGACCTCCAGCAAGAGGGTAAACTGCAAAAATTACATCAAAACTCGATTAAAAATCTCAGTATAATTAAAACACAAAAAAATAATTTTTGTGAAAATTCAATTCCGGACCTCCAGCAAGAGGGTAAACTGCGAAAATCTCATCAAAATCAAATAAAAAATCTCGGTATAATTAAAACACAAAAAAATAATTTTTGTGAAAATTCAATTCCGGACCTCCAGCAAGAGGTTAAACTGCGAAAATCTCATCAAAATCAAATAAAAAATCTCGGTATAATTAAAACACAAAAAAATAATTTTCGTGAAAATTCAATTCCGGTTCTCCAGCAAGAGGTTAAACTGCCAACTTTCTTTACGGGTGATTTACTGTTGGATAAGGGAAGAAAAGGTGTTGGAAAATCTGTTTATAAATTAGACGAGGGAAAGGAGAAAAGGGTAAAATTTAAAAATGAAATAAAATATTTTTCTAAATTTTCTTATTCCGATTCTGGCGATGAAGAAGATTCATTTGATGAAAGTTTTAATGGCGATACAAAAGAAAATGTTTTACCTCAAGTTAATTTAGATGTGGAGGCAGCCAAATATAAGAAAGTAGCAAATAAAGTTCGACCTATTAATGAACCGCTACCTGCTGAATTAAATCCACCCTTGAGAAGACCAAGGTTATCAAGAGATCCTTATGAAAGTCCCTTGGTAAAGAATCCGCCTGAATTTTCTGAGACGTCAAGAATCACTTTTGAGAGACTGGGTGTTGTTAATTTTGGACCTGATGGTTGGTTGTCTGGAGAAGAGAAGAAGTTGTTGTTGGATGTGATGGTCAAGCGAGAGAAGGCCATTGCTTTTGTAGAAGAGGAGAGGGGTGTGTTGAAGCATTCCTATGGGGAGCCTTACAAGATTCCTGTGGTATGTCATGAACCGTGGCAGCAGAAACCAATTCCTATTCCGGCTGCATTGAAAGAAGCTTATATTGAAGTTGTCAGAGAACGGATACGCACTGGACTGTATGAGCAATCAACGTCAAGTTATTCTAGTCCTGTATTTTGTATCAAGAAACCGAATGGCAAGCTTAGAGTTTTTCATGATCTTAGGGAATTAAATAGGGTTACAATAAAGGATGCTGGGATACCACCTAGTGCTGAGGAGTTTGTTGAAGCGTTTGCAGGGAGAGTGTGTTATGGTTTGGGAGATATTATGGGTGGATATGATGAGAGAGAGTTACATCCGGACTCAAGGCCTCTCACTACATTTGATACGCCACTTGGACGTTTACAGTTAACAAGATTACCTCAAGGAGCAACAGATTCGGTTGCAGTTTATCAAGCTCAGATGGCTTGGATCCTTCAAGATGAAATTCCACAATATGCTGGAATCTTTATAGATGATGGAGGAATTAAGGGACCAACAACCGACTATGATAACCAGGTATTGGAAGAGAATCCCGGGATACGCAAATTCATTTGGGAGTTTGCAATTACTTTAGAAAGAATCTTGTTTCAAATTGAAGAGGCTGGTTTAAATATTTCAGGTTCAAAATTTTCATGTTGTGTGCCAGCCTTAGAAATATTAGGCCATGTGGTATGTAGAGAGGGTAGGATTATGTCCAAGAAGAAAGTTAACAAAATTCAGTCCTGGCCAATACCCAAGAATACGACCGAAGTTAGAGGGTTTTTAGGCGTTTGCGTATATGTTAGAATGTTTATCAAGGACTTTTCTTCATTGGCAGCTCCATTGAGACGGTTAACGAGAAAGGATGCAGACTGGGAGTGGGATGAAGAGTGTGAGAAGGCGTTTGTGAAGTTGAAGGAGGTTGTAGGGAAGGATTTAGTCCTGCACAAGTTGGATTATGGAAAAGATGCTGGCAGAATTTATTTAGCAGTTGATTCAAGTCAGGTTGCAGCTGGGGCGGTTCTGTCTCAGATGCATAAAGCTGGTTACATCAGGCCAGTTAGGTATGAATCTGTAGTATTTACTGAGATCGAATCAAGATATTCTCAACCAAAATTGGAATTATGTGGTGTGGCGAAAATACTGAAGAAACTTCAGCATATTTTGTGGGGGCAACATTTTGAGTTGCAAGTGGATGCGAAATCGTTAATCCAGATGATTAATTCCCCAAGTTTACCGAACGCACCCATGACGAGATGGGTAGCTTTTATTCAACATTTTTCGTTTGATTTAGTTCATAAGCCTGGCAAAACTTTTACTATGCCAGATGGTTTATCAAGGAGACCACCCACTGAAGAAGATTCAGACTCAGAAGAGTTCGATGAAGATATACCTATTATCAAAGCCAGCAATAAAGGAGCTGAAGACTTTCCATACCTCCCCCATGAGGTTAAACTGGCAGGACTATTGTGTTTAGATTATGGTGTTGATGACCTCCACCAAGAGGATAAACTGGAAAATAGTTTTTATGTTAAAAAAGGTGTAGATAAATTCGGCAGAGAGGAGGTAGAAGAAGATGTGGTGTATGTAGAGGAAGATGGATTGGTAGTGTGGGATAGTAGTAAATTAAGGAATGGTGTATATGTTGGAGAATTAGAGAATTTAAATAAAAAGGTGGATAAAGAGAAAGAGGTATTTTTGAATACGGTTTTCGAAGGATCCAAAGGTTCAGAAGAAAAACGTCGACATAGCTCGATTAAAAATTTATTTAGGGGTCAACGATTATTGGCTCATTCATGTGCAGGTGATATTGGTGATAGAGAAGTCCCTATTGATGTTATATTAATTGATTTTCAAGATGAAGTCTGGGGTCAGACTGGTTTTTATTTTTTGTTAGTCAAATATTTGTTGACTTTAGAGAGGCCAGAAGATTGTGAAGACGATGAATGGGTGGCTATCAAGAGGAAGTCATCTACGTTTTACCTATCTGGTCGACGTTTAATGAGGAGGAGGTATCCAAATCCTCAAGTAGTTATAACTCAACAGAAGGGGCAAGAATTAGTTTTGAAATCACTGCATGAAGATCTCGGGCATAGAGGCGTGGGAGAAACGTTTAGAAGAATTTCTGATCGATTTTGGTGGCCTGGCATGAAGATGGCTGTTAAACAGTGGGTTCAGTCATGCGAAGAATGTCAAAGACGAAGTTATTTAAGGCCAAAAGAACCTGGACGCGCGACCGGTGAATATACGCTCTTTGGAAGAGTTAGTTTAGATGCCGTTCATATAAAAGAGGGACGGTATAAATATTTAATTGTGGCCAGAGATGATTTATCTGGTTGGGTAGAGGCAGCGCCTCTTATTAATTTAACTGCCAAAAATGTGGCAGAATTTTTTTTGAATAATTGGGTATATAGGTATGGGGTGATGAAGTTGGTGACGGTAGATGGAGGTCCTGAATTTGGGACAGAATTTAAAGAGGCCGTATTGAAAGTTGGATCAAAGGTTAGGGTAGCAACCCCATATTATCCTGAAGCTGAAGGCCTGGTTGAAAGAGGGCATCAAGTTATTAAGGATGCTTTAGTTAAAATGTGTGGGACAAGTGCCGAAAAGTGGAGGCACTATTTACCTTTAGTTTTATTTGCTGATCGAATCACTGCCAAAAGGACGACCGGATTTTCACCTTATGAACTTGTTTTTGGACAGAAAGCAGTTTTACCAGTTGATTTAGAAGCTGAATCATATCTTGGAGTTGACTGGGACACGATCAAAACTACTGAAGAATTATTGTGTGCAAGAATGATGCAGCTAGAAAAGAAAGAAGAATATTTAGAAAAGGCATATTCGCGGATGATGAAGATCCGAAATCAATCAGTTAGATATTGGGATGAGCGGTTGGCACATCGATTAAAGAAACCTTTGAACCCAGGAGATATGGTCCTGGTGTATAATAGGAGTTTGGAAAGTCAATGGGAAAAAATGTTTGCAGATAGGTGGAATGGACCGTATAAAATCAAGGAGCAAGTTTCTGGCGGTTCATATGTGCTAGAAGAGTTGGATGGAGTAGTATTGAAGAAGAGGGTAGCGGCCGATCAAGTGAAACGGTTCTATCCTAGAGGCACCAGGAGTGCCGAAGTCTTCCTCCGCAATGAGGATAAACTATGAAATTTCTTAAAATTTATTCCTCCGCAATGAGGATAAACTATGAAATCAATGAAACTTTATGGATTCCTCCGCAATGAGGATAAACTATGATATCAATGAAACTTTATGGATTCCTCCGCAATGAGGATAAACTATGATATCAATGAAATTTTACGGATTCCTCCGCAATGAGGATAAACTATGAAATTTCTTAAAATTTATCAACTCCGAAATGAGGATAAACTACAATTTTAATGATTTTTATTAAATTTATACCTCCGCAATGAGGATAAACTATGATGTTTATAAAAATCTTATGACGACCTCCGCCACGAGGATAAACTATCATCTTTTTTTATCAAAATACTTTACTATTGTTACACTGTATATGGTCGACAAAACTATGATGAAACATAACAAAATACGAGAAAACCTTCATTGAAAATTTTCAAAATTTTAAATTCTTAAAATATGGGTGAAGATAGTGTTGGAAATATTTTAAAATTTATTGGAAGAAGTGTTCACAGGGGAACCTTCTTAATTTAATATTGGCAAGTGTGGGGGTAATTGATGGGCTGGCTGCTCTATACACAATTACCCCATAATGTTCGTTTCCAAAATTTTCCCTGTTTCTAGTTGAATCCTGGCTTTGTCTTTTAATTTTAGGAAGTCCACTAAGACTATAAACTGGAACGAATCAAGAGACACCGCTCTCAACGCCGGATTCAAGATTTTCTTATTTTGTTTTTGATTTTTTTTATGTTAGATTGTGATTTCTTTTCTTTAATATATATTATGAATTAATGTAAAGGTGATGCTCACTGGTGGTCTCTAATCATTTTTATAAATTGGAGGGAGCCCACCCAGTGATCATCATTAAAAAAATTATCTTCTAAAAACTTTCATTTATTTTCTTTTCTTTTTAATTTCTCAAAATTGTGTAACCACATCAAGTTGCACTTGGATGTGGGTATGATGTCGAGGGTACGGCTCATCAAATGGCCGGGGGGCATCTTTTAAAATTTTATTTTAAAATTTTTTTTATTACTTTTTTTTATCTTTCTTTTTACACTCATTTATCTTTCTTTAAAAATTAAATTTTAACTTTTATTTCAAAACTATCTTTTCTAAAATCTTTTATTTTAAATTTAAAAAAAAAAAAAAAAAAAAAAAAAAAAAAAATTAAAAAATTAAAATTAAAATAAAGAATAAAATAAAAATTAAAAAAAAATAAAAAAAATAAACTAAAAAAAAAAAAAAAAAAAAAAAAAAATAATAATAAAAGGTATTTTAGTTTTAGGTAGTTTAGATGTTTATATTTTATTTTTCAAACATTATTCAAGAAAGCTACATACCAGGAAGAGCACCATCAAGGGTTGTTATCTTTTGAAGAATCGAAATTAGAAAATTTAGAAGGACCTTGATCGATTTCCTGGGATTCGAATCTTATTTCACGGTCACAATAGTGTTGAAGCCAGTTGGCTATTTTGAAAAGGTCTCTTAACAGTTGCTCTCTCATCCAAGATTCTGATCTATCAGAGGGCGGGTATCGTTGGAAATAAGCGATAAGGTTATTAAAATTAGCAAAAAGCTTTTCAGACACTAGGTGAATTGGAACTCTAGGGAAGCTTGGATTAGTTTCTGGTAGTTCATAAGCAGAATATGAAATTGGAGAACCGGTGGACGCTTATCAAATTAAAATATCAGCAAATTAAAACCTGAAGATTAAGAAAATAAAAAGAGACAACTAACCTGTTTCAACACTATCATGATCATAGATAAATGGCTTACTTGGTAATGGAGTGGGATTTTTTATGTTTAGAAAAGGATTTTTTATTTTTGATAGATGAGGAGGACTGGTGTTGGATTTGGTGTTTGAAGTAGATGTTCTGGGCCTTTTGGATGATACAAGAGAAGATGAAGACTGCTGGCTATTATAGGACCTTTTGTGCTTCAAGATGTTGGAAGAAGGAGAAGAATTGTTAGAAGGTTGAAGCATGGCCCTGGGAGCAGCAAGAGTTCTTGGGGGACTAGCAGCAAGTCTAGATTGGAGAGAAGGACCCAGAGGATTAGGTGATGGAGAAAGATTTAAATAGGCTGATGGAGAAAAATGTATGGGATCTTTAGAGGTTGATGGAATAGGGGGTGGAGTAGAAGGTGAAGAAGAAGGAAGAGGTTTGCAGAAGGCGGCGAAGCTAGTAGCAGTGATGGGGAAAGAACCACAGTTCAAGCCAGAACATTTTCTTTTCTTCTCATAGCAGGCTAAACAGGCCCTGTTATAAGTGTGCTTTTGCCAGTTAAAAGAGAAGATACATTCCCTATGGGTGAAGGCACAGTATTTGCAAGATTGATCAGCTGAAGCAATGAAGTCAGAAGGTTTCATCTTGCTAGGAGATATTTTTTTGAAGAAGAAAACTTGAAACTAGGATGAAGAAAGCTGGTGGCAGAATCTGGGTTCAAGGATAGAGAAGTTGTTAGGTCCACCAAGACCTTAAACTGGACTGTTATCAAGCTGTTGGGTCCACCATGACCTTAAACTGGATTTCTTATCGATTAAATGTTTGGTCCACCATGACTTTAAACTGGTAGTTCATTCATTGTTTAGTCCACTATGACCTTAAACTGGAAAATTAATATCTGCAGGATAATTCAACATTCATTGGACCACTATGGCCTTTTACTGGATTACTTGTCGATCAAATGTTTGGTCCACTATGACATTAAACTGGATTATCAAATTTATTCAATCTTTGGTCAAGCCTAGGCCTTACTTAGGAATATATCAAGATATTTATGCACTTAAACGATCTTTTGTCCACCAAGACCATAAACTGGCAATCGATTATATGTTTGGTCTACCAAGACTTTAAATTGGAATGTCAATCTTGTTTGGATAACTCAACTCAATCTTTTAATTTATCACTGTCCACTAAGACTCTAAACTGGTTATTCAATTATTTCTGGAATTGGGTGCTGATAGCTTTAGGAGGTTAAAATTTTAGGTGGTGATGATGCTAAGGAAAGCATAATGGTTAATTAGGTGAAATTTGTGGCGCTTTAACATGGTCTAAAGTTAATATTATTATTGGAAGCCTGGCAAAAGTATTTTATGGGTTTGCTGTATAGAAAAGTTTGAAAATTGTGATGAAGGAATCAGAAGTTAGGATGGTAGTTGGATTTTAGGGAATGATTTTTTTTAGTGCCTCATAGTTAGGCCATTTTTTGTTGGTGTGAAGCTTGGAGGACCTTATGGCAAGATTGGAATAATAGAATTTGGCTCAGTGGGGGGCCCTATGAGGTTGGAATCAGGAGTATTCGGCTCATAGGAAGATCCACTCTCTCAATGCTGTGACAAGAAGGAAGACTGGTATATGGGAGTCTGAAGGGATTCAAACCTTGCTCTCAGTAGTGGAATCATCACAAGATTTATATTATTTTATTTTATGTTATATCAGGCCAGAGAAGAAACAACATTTTTATTATAAAGTTTAAGAAGACCAAGCAAAAACAAAATTTTATCAAGTTATACTGTTAGAAAAGATAATTTCTTTGAAATTGTTCAACATCATTATCAAAGCTTTGCATTAAAATTCTTCTTTTCATGAGGTCTTCATGGTTATTAGCTGGAGTTTCTTGAAAATAGGCCAGCATTTTTCGTTTCAACTCATTAGTAAAGTCAAGAAAAAGATAGCGATGAAAATTTGGGTAATGATTAATATAGTCCGTCTTCACTCTACCAACATCATCAGTGTTGGTTATTTCGACAGCTAGAAGTTCAAATATGTTATTAAGTCATAGGTTTAGTCAATTTTGATTAAAAGTTTTTTTTAGTAAGATAAATAGGGTCTTACGTTTAGAGCCAGGAAACATAGTCTCAGCAAAGTTAGTTGGGGGTACTGGCGTTATAGGATTAGGATCTTGTGAAGGCAAAATTAGGCTGGGATCCGTTGATGAAGATTGAACTTTTGAAGCAGTTTTTGTTCTTATTCGTTTTAAGAAGACAGGAATTTTGGATCGCCTTTTAGAAGTTGAGGGATCAGGGAGAGCTGCTGGTCCTAAATATACGTTTGTTTTAGAAGGAACTATTGGCCGGTTGCATTTGACTTTTTTCACACGGCATAAGTCGCAAGCTGTTCTGCCAGGAAGATTAGGGTTGGACATTAAACAAGGTACCTGGTATCGAGCGCAGAGTTCACATGGAGCGACAAGTTCTTTGGAAGACATATTGATGAAGATGAATTTTATAGTTGATTAAAGAAGATGGTGGTTGAAGGTTAAAGATGAATATTGTGTTCAACCACTTATGCAAAGTTTTAAGAATGGGGACATTCTCAAGTGGAGGGAGGATGTGGTAGCCTAAAGTTTAGTACGGCACCTAAATATGTAAATGGAGTTATTACGGCGTGCAAGATTGGCGTTATTATTTTTTTTATATAAAAGGGGTTTTATTTAATTTATTTGAGTTTTAAATATGAAGAAATCGGTCACGAGCGAATGCCTACACGAAAACAATTTATTTTACGGAGAAAGCTTATTTTTACGGTCTGAAAAATTTATAAGTATTAAGTCGAGTCACTCAAGAACCTTGGGAAATTTTCCCAGAATTTTTACTATTTTTCTTATATTTTTAAATGAATTTTAAAGTTTTATAGAAATATTTACGTTTTCAAAAATTACTTAACTTTGATGAATTTTCACAGGGAAATTAGAGCTGCGCAGACTACGAAAATTAGTTTGGTATGTAAAGGGGAAGTAGCTCTATTATGTGTAATTTTTCTAGATTTTTTATTATGGTTTTAAGGTTCTAAATTGAGTCCGGAAGTCCGGACGGACTCCGTACGGACTCCGGATTGACTCTGGAAGAGCTCTGGAGGGGAAAACTTAGGCACGTGACTAGGAATACTTAAGCACTTCTCAAACTCGAAGTTGAGGGGGAACACATCATACAGCTTAATCATTAACCACCACGGTCTCATTTTTTATTACTCAACAAATTTAAATAAATTTGTAATACCCTTATAACTTTATATTTTTATATTTAACATTTTAGAAATACTATTCAACAGTTTAAATAACACTTCATACAGGGTATCTTTAGAAAGGTCTTCGTCACTGGGACTTGATTATTGCTGTCTCATAAAAATTAAAAAAATATTATAAAAACATAAAAGTCAATCTTTTCAGATCTTTCACTGGTACACCTTAATTGTTGTTATCAGTATTTCTTTATCAACAGCCACGATCATTTAATCTCAATAAGCGTTAATTATTTTAGAGTTTCATTATTTTATAAATCAGATCCAAGTAGATTGGTTAGCTTAGTGATTTAGAACACCTACTTTGTTATTTTTATTGGAAGGACGGGGTTTTCAGCTAAATCCACACATCTCCTCCGGATTCTGCTTACAGCAAGGCGACTGTAAGAGTTTACCTTACCATAACGGGAAAGAACCATCCTTTTCTGGAACTGATAAAATTAGAAGATTATCTAAAGTGGGAAGTAAGCTGGATTCTTGATTCAAGAAGGCACAAAGGGAAACTTCAATACCTTGTGGAATAAGAAGGCTACCTTGATGACACTAATAAAAAATCCTGGGAAGCTGCCATTCAAGTTTCTAATGCTCCTGCACTAATCAAATCTTTTCATTAAAAATATCCTTCAAAACCTAAACCTTGATATTCTTTCTTTCTTTTTTCTCTTTTTCTTTTTTTCTCTGTTTTCTTTTCCTTTCTCAAACTTAATATCTTAAATCCTTAACATTTATTTCAATTTAAAAAAAATAAAACATTAAACTTTATAATCATTTAAATCTCAATAATTCTTTTAACTTATTTTCAATTTTTCAATTTCCATATATTTCTTTAAAACCAAAATCTAAAACTTTATCAAAACAAAAATAAAATAAAATAATATAATATAATATAAAATAAAATAAAATAAAATAAAATAAAATAAAATAAAATAAAATAAAATAAAATAAAATAAAATAAAATAAAATAAAATAAAATAAAATAAAGTAAAATAAAATAAAATAAAATAAAATAAAATAAAATAAAATAAAATAAAATAAAATAAAATATAATATAATAAAATAAAATAAAATAAAATAAAACAAAACAAAATAAAATAAAATAAAATAAAATAAAATAAAATAAAATAAAAGTAAAAAAAAATAAAAAATAAATAAAATCAATAATAAAATGAACAAAAAATTAAATTAAATTAAATTAAAAACTAATTAAAACATTTTTTTCTTTCTAAAAGTATTTTCATATTATGTTATTATGTTCTTTCTCTAAAATATTTTTACTTTTTTTTCTTTTAACCTTCAAACTCTTTCTGTTTTCATTTCTTTTTTGTTTCCTCAAAAGTCAAACTATCAAAACACTCAAATAAACAAGACAACCTTCTCCAACAACCAACCTTGAATTAAACCTCTTTTCAAATTCTAAATTTTATTTTTCTCAAAAAATTTTCTTTCTTAAATACAATTATTTTTTTCTCTCTTTCTTTTCTTCTCTTGAAACAATAAATAAAAAAACAAATATTAAAATAAAATGATATTCAAGATAACACTATATACGAAATATTTTTTTCTTTTCTTCTTTAATTCTTTTCCCTGAAATTTTTTTCTTCTACTTTTTTTTGAATAAAATCATTCATCTTCTCCATTATTTGAAGAATTCCTTTTTGACTCTTTTCAAACACCTCATCACCTTCAGCAAAGAACACATCCCCAATATCTAACAATTCCTTGGCTATATCATAAGAAGCCAAATTGACAATCTTTCCCAGCTCTTCACATAAATCCTTGACAAATTTCATTTGACAAGTTTGACAGGGTTTCTTGGAACATAAGTAATCCAAGTCTTTGACTGCTAAATCGGCATCCTCAATGATTGATAGACCACTCACAATAGGTCTTTCAGCTTTTGTGGGAGCCTCAGGGATTGGCCCACTGGTCAATTCTATGGGAAGCTCTTCTGTGGTCTCCACTCTCTAAAAAAAAATATCAGTTACCAGAAAAGTAATAAAATTTAAATTAAATAACTTTCTCCAAACTCAGGGTCAACTTTGAGGAATAAAGGTTTTATCTCTACCACCTCTACTTCATCTTTGTCATCATCCTCAATAATCAAACAGCATTTTTTGATGGGGTGCCTTTTTTTGCTGCTTGTTCTAAAGCATTCTCAACAAACTTTTCTACTTTGTCATCCACCATCCTTTTCTTCCCTGAAGCCACATCCATAGCCCAACTGGATATTTTCAATCTCTCCTCCTGACTCAAACCTTCTAATTCATTGACAGCCAAAGCACTAGTGGTGTGCATGTCCCAAATATCCTTGACAATGGCTTTTTTGTTGGCAATACACAAAACTTAGTGGCTGTAAATGGCTCCACATTATTATTAATAGGAAGTGCATTACACGCTACTCAACACCATTGAAAAAACTTGCACTTCTTGAAAGGACCTTGAGACACCGTACTCTCCACACCAGATAAATTCAAGGCCACACAGGCAGTGCACAGAAATTTGGATTGAAAATTGAGGAGTCTCCCATCAGCTCAAGAGTGAGGGGGAGTAGGGGTAGGGTTGGTGTGTTCAGGAATTTAATTTAAAAATAATGTAGTTGAAATTAAAAAATAATAATAATAAGAGATGATGGTAAAGGTTGGGTAATTACTTATTCCCACCCTCAAATGAGCTCCCATTTTATAACCTTGCATCTTTCATGTGCCAAATGACACTCAAAGTAAAAGTACCTCAATTACCCCACTATTCAAGCCCTAACTCCTAGAGATGTGCAAAAATCAATCTTGGGGCAATTACATCCTCTTATGTTTTTGAATTAGCTGTTGTAGACAATCCTATAGTACTAGCTATAGGCCTTGACCAAGGGAGTTGGAGTAAAACTGGAGAGAAAAACCCCTGTCCCTTTGAGAAAAATAAAGTGAGAATTACCTGCTATAGTAAATTGGTTACTGTTTTCTAAAGCCCCTTTTCCAACACACTTGACTTCCTGATCAGCAAAGAAAGTAGTCTCCAGACAGAATACCAAACCAAAGGAATGAAATATAGACCAATTTCCACACCAGAGAAAGAAATGATACTTGATGTAGGTTGCAAATCCACACCAGAGACAGAAATAATACTTGATATAGCTTGCAAGACTATACCATAGAAACCAGTTGCTAAGTTAAGTTAAATGAAGAACTCAACTTGCAACAAACACAGCCAATTGTGGTCAAAAAACAGTGAAAACTAGGTGAGGAACAAGGATATAACCTCCAGATGGATTTATGATAATTAAAGTTGCCCCAAACTGTCTTATTCACTATATAAGCATAGACCACTATCTAAGAGCCCCTGAAAAACAACAAATTTGGTGTTTTTGAGCTCCAATTTGCATAAAACCCCTCTTGAAATGCTTCCAAGCCTTCTAGCACCAAGGAAGGCGGTCTGCTTGACGTTGGGAGGCCCTCCTGAGGTGGCTAGACCACCCTGAAGCCAGAAAACCACCAAAAACCTCCAAAAATACCCAAAATACTTAGAAAAATCTACTACCACTACTAAAACCTTTAAAACACATAATTAGGCTATAACAACATTGTGACATTAAATGTAGAGAAAAATTAGCCCATTCTAATGGTACTAAGCACTTAATCCTAAGACTTAAGGTTAGCCTTTAAAAGATGAAAAACAAAATTAAACAACTATCTTTTTAAATAAAAAATGAGAAAATAATCCCTTAAAACTTAGAATATGAAAAATTTCATCAAGACATAAAATATAGAGAAAAACTGGGGCTTTCGGTTGGTTGTCTAGAAGAAGGAAGAAAAAAAAGAAAGAAGAAGAGGAGGAAAAGGGGAATAGGAAAGAAGGGTTTATAGGAGGTAAAAGAAATTAAGTAATAAAATAATTTATTTAAAGAGAGGCAACAACAAGTTACTTGAGGGATGACACAAAAATGAGGTTTTATTAAATGACAATATTATTTAAAGAAAGGGTTTTGCGCGGAAAAGACTATAATTACTATCAGACTTAAAGCAACCTGTAAATAGTTATATAGAATTTAAATTAGAAATTTAATACTAATAAAAATAATAATAAACGTATTATATTGACAATTTGTTCAGATTTTGATTGTATAGTAAGTGATGTAGCTACAGGGGATTATCGAAAGCCTTTTAGAAGCAAGGGACCCTCTGAAGCGCAAAAGTAAGTAATTACTAAAGATTAATAAAGTGAAACAAGAATATAAAAGATTTTAACTAAGACATAGATATTGAGAGAAAAACATGAAACAATAAACTAAATCCATGAGTAAGTAACCAATTTCCCCACCATAAGTTCCCAAAGCAAGTAATTAAAATAATTAGTAACTAAGTAAGCTTGAAACATAAGAACAGTGAGTAAAATAATCAAAAACAGATATTATAGTGACATGTAAAGGTTTTAAGTAAAACAAATGAAATTATTTTCACGCCAGAATTCATGGAATAGATTCAATTCAGTTCAAAGCAATTTTAAGTAATTGTTTTAACTATGTAATTAATTCAATAATTAGTTTAAATGAAACAGATAATTAATTTAGTGTTATTTGTAATTTAAAATGGGGATTTTAATACTATGTTATTAAATAAGTATTATAATTTATTTAATAATTTATTTTCCTGACACAAATAAGGGTCAAAAAGAAGTGCCCAATATTATTGCTTAATAATATAAGAAGTTTTATTTATTATATATAAAATTAATTAATTAACTTAATTACATTATAAGTCAATTTTACATATATAATTATAATATATGTTTTTTGTAATTAATTAATTATTAATTTATAATTATTAAATACATAAAAATGCTCCATTATTTGTAGAATATAAAATATATTTAAGCTTAATTTAAATGTATAAAAATTTATATAACAATAAAATTAACATAACACTTATTATTAATAAGATACTTATATAATTTTATTAAGCAATAAAATATTTAATTTATATACATAAAATACAATTCTTACGCCCTCTTTCAGGCCCAATAAATTAACATATAATTTGCTGGGCTCCTGGTATAGCCTGGCTGACAGGGGCTATCAAATAGTAGTACCCACATCCCTGAAGTCCCAATATTCACTGAATAATTCCAGAATAATACCCAATTATTAAATAATGCCATTTAAGATATATCAAAACAAAACCAAATAGACCAACAAAGGGCTTTGCCAATGTTTGAAGAACACACCTCTATCAAGAATTAAGTTACCTTGCATGAAGAAGAGGCCACTCCTCCGCCCTTTACTCCTTAAGTTTATTTTTCAACACCTCCAATGTCAGCCACTTCATTCAAGGAAGTAGCTCCTAGCCTTAATCCCTCTTGCCCTTGAGATTAGTAAGTCCTAAATCAAGTCAACACTGCTCCTTATTATTAGAAAATTGGTTGTGTAAATACTTTCTTTGACACAGTATTCACCTATCTCAAAAACACTCCAGCCTTCAACAAGAAGGATGTTCAAAACCAAGTCACCCTAGTTAAAACCCTGATTTCAACTTATAAAAAAATTTATAACTACTAGTAGTACACCTTCCTTGATAGGCCATAAAGTAAGTACCAACTCTTCCTTTATCCTTTTCATAATGCTAACTTCTTTTCCATTTCTTTATTCTCCTCAGTGTTTTTTCTTTCCAGATTGTTTTTAATTTGTATTCCCCCATAAAAAATGTATTTAGCATATTATTATTCCCCTTGTAATAATAAAAATTTATTTTCCAAAAATAATTTCTGTTGCCAAATATTTCCCCTTGTTATTCTGTGAGAGTAAAAAAAATTATTAGTTCTTAGGGAAAATAAAAATTATCTTGTGAACTTCTCTTTAACTTCTTCCTTGAATAACCCTGACACAATAAAAAAAGTCATCCTTCACAAATTTATTTATGAGCACCTCTTCTTCCTTATCTTCATATTTTTGAAGTAGATTCAGATCTTCACAAGATCTTTCACTATTTAGCACTAACCTTCTTTTCCCATAAACCTTGTTACACTTTATTCTTCTATTTATTAGTTTCCCTACATGAATACTATTCAGTCCTTCTATTTTCTTTACATCCTCACTGCGCCTGAATATTATAAATAGGTCTGTAATCCAATCCATTTAACTTCACAAGTTCTAATTAGCCATGAACATATACCATACAATACCTAGAGATTGGTCTTGCACTTTTTTCCACCCTCGCAGCTTTAACTGCAGTTTCTCCAAGCCTTGTGGTTATGCCACTTTTAGACCTGCTTGTGATAAATTTTGCAAAATTTATAAGACTTGCACATTTTATTATGAATGTCCTAATTCTCCTAATGGCTATATCCAGTTTCCTTTTGAAGATCCTTCTAGCGCTCCTACCATATTAGCTAGTCCCAGTAGCACTACTCATCCTTCCTCTGAAACCTTGCCTACTGAAATTGCATCTCTCCCTTCATACCTCCAGCAAGAAATCTCCATCAAGCCCAAGGCAGAATCTCCTCATCTTCTGAACAAAACATGGAATTAAAACCATCCTCTTCAAAAGCTCACAACTCTTTGAGAGTGCTAACCCTGTTTTTGTTTCCTAGAAATTTGTTATCTAGTGAGTCCATCACCCTTACTTTCACACTATCTTTTCTAATTTTAATTTATTTGAAGGTTTTAATAAATATATTTGCTTAGGATGGGTCTTCTGACCTCTCCCTTTTGTGCATTTGATGTGAATCTTTTCTCCCTTTTGCCTCATTTATGACACCATTTCATCTTCATACAACCATTCTCCCAAATTTTCTGACAATGAAATAAATTTCCACTACCATTGCATTTAATTGATTGGTCAGTTGATGAATGAAATCAGTTCAACTCTTATCCCTAGCTTTCCTTCCAATCCCAATAACTTCATTATGCCCAAGGAATGGAAAGTATTCCCTGCCAGTTTTTAAAGAGACTCTTATTAGTTGTAAATTTCTCTTTTACCTCAATTGTTTAGTGCTTTATTTCTTTAGATCCTGTACATAGCTTCCTTTAAACTACAATTTCCCTTCACAATTATCATAATTCATAACCTTTGTATAAAAACATCATAAACAAAGCATGTTGCACCTTGTGACACAATTGACTTTCCTAAAAAAAACATAAAAAGGAGAGAGCGCTAACTAAGCTCCCTCTACTATCTTTAATTAATTGTTACCCTTCATAATTAATTGTTATTACTGAGATTCTTGAAAACCCAGGTCCCTGAATAGGGTGCTCTATCTGCCAATCTTCTTCAGCTAAATTTCATGCTTTCTACTAAGTGTAATGTAGCTTTCTGAATCACCCAGACAGCTGTTCCTCTATCCATTCTACCCACTTCTTCATATATACTTTAATGATGTTAATCCCTCGCAAATTAGCTTGAGCATTAATGCCAACTTCTTGTTCAGCCATAGTCACTTCACCATTTCTAGCCCCCTATCCATCACAGTTGTTTCATAGCCCCCTCAAAGAAATATACTGATGATAGTTTATACTTGTCTCAGAGGTAATTCTTGTGTTACTGGTATCCCTCTTGGGTAGAATCATTTGATCTTATTGGCAGCTCCATTCAGTACAATCAAATTCTTCTAGTAAGATCTTACAGTTATATGTTTCCTGACCCTATAAGGTCCATTCCATCAATCCACAAACATTTATCCCCATTGACTTTCAAGACTTCTGTTGTATACTAATAACAAGTCCCCTGGGCTCAACGGTTCCCTTAATCTGTGCATTAAGAATTCATCCCAATATTTCACAGAATTTTCTCTAATCTGCATAATTATTTCAAATTCCTTCTCCACAAAACCATTCTTTCTTTCAAGCTGCTTCACTCTTGCTAAAATCAAATATTCAGTTGAGTGCACTTGATCCCAATCACATCCTAGAAAAGATCCAGCTTCCAGAACAATAGGTAATACTGCCCTTTGACCAAGAATTAGTTCATAGGGTGAAAAACCCAATGTCCTTTTTACTGAAATCCTATCTGCAAATAATACTGAAGGTAAATAAGTTCTCCTTTTTGCCCCATTAGTTCCACATAGATTAACTAGTGCATCTTTAATCACTTGATTTCCTCTCTCAATAAAACCTTCCGCTTCTTGATAATATGGTGTTGCAGCTTTATTCTTGATGTAAATCCCTTTAAAAACTTATTGGAACTCTCCAGAAAATTCAGTTCCTCTATCCACAGTTACCATTTTCATCACCCCGGATCTATATACCCATTCCTTCTTTAAGAACTCAGCTACATTACTTGCTTTAAGGCTCACCAAAGGCACTGCTTCAACCCATCCTGACAGATTATCCCTGGCTGCTATCAAGTACTTAAAGCTTCCTTCTTTAATATGAACTGCATCTAAGCTGATCCTTCCGAAAACAGTATCTTCACCCATTGCCTTTCTTTTCTACTTAGGCTTTCTGTAACTCTTATGCTTACATTCCGGATAAGATTGGACCCAATTCTTGAGCTCTGCTCTCATATTAGGCTACCAGAATTTCTCCCTAAAACTCCTATAATATTCATCTCGTCCCCTATTTCTCAAAATTAAATGTAGTTCTTTAATAATCTTCTCTTTTATACCTCTATCTGATATAAGCAATTTCTGCGTAGAAGAGAGTGCTCTCCATACCCTTCCATACTTAATAAAATAACCTTTAGCATGTTTTTCTATCTGAAGCTAAGTTTATTCATCACATTTTTTGGCTTGGCTATTCCCTTCTAAATACTCTTTTAACAAATCCAATTGGACAATTAAGTACTCAATTAATCCTCCACTTTCTGACAGAGAAACATCTTCTTGACTACTGATTGAGTCATTTCTTCTGAATCTTGAGCCACATCACCTGGAGCTCTTCTTGTTATTAGGTTAGCTTTTATATTCCATTCTTGCACTTCCATCTCCCCAGGATCATTTTTGTCATGATTATCTCCTCTACATTCTCTTAGTTTTGCTTCATCGCAGAAACCACCTAATGATAGTTTTACGTCTTTCCAAACTCCAGTCATTAGTTTTACATCTTTGAGAAAGTCCTTCATTATTTTTACATCTTTTCCGACAACACCCATTGATAGTTTAACATCTTCCCTGATGAGATTTTTCCTACTTCCAAAATTTTGATAACAATAATCTATCCTATTTATCAGCTATTTATCCTCTTCAAATTCTTTGGCTTCAGAGTCCTCTTCACACAACAGCATTCTTAAAAATAAGTCTGGAATTTTAAAACAATTTTCCTGGTTTATGGAATAAATCTAAAGAAAATAAATTAATCTGCCCAAACATCTAGTCATTGGCACATCTGGCAAAATTGGACTACTGATCATTTGCACCAAAGATATTGCATCAACCTGAAACTCAAAATGTTTCCCCCAAAGAATCAATTGCAACTTCTTTAAAATCTTTGCAACCCCACATAAATCTAGCTTAGATTGAGAGTACCTAGACTTCACCTTTTTAAATTTTTTTGACTCATCAAGAAAGGCCTAGCATTTCCTTCCTTGTCCTCTTGCATCAAAACTGTGCCTACTGCTGCCACACTTGAATCTACTTCTAGAGTAATCTTTCCATCACCTGGCTTGTATTCCAATTTCTTTAAAAGAATGTCTTTCCCTACAATCCTTTTTGAAAATTCAAAAGATTCTTCACATTCCTCTGACCAATCGCATAAAATGTCTTTTTTTCAAGTGCCTTAATGAAGAAGGTAAAAAGGAAAAATCACAAATAAATTTTCTCATATAGGTAAAAATACCTAAAAACTCCCTAACTTCCATAGTGTTTCATGGTCTTGGCTATGTAAGCACCTTTTTTTCCTGATTTTCTTCAATGATTCTTCCCTTCCTACATACAACATTACTAACAATATCTAGCACTGGTATGCTACAAGAAACTTTTGACCCTGAGACTGTCAAGCCAGCCTCTTCTATCTTAAAAAGTACCCTTTCAAGAGTAATAGAATATTCCCAAGTAAAACTCCTTATAATATGGCTCTCCTCAAGAGCCTATCCAGATCAATCTTTTATTGGTTCTTTTATACTGCTGTTGTCAATAAAAATTCCCACATGATCCAGAATTTCATCCTGTAGTTTACAAATCATCTGCACCTGATACACTTCCACTGAGTTTTTAGCACCTTGTGGTAAGCTTGTTAACCAGAAGCTCCCCAATGAAGTTTGAAACATAGTCATCAGCCTTGACAAAATATCTAACTTGCGCTCATTGTATCCTCCCAATATATCTCCTAATCCATAACATGATTTTCCTGCAAAATATTCCACAGATTCCTCAGGCATTAGTGGTAATCCTGCATCCTTAACCATAACCTTGTCCATTTCTCTCAAATAATGAAAAACCCTTAACTTTCCATTATTCTTGACCACACAATAAAATGGACTTGAGTAACTAGACATTGACTGTTCATACAAGCCAGACCTTAACGTTTCCCTAATTAGTTCTGTGTATTCTTCACTTATTGCTGCCAGTATAGGAAATGCTTTTATTCTCCACAGCGCATGAGGTATAACTGGAAAAATATAAGGTTTACCATAAGATTTCTTCAATAAAACTTTTTCCTCTTCTGAAAATGGAATAGCTTTTTCCCTAAGTACCATGACATCTAACAGTAAATTGTATTCTTCCTGCAACAACCAATCTTATGGTCCAAAATTAACCATCTGAATTCTTTCTAGAGTTATCCTACTTTTAGGCATAAATTACATTGGAAACTTTGTTAAAGGTGTTTCATAAAGATTTCATGATAGTGTTGGCCTCTGAAAAGGAGGGTTCAAATTGGGCATTGGTTCATTTACTGGTTTAACTTTAACCATTGCTGGCTTCTACTTTGACACTAGAAAACGCCAACTGCTGCCTTCATTACTTAATATTAGACCATTTCCAATATAAATCCTGGTTGTAACAACATCATATTTTTCTCTTTTCTTCTTCATATAAGTATAAAAAAATCCATAATCAAACAAATTAAAAAATCCAGGCACAATACACTCTATATTAGTATTACCAAGACCCTTGTGAAGCCCCACTTTATGTATCCCTACTTGAACTGACTGATCACTCTCTGGGTTCTTCTTACTCTGGGAGATAGTAATACCTAAAATTCCAGCCCCTAATGAAAATATTGGTGTTATTCTGGAAGAAGCCCATTCTCCTCTTCCTCATAAAACTCTCTTTCCTTCTCTAAACTCACAGATCCAAAATACCTAGTTTCCGAGCCACCGTCATTAGGTGCTACTAAGACTGCTGTTACTGGAATACCATCATCACCCATAATCCTAATTCCTATAGTCTTATTCAAACAATAATCTATTTTCACTTAATAATACATCAAAAAAGGTGCTTCCAAAACTGGTTTCACTACACCCATAGGAACATAGAAGTGTAGATCTCTTGACACTCCCACAACTTGCCTCTTCACATATTCAGCTTTTCCTATAACAGGTAACCTACCACCTCCAATACCTGTGACAGTTCCTTCGCCATCCTTTATTGGAAACCCTAAATCCACAGCATTCTCTTCAGAAAATACATTTATCTGAGAGCCAGTATCTACTAGCACTCTGATCTTCTTCCCATTGATTGTAACTATTAAATACCCTAATTGTCCTGCATAGTGTTGTACCCTCAATATTCCCACAACTGGTTAAAATGAGTTTTCTTCCAAATCATTCTCAACACAATTTGTAACTCTTTGCTTCCTGAATTTTTCTACTATTCCATTTGGTATGTCTGGCGCTACTGCCGTTAACACCCCCAAAGGCACTGAAACCGTTTAAGATATTCTGAAATTAATTCTTCAGTTTCATTAGGATGTTTTGCATGAGCTGAGTGCTGAATCCTCCATTTTTGTTGAGTCGCCTTTTCTCCAGCTTTGGACTTACCTGGCGGATTCTTTGAAGCATTATGCTTTGCTCCAAGAATCCCTTCTGCCGGTACTGCTCTTTTCTGAACTACCTCTAGCTCCTCTAACAGTGGTTCTTTGATACAATGATCCATATCATAATACATTTTATTTGAAGATTCATCTTCCATTTCCACATCCCCATGTGGTACTGGTGTATTTTCTCTTGTAGTATACCCTACCTCCTCAATGTCCTCTAAATTTACATACTTGGAGCCAGACTTTCTTGGCCTACTAACAGTTGGTGGAGCCATCTTTTTATGATTTGCTGAAAACATCTCCAACCACACTGCAGTGTGTGGTGCTAGAGCTGCTCCTTTTTTAACCTTAAAATCCAATACTGCACAGGTTACTGAAAAATTGACTGACTTCCTGTTTTTATCTAAAGACTCCTTTTACTTACCAGTCTTTACTTACATGGCCTTTTTGTTAAAATGATCAATGAATTTGGCTTGCATTGCTCCATCCTTATCCATCACAAGTTTTTTCCATCTTCTAACATAAGTGCTGTACCCTCTTCAAAAACAAACTTATCTTTGTCTTTTTGAAGTGCATTACACCTCATCTTTGTATGACCTTCTTTGTTACAGTAATTTAATACCATTGAAGAAAACTGCAAAAGTTGAGGAGTAAGTCTAGGTTTGGTTTTAGCCACTTCACTCAACTTATTCTCCAACTCTTCAATTCTTGCCATCACAGAATTTGAATCCTGGGGCATTGCCCTAGATTTTTGAGTTGACACTGAGGAAGGTGACCCAGTACTAGGAAAAACCCCTATCCCCTCTAAATCCTCTAAAGAAACCCTAGCTTCTTGGTGCTCTACCCAATGCAACTTAATTTCTACTTCCACATCACTTTCAAATTCCATCAACCCTGGATACTTATAATCCACATTTTCTTTCTAAAAGATTTTCTTTTGTTATCAAGACACCTCTTTGCCCAATATTCAACCTCAAGTGCTAGCGCCTCACACTAGTACCACTGAAATCTTTATTACTGAAAAAATAATCCACTACATGATCAAATTCTTGTCCAAAATTTTAAAATCTTTAGGGTCTCTAATACCCCTTTTAGAGTTTGCATTATTTACCAAGACATCCGGGTCCTTTATCCTATACATTGTTTATTCAGCAAGTTTAGGCCATCTTTTCAACATTTGTCCTTTTAACACCTTTGTGGCACACACATCACAGGTAACTTATCTTTTTGACCAATCAGCTTGTGTGGCCCAGGAAGAAAAAAGGGGAATCAGAGAGCAGTAGATAGTGCTATTATAAATATGTAATTATGGCTTTAAAAGAACAAAGGGAAACAGAAGCACGGAAGATGATTTAGGGTCTGTGCGCTCAGATTTTACAGCAAGATGTGCCCCACAAAAGAATTATGTGTTTTCAAATTAGGAGTGCAAGCACTGAACATTATGGATTTAAATTTTCCAATAATTGTGTGTTATGCATTAAGGAAGGAATTATGGCTCAAGGAAGGCCTCAAGTACATAGTATACTCCACTGCGGCTAGTGTGGTAACTTACTGAAACAGGTAATTTAAAATTCAGAGGCTGACTACTTAATTTAATTTTCAGAACTATGAAATTAGTAATGATGCAATGAGGATGATGACTCAATCACAAAACTACCCAAGAGTCAAAGAGACAAGGATCAGAGCTGAAAGTTGTCAATGTGGGAAGTAACGCTGAAACAATACAAGGTAAAGTCATAAGCGCACATGTGGAATATGAGTGAAACAAGTTAATACTAGTTGTAGTAAGCATAGGATATGATTAGGCTCTGTAGTTGTTGCAAGAAGTGTATTTAGTTTACTAATGGATTAGTTATTGTTTTACTAATGTGGCACTAGAGACAGCACTGGAGATCCACTAAGGAACTGTGTCTGGAGCCCTGAAAAATATAAGAAGGAAAGGCTATTTAATAGGAAGAGAGATTAGTAGTTAGATAATAAAAATTACTATTTGAATCAGTCATTAGATTACAAATATTCAAGCCCCATATTATATACTTTCAAAATATATTGTGATATATAACAATTTGTATATTTTGTGATTACTATGATAGCAGTAAGAGATTGCATTTCTCTGCGATTAAGTGTTTAAGAGAATATTAGAGATATTCTGAGTCTTTAAGAGTTAGTGCGTCTGTGTGTGTATTTCATGTATTATAGTGAAAAAGCACAACACAGAGAGAATATATAGTTTCTGTAGGATAAACTATTATAAGAGTTATTTTATTACTATAATAAGGCATATTTAAAGAGAGCACTTCAAGAGGGAGTAGCTGTGGATACTAGTTCTTATTAAGAATATAAATATCCAGATATTAATATTTGTTTTTTTTTCCTTATCTTTTAAAATATCTCTCAACTCATAAACTATCTAGTCAGATATTTGTGTTACACATTACTGCACTGTCCTTAAAATAAGAGTGGCAGGTGATTCTTTTTAGAAATTGATACGAAGAACCAAACCATCTTGAATTTTGTCTACTGCTTAGTAATTTAGAGCTCTATACAGCTGGTGTCCCAACAGTGGCATAATTGTAACTAGTGTTTTGATTGGATTGTTTGGTTTTCAGCATTTTTTCAAGAGTTTATAATCAAGCCAGCACATCAGTAGAAGAGTTGTAGGGTCTAAAACATGTGGATCAATAGCCATTATCAGAGGATATTGTAGGGCTGTATTGTAGATATAGTTGGATTAAACTATCAAGTGTGTGTTTATTTTTTTTGTGTGGATTCTGTTTTGATTTTTTTTTATTTCAAATATGGAACCCACTGCGACTACATCTAGGGGATATCAGGAGAGGGTTAAATTTCCTAATACAACAGTGTCGTTGCCACAGAGGGTAGCTACGATTATTAGGGGTAAAGATGAAAGCTTGCGTTTTGCAAGCATTAATACCAAGAAGTTCTTATGTAGTATTGAACAGGAAGCTGAAGTTCATTGAGTTACAGAATATGATATGGTGCACCAAGTATTGCTCTTTGTATCAAACAAGTTCAAGGACAATCTGGAGGATTTAAAGGGTCACAAATAGTGTGATTTGTCAGTACTAAATTTACAGATTCTTAAGAGATGGCCAAAGATTACTGAGGAAACTAGGTACACAATTAAGGATCTAGATGTCTTGGTAAAGAAGGCCAAAGCTGGAGGGGGTTTTTGAGACCCTAAATAATTTAAAAGTTTCAGGAGGGAGTTTGAATAAATGGTCAAGTATTTAGTCAGTAATGAAGATTTTAGTGATAATCATGCATCTTTACCTTGGTTTGTGAAGCGTTAGTGCCAGAAGTGGAAGACTGAGCAAAGAGGTGCTTGGATAACAAAGTAAAGTTATTCAAGAAGAGGGATGGTAATTATAAGTACCCTGGATTAGAGGAATTAGAGACAGCAGTGGAAGCCAAAATGAAGTTTCATCAAGTTGAGCTTCCCACAGTTAAAGTTGCTTTGGATAACAAGGAAGTGGACAAGGATGCACCTAATGTTTAATTGTCTCCTCAGGTGTTGTATCCTAATGCTAAAGTTTTAACTAAAGAGCAGCCAGATTCTTTTATGGCTAGGATTGAATAATTGGAGAAGAAAATAATTGAAGCAGTGAAAGCAAAGGAGGTGTTTAGGCCCAAGGGTTCTTCCCAAACATCACACCTTGCTACTATGGTATGTTACTATTTTAATAAAGAAGGGCATACTAGGATGAGGTGTGGTGCTCTTCAAAAGTAAAAATAGGAGAGGGTAGTTTATAAAGATGGAACTACGATTATGTTGGAAAATGGGACCAAGCTTGTTAAAGACAAGGATTGAGGGATGCAAGTCATGGTCATTGATTATATTAATAAAAAGTCTATGGAGGGAAAGTCAAGAAAGGGTAAGGAGCCTGAAGCTAAAGAGAAAGGCAAGGATGCAAAATCAGTTGATTTTGCAGTTACGTGTGCAGTGTTTGATTTTAAAGTAAAAGAAAGAGTGTTTGCAGTTCCACTTACTGCAGCCCATCTGGAGATGTTTTCAGCAAAGCACAAGAAAATTTCCCCTCCAACAATTAGTAGGCCAAGAAGAATTGGTGCTAGGTATGACAATGCAGAGAATATGGAGGAAGTAGGGTATACTACTAGAGAAAATACACCTGCGCCTATGGAAGATTTTGAAATGTAGGGTATGGAACCTGGTGGGTATGTTGTGGATCATCAGGTAGAAGAACAACCTGTGAAAATGGAGGATCCAGATGTAGTACAGCAAAGGGCAGTACCTGCTGAAGGAATTCCAGGAGCAAGGCATAATACTCCAAAGAACCCACCTGGAAGAGTGAAAGCTGGTGGAAAGACAATGCAACCAAAATGTAAAATGCAGCACCCAGTTCACTCCAATTTTCCTCAGGAAGCTGAGGATTTAGTCATGCAATGTTTAAAAACTACAGTTTCAGTTCCACTGGGGATGCTGACAGCAGTAACGCCAGATGTAGCAAATGAAATTGTGGATAAGTGCAGAAATAAAAGTATTGCTAATTGCGCTGAATTTGATGTAGGAGAGAAGTCATTTCAGCCAGCTGTTGGATTTCTGTCACGCGCCATGTGACACTCTAGGCAAAAGCAGCTCATTAAATCAATAATAACAAGGTCTAAATCCATGTTCGAAGTGCAGAAGCGATTCTACATAGCAACTGCAACTTTCCTTTGTGTACTCACTATTCAACCACGCTAATCTAAAACTTTAAATCTAAATTAGTTAATCTCTCAATAGTGTGTTCAGTATTTTTCTTAGATAGGCGACACACAGCGCAACGGCAAATGCAATATTCTGTTAAAGGTTTATTGTGTGTCTGTGGGTTATTCACAGGGGTAGTGAGCATGGACAGGATGGTTAGTGGAGGGTCAAGGGGTTAAAAGATGTTATTGAGGAGGGTCCAGGTGTAACGGGTGTTTTTCTGAGGTCTGTGGTGTGCAGAATGATGGATGGGCATGAGGTCAATGCAAGGAGGAGTAGTAGATATAAAAGGGATGGGATTTTGGTTTGACATTCTTTAGAATTAAATTATAAAACATATATATAGTTAATAGTGGTAAAGCTTCAGTTTAAATCTTTATTATGGTACATTTCCTTATTTTCTCAGTAATCATTTCTAAAAACTTAAATCTTTGATTATTGAGTTTCCAACCCTTTGTGAGATCCTAAGAATATTAATATTACCTTTAAATTATATCAAGATTCTTATCAAAATATCTCGAAGAAGTAGCTTTTCCTTTGACTCATCTTACAATCACTTCCTCAAATATTTCCTCTGTACTTCAAAGAAATCTCTAAAATCCTTCCTCCATCTCACTTTCCAGAAACACTCTCAACCTTGTGCGTAGGTTGTCTGGTGACAATTTTCTAGTGAGCCACATTATGCAAGTCCCTAAGGATATTTGACAATTAATGTAAATGGTAAGCAGATTAGAGCATTAGTGGATACAGGTTCACAAATCAATGTGGTTTAAGCAGATGATGCTGTGGAGGTAGGTTTTCCTGTAAAAGACGGTGATGGCACTGTTGCAGGAGTCAGTAGAGATAGGTTGTCTGTTATAGGTGTAGCAGAGGATGTACACACTAGAGTTGCAGGAGCAGCTAGAGATATTCATTTTAATGTCCAATGGGTGTAGTTAAACCAGTTTTAGGCACACCATTCTTAATGGATTATTCTGCAACTATTGATTATTTTTTGAATAAGACTATTGGAATAAGGATTATGGGTCACTATACAATATAGGGGGTGGACTTTCTAGCAAGTCCACAACCTGAACTCAGATGGAACTCAGATGGAAGTCAGACTGAACTCATACTGAGCCCATACTGAGCTCTACTTGAACACCCACCTAAAACACACAGCGGGAAAAAAGTGTGCACTAGACATCTAGTGCTTTTTTCTATCCCTTGTTGTGATTTGGCTTGCGACTTCAGTCTATGTCACTGAATGACTGTGTTCTATCTCATTGCTCCCACCCCCCTACCTTATGTCCCCTTCCTGTATTTCCACTCTATTCTTACAACTCTCCTCAATTACTACTAGACTAAGGAGGGGCAATGCGCATCATCCGAGTCACTTGCTGAATAGTCTAGAGGCACTGAAAAACAGGTTACTGAAACAGTGAAGAGTTTCCATGTGCATACCAAAGGTATTTTTCTCACTGCTTGTCCAAATTTTTTCCCCCAATTCTATACTCAAAAGGGAAAATTTGTGATGGAGAATGAATGATTATGCTTGCCAGTCTTAATTATGCAATATAAATATCAATATTGAATATCCTCTTTATTGATCCGGTTGATATAATATTTTCAACAACAAATTAAGAATTATGTAAGCACAACTTTGTCATTGCAATAGATAGATAAGTCAATATGGTTGTTGCAAATCCAATGAGCTATTCAGGTTTATAATCGAAGTGAAAATGACCAAGTTGTAGTCATTTCAACCTAACATGTGATTTTCACTAAGAAGTGCTATATCTCACTCAAATTTTTAAATGCAAAAATAATTTCAAGATATAGAAAGGTTAATATGATGATTCCGAATCCAATGAGCTATTCGGATTAGGAATGTAAGTAAAATTGGCAATGTTATACCCATTTCAACTTAACATGTTATTTTCACTAAGTACTATATCTCACTCAAATTTTTAGCTAAAATAATAGTTTCAAGATATAGAAATGTTAATGTAGTGATTCCGAATCCAATGAGCTATTCAGATTGAGAATATAAGTAAAATTGGCTATGTTATAGCCATTTCAGCCTAACATTATATTTTCACTAATAAGTGCTATATCTCACTCAAATTTTTAGCTAAAATAATAATTTTAAAAAATAGAAAGATTAATATAGTGATTCCGAATTCAATGAGCTATTCATATTTAGAATACAAGTAAAATTGGTAAAGTTATAGCCATTTCAGCCTAACATGAACCTAGCATGAAATTTTTACTGAGAAGTGACACATCTCATTAATTGTTATGACTTCGCCAATAAGACTTATATTCTAAATCTGAATAGCTCATTGGCTTGCGATTACTATACTAAACTTTATATATCTTTAAATGATTATGGTTACTTAAAATTTGAGTGAGATGTGGAAGTTCTTAGTGAGAATCACATGTTAGGTTGAAATGGCTATAACTTTGCCAATTTTACTTAGATTCTGAATCTAAATAACTCATTTGATTCGGAATCACTATATTAACCTTTCTGTATCTTAAAATTATTACTTTAGCTAAAAATTTAAGTGAGATATAGTACTTCTTAGTGAAAATAATGTGTTAGGTTGAAATGGCTATAACTTTACCTATTTTACTTAGATTCTAAATATGAGTAGCTCATTGGATTCGGAATCATCATATTAACCTTTCTATATCTTGAAATTATTTTTGCATTTAAAAATTTGAGTGAGATATAGCACTTCTTAGTGAAAATCACATGTTAGGTTGAAATGACTACAACTTGGTCATTTTCACTTCGATTATAAACCTGAATAGCTCATTGGATTTGCAACAACCATATTGACTTATCTATCTATTGCAATGACAAAGTTGTGCTTACATAATTCTTAATTTGTTGTTGAAAATATTATATCAACCGGATCAATAAAGAGGATATTCAATATTGATATTCATATTGCATAATTAAGACTGGCAAGCATAATCGTTCATTCTCCTTCACAAATTTTCCCTTTTGAGTATAGAATTGGGGGAAAAAAATTTGGACAAGCAGTGAGAAAAATACCTTTAGTATGCACATGGAAACTCTTCACTGTTTCAGTAACCTGTTTTAAAAGCTTTTATGAAGCGTAAGTTGACTCCACTTATGAATCCTTGAGACAGCTAATGCTGATAAAGTGCGCTAACCTTTTATGAAGCGTAAGTTGACTCCACTTATGAATCCTTGAGACAACTAATGCTGATAAAGTGCGCTAACCTGTTTAGTGATGTATTAGCAATGATATTTGTAATAATTGAGAAAGACAAACAAATTATAGATTGCAAATTCAGCACACCTATTATATGAAGCGTAAGTAATTCTGATACAAATACTACAGCTAACTATATGTGTGTTGATGCTGACCTATAACAGAAAGATAATTAAACTATCATAACACTGTTGTAATAATGGTTAAATCACACCTTTTATGAAGCGTTATGGTAAGGTAAACTCTTACAGTTGCCTTGCTGTAAGCAGAATCCGGAGGAGATATGTGGATTTAGCTGAAAACCCCGTCCTTCCAATAAAATAACAAAATGGGAATTCTAAATCACTAAGCTAACCAGTCTACTTGGATCTGATTGATAAAAATAATGAAACTCTAAAATATTTAACGCTTATTGAGATTTAAATAAAAGTAGCTGTTGAGAAAAGAAATACTGATAACAACAATTAAGGTGTACCAGTGAAAGATCTGAAAAGATTGACTTTTATGTTTTTATAATAATTTAAGTTTTTATGAGACAGCAATAATCAAGTCCCAGTGATGAAGACCTTTCTAAAGATACCCTGTATGAAGTGTGATTTAAATTGTTGAGTAGTATTTCTAAAATGTTATATATAAAATATAAAGTTATAAGGGTATTACAATTTTATTTAATTTGTTGAGTAATAAAAAATGAGACTGTGGTGGTTAAAGATTAAGCTGTATGATGTATCCCCCCTCTCAATTTCGAGTTTGAGAGGCGCTTAAGTATTCCTAGTCACGTGCCTAAGTTTTCCCCTCCAGAGCTCTCCCAGAGTCAATCCGGAGCCCGTACAGAGTCCGTACGGAGTAGGAACAGAGTCCGTCCAGACTTCCGGACTCAATTAGAACCTTAAAAACTGTAATAAAAAATCTAAAAAAATTACACATGATAGAGCTACTTCCCCTTTATATTCAAAACTAATTTTCGTAGTCTGCACAGCTCTAATTACCCCGTGGAAATTCATCAAAGTTAAGTAATTTCTGAAAACATAAATATTTCTATAAAACTTTAAAATTCATTTAAAAATATAAGAAAAATAGTAAAAATTCTGGGAAAAATTCCCAAGGTTCTTGAGTGACTCGACTTGATACTTATAAACTTTTCAGACCGTAAAAATAAGTTTTCTCTGTAAAATAAATTGTTTTGTGTAGGCATTTGCTCGTGACCAATTTCTTCATATTTAAAACTCAAATAAATTAAATAAAACTCTTTTATATATAAAAAAATAATAACGCCAATCTTGCACGCCATAATAACTCCATTTACGTACTTAGGTGCCATACTAAACTTTAGGCTACCACAGCGTAAGTTGACTCCACTTATGAATCCTTGAGACAACTAATGCTGATAAAGTGCGCTAACCTACAACAAAAGAAAGAATTGAATATAATGAAATAACATAACTATATGTTCAATACTAAAGACCTGTTTAGTGATGTATTAGCAATGATATTTGTAATAATTGAGAAAGACAAAAGAATGATCAAAATCTACAAACAAGCTTGGTATTTATAATCATGGTCTTTCCTTACACAAATATTAATTGTAGTACGCTATATCAGAAACAGAATAACATGTAGCATGAAACATAACAACTAGGTGAAAGTAATGTTTTACTATGGTTTCAGACCATCACCAAGGTGATTTAATTCTTACTGTTTTGAGTGATTGTTGAAGTTCCATTTTTGGTAATTTGAAACATTCTAACATGTTTTTCAGTGCCTTCAGACTATTCAGTGAGTAACTCGGTTGATGCGCATTGCTCCTCTATAGTGTATTAGGCATTGAAACATGGGTGAAGTGCATTATACTGATTGGTGTTTACAATTTTCTCCTTATATCTCTTTTTTTGTGCATTTCAATCTATTTGCCTTAAGCAATGACACAGGGGAGGATCACAAGAGAAAGTAGAGAGGGAAGATAACAAGGGAAAGTGGAAGGGGGAGATAATGAAAAAAAGTGGAAGGGAAATATAACGATTTAAAGTGGAAGGGAAATATAAAAATAGAGTGTGGAAGGGAAATATAGCGATAGAAAGTGGAAAGGAAACATAATGATAGAAAGTGAAGGGAGAGGATCACATGAGAAGGTAGAGAGGGAAGATAACCAGAGAAAGTGGAAGGGGAAGATAACAAGGGAAAGTGAAAGGGAAATATAATGATAGAAAGTGGAAGGGGAGGATCACAAGAGAAAGTAGAGAGGGAAGATAACAAGGGAAAGTGGAAGGAAAAAAAATAAGGGAAAGTAGAAGAGAAATATAACGGTAGAAAGTGGAAGGGGTGGATAACAAGGGAAAGTGGAGATATGGCAAATGAACAAGAGAGGAAAAAGATGGGGAGAATAGATTAGGTGAAGGAAGGGGAGGTGCAAGATAAGGGAAAGCTAGGGGAGGGAGTACCCAAATGGAATCACTAGTAGAATCCACATTGAAATCATTTCAGGAAGCAAAAAAAAGCACTAGATGTCTAGTGCACACTTTTTTCCCTCTGTGACAGTTCTTCTGAGTGGTGTTCATTCCTGATTTTATGGTTCCTTTTTCAATAGCTCAATGTGTGTTCAATCTGTAGTGAGTTTAGGTCCAAGGTTTCAGACTCGCTAGAAAGTCCGCCCCCCATATTGTGTGATGGGTCATGTTGGTATTGCAGTGAAAACAGTCTTAGTAGTGCATAAGGATGGTGGCTGGGAAACTAAGTACTCTTGAGCTGCAAGATTGGAGAAAGAATGAGAGATTTATGAGGAAGTCTCAGAGGATGAGATGGGGAAACCACAAGGAAGGCGCCAAAATTTTGATTAGGGGCTGGAATTTTAGGTGTTACTATCTCCCAGGATAAGAGGAACCCAGATAGTGACCAGTCAGTCCAACAACAGGGGATAAGTAAAGTGGTACTTCATAGGTGTCTTAGTAATACTACAGTAGAATGTATTATACCTAGGCTTTTTGATTTCTTTATTTATGGATTTTTTTATATTTATATTAAAAAGAAAAGACAAAAACAGGATTTAGGTACAACCCGTAGTCATATTAGAAAGGGTTTTATTTTAAGTAATGAAGGAAGCAGAAAGTTCTGTCTTGCATAAAAGTATAAACCAGTAGCTTTCAAGGTTAAACCAGTAAATGTACCAATTCCTGATTTGAATCCTCCTTTTCAGACTCTTGTGCTGTCTAGGAAACCTTATGATACTCCTTTAACAAAGTTTTCACCTGATTTTACGCCTAATAGTAGAATCACAATCAAGAGGCTTCAGATGGATAATTTTGGACCAGAGGATTGGTCATCCCAGGAAGAAAAGAAGTTTTTGTTACATGTTATGGTTCTTAGGGAGAAGGCTATTGCTTTTTCTGAAGAGGAAAGAGGTTTTTTGAAACACTCTTATGTTAAACCTTATTTTGTTCCAGTTATACCTCATAAGCTGTGGCAGAAGAAGGCTTTTCCAATACCAGTGGCTATAAGACAAGAGTATATGGAATTAATTAGGGAAAGGTTAAGTTCTGGCTTGTATTAACAGTCTATGTCTAATTATTCAAGTCCAGTGTTTTGTGTTGTTAAGCACTGTTGTAAATTGAGGATTTTTCATGATCTTAGGGAGATGAACAAGTTTAGGGTAAAGGACACAGGAATGCCACCAATGCAAGAAGAGTTTGTGGATTCTTTTTTCAGGACACGCATGTTATGGATTAGGTGATATCATGGGAGGATACAATGAGCTTGAATTGGAAGAGTCATCCAGGCCCATGACTACGTTCAAAACACCACTGGAATTTTTCATGTTGACAAGGTTACTGCAAGCCACAACAAATTCTGTGGTGGTATACCAAGTGCAGATGATGTGGATACTTCAGTACAAAATTCCAGAGCATGTGGGAATTTTCATTGATGATGGAAGTATAAAAGGACCAGCCAGTGACTATGATAGGGAATTGTTAGAGGAAAATCCATATATTAGAAGGTTTTTTTGGAAATTCGCAATTACCCTGGAGAGAGTGCTATTTAGGATAGAGGAGGCAGAATTAAAAATCTCTGGATCCAAGTTTGCTTGTTGTGTTTCAGTGCTAGATATTGTGGGACATGTATTATGCAAGGAAGGGAGGATCATTGCTGAAAGGTAGAAGAATAAGGTGCTTACATAGCTGAAACCAAGAAATACTATGGAAGTTAGAGGGTTTTCAGGTATTTTTACATATGTAAGAATGTTTATTTGAGATTTTTCTTTGCTTTCTTCACCTTTAATGAGCTTAACAAGGAAAGATGTTGTATGTTATTGGACGGATGAATAAAAAGAGTCATTTGAGTTATTAAAAAGGATTGTAAGAAAGGATTGGAATATAGACCAGGTGCTGGGAAAATTACTCTAGTGGTGGATTCTAGTGTGTCTGCAGTAGGAACATTTTTGATGCAGGAGGATGAGGAAGGTAATGAAAGACCTGTCCTTTACAAATATAAGACTTTTATTAAAGTGGAGTCAAGGTACTCTGAGTCTCTGCTGGAGTGATGTGGAGTAGCGAAAATGCTTTAGAAGCTACAGTGGATGCTTTGGGGGCAACATTTTGAGTTGCAGGTTGATGCGCTATCATTGGTTCAAATGATTAGTAGCCTGAGTTTTCCAGATGCGCCTATGACTAGGTGGTTGTAACAGATTAATTTATTTTCTTTTGACTTAGTCCATAAGCCAGAGAAGTCTTTCACGATGCCAGATTTGTTATCCAGAAGGTCTTTGTGTGAAGAAGACTCAGAAGCCAAGGAGTCCAAAGAAGATAAAAGATGGGTAAATGGGATAGATTATTGTTTTGAAGGATTTTATACAGGTGTCAGCAAAGACAATAAACTAGATGA
Source organism: Hemileia vastatrix (assembly GCA_030280995.1). Lineage (NCBI taxonomy): Eukaryota > Fungi > Basidiomycota > Pucciniomycetes > Pucciniales > Zaghouaniaceae > Hemileia > Hemileia vastatrix. The sequence continues at coordinate 49,700,994 of JASXTE010000001.1, forward strand.
TTATGACACAGAGGATGTTTGTAGCAAAGGTAGTCTGAAACTGGGTTTAGGGAACACTGAAGTTAATTTAGCAACAAGGAGTGTGCTGGACAAGTCAGCAGATGAATCAGATGACAAAGGAAACTCAAGGGGAAGTCAAGATAGTAATACTCATCCAGAGAATGGGTAGTATTCTGAATATTATGCGCCTGGTAATGAGGAAGCAGAATTGTTAAGGTTATATCTAGAAGGTAGTAGTCAACCAGATTTTTGTGATGAAAAGGATTGGCCCAATATCAAGAAGCACACAAAAAATAATTTTATTAAAGATGGGAAGTTATGGAGGAATCAGTCTTTGTTTCCTCAGTTAGTCATTTAAACTATGGAAGGAAGGAGAAAATACTCAGAAAGTTGAATTAGAATCAAGGTCATAGAGGTCAAGATGGGATGTATCGCAGAGTCAGGGAAAGATTTTGGTTGCCCAATATGAAGAACAAGGTAAGGGATTGGGTTAAATCTTTTCCGGAATGTCAGCACAGAAGTTACAGAAATCCAAAAGAGAAAGGTAGAGCGATGGGAAAAGATACTGTTTTTAGTACGATCAGTTTAGACGCAGCGCATGTAAAAGATGGGCTCTTTAAATACTTGGTAGTAGCCAGGGATGATCTATCAGGATGGGTCAAAGCAGCGCCATTGGTAAACCTTAAAGTGAGTAATGTAGCTAAATTCTTAAAGAGAGAATGTCTTTATAGGTATGTGGTAATGAAAATGGTAACCATGGATGGAGATGCTGAATTTTCTGGAGAATTCCAAGAGGTAGTCAAAGATATAGGCACTAAGTTACAAGTTTAAACACCATATTATCCTGAAGCAGAAGGAATGGTATAGAGAGGGCATCAAGTTATAAAGGATGTGCTGGTTAAGGTATGTGGAAATTATGGCACAAAGTGGAAGAACTACTTGCCATTAGTTTTGTTTGCACATAGGATTTCAGTTAAAAGGACAACTGGTTTCTCAATGTATGAAATTATGTTTGGTCAAAGAGCGGTACTACCTATTGATCTAGAGGCTGGATCTTTTCTAGGATGAAATTGGGATCAAGTGTGCTTGACTGACAATTTAATTTTAGAAAGGGTAGTGCAGCTTGAAAGGAAAGATGATTTTGTGGAGAAGTTATATGATAGAATAATTCAGATCTGGGACAAATCAGTTAAATATTGGGATGAGCATTTAGCGCATAGATTGAGGAAGCCATTTAGCCCAGGAGATTTGGTTTTGCTCTTGCATAGAAGTCTAGAAAGCCAATGGGGTAAAATGTTTGCTGATAGATTGAATGGTCCTTATAAGATAAGGAAGGAAATAACTGGAGGGTCTTATTTACTGGAGGAATTGAATGTTGCTAAATGAAAGCGGCATGTAGCGGCAGATTAGATCAAAAGATTCTACTCAAGCGGTGCTCCAGTAGTACAAGATAACCTCAGGAATGAGGGAAAACTACCAGAATGACCTCCAGGAAGAGGCTAAACTATCAATTTTCTTCTAATGATTTTTTTTTGGAAAGAGGTTAAACTAACAAGCTATTTTTAAGATTATTTTTCTAAGAATTTTCACAGCAGGCTTTGAGGCAGTTATGACAGGTAAAGGGCGCTAACTGGAATTTAGGAGGACTATGGCTAAAAAGGAAACTGGCTTAAGTGCTCAGATGAGGGCATAGAGAAAATGGAATCTTATATTTTCATTGTTTGAGGAGGCATAATTAAATAGGTATATGGATTAAAGGAGATGTTTACCATGTAAACACAAAATACACTGGGAGTTTAGCCAATGGGTTAATCTACCAGGATTGGAATAACAATTTATAGATGGGGCTCTCTACAGTTCAATAACTTATTTAAACCATGTATTTATTGTATTGCAGTGAAGGCAATGTAGGTAGACTCTTACAGTTGCCTTGCTGTAAGCAGAATCAGAAGAAGTTGGATAATCGGAGAAAACCTTACCCTGCTAAATGAATTTGTGAGTTTTTTAGATCAATAAGCTCAAAAGTCTACTTGATAATAATAAAGAATGAAACTCTGTCTAATTAACGCTTGTTAGGATGATTGAGCGGTTCTTCTGTGCAAAACAACTGAAAGGCAACAATAAAGTTACACCAGAAACAATATTTTAAAAGAAAGAAGTTTTAATGTTTTTAGATTTTAAAAATTTTTGAAAACAGATACTATAAATGAGTCCCTGTAGTTGTGACCTTTCTAAAGATACCCTAAAAATTAATTTTTAAGAGTTGTTGAGTAAATTATTTAAAGTGTTATGTAAAATTGTTATTTTATAAGGGTATTATAAATAATTAATTATTTTGTTGACAAAAGAAAAATATGAAGGTGGTTGTTATAATCTGTTCTATTATTGCATCCTCTCTATTTTTCATTGAATAATTTTGGTTCTACAGCCTTAAATGCATAATATCCAATCACGTATCCTTTTTCCCTCTGAAGTACAACCAGAGCTCTTCCGGAGCTCGTCCGGAGCTTGTAGGGAGCTTGTCCAGACCTCAGGACTCAATTTAGAGCCTTAAATCTATAATAAAAGTCTAGAAAAATTACACATAATAGAGCTACATCTCCTCAACATTCCCAACTATTTTTCGTAGTCTGCGCTGCTCTATTCACCCTGTGAAAATTCATCAAAGTTATTAAATTGTGAAAAACGTAAATAATTTAATAAATCTTTAAAAATCAATTAAAAATATATAAAAATATAGTAAAAATTCAGAAAAAATTCTCCAAGGTTCTTGAGCTTCTTGACTTTAATTAAATTTAATTTTGTGGCCGCAAAAAATCATATGACCTGTGAAATTAATAAATCTGACCAAATATTCATTTCTTGACTCTGTCAACTTCATTTTCGTTTAATAATAAAATATTTTAAATTAATCCAGCTTCTATGATCAACGTACTATTACCAATAAACATTCCAAATAGACTTTTAGAGCCGTACTAAGATTTGAAATGACACCTCCTCCCTCCAATGAAGAATGTCCTCATTCTTTGAATTTTGCATGTTCAATTGATATATAATCCTATTTTTATCTTCTCCATTGTTGATGCAGAGTTTTGATGATGATGTAGAAAAATTTCAGCAAAATTATTTGTTTCGATCTCATAGTTTAGTGCTTTTAATAAACATGAATCCTAGTCTTTTCTTCATATTAAATTGTTTCAAATCAATTTCTTCATAAATTTTCATTTTGAAATAAGATCAATTTGCCTCATGATGCTTCCAACTACTGAGAGCAAGGTTTGAATCCCTTCAGACTCTCCTATAGCAGTCTCTACTCATATGCATTAAGAGAGTAGGCTCCACACCTACTGAGCTGAATACTTGATTTCATTCTCATTAAATGAGCTAAATACTCCTGATTCCATTCTCTTTGATAGAGCCAAATACTTGATCCAATTCTTGCCATAAGGTCCTCCAAGCTTCATACCATTTAGCCTATTCAAGGCACACTACTTTTCCAACTACCATATCCTCCTTCAAAAATTTCATCACAACATTCAAATAGACCACCTTTTAATAACTCAGCTTTTAAATAATATTAATCACCATAGTTATCATTCTTCATCCATAAGTTCATCATCCATCAGCTCCACAATATTAACCACTACATTTTCCAAATCAAACATACAACCTTTTTCAAAATTTGAGTACCGGTGATAAATTAAATAATTTTTTGATTGTTAATTGAATAGCCTTCATAGAAAAATTTTGCATTACCAGTTTAGATGTCTTGGTGGACAGTGATAAATTAGAATGAGTGCATAGAGTTGCATAGAATATTCCAGTTTAAGGTCATGGGGGACCCATCTTGTAAATCTCTTTCAAATTGTCCAAATAACAATTGAATTGCCAGTTTAATGTCATAGAGGACAAAGAATGAGTGATTTTCCAGTTTATGGTCATAGTGGACCAAATAATGATAAATTTGCCAGTTTAAGGTCATGGTGGACCAAAGAATGATAAACTTGCCAGTTTAAGGTCATGGTGGACCAAACTTTTGATTGATACCAACTCCAACTTCTATCCTAAACGTTTCTCCAAAAATATCCATAAAATCTTGAACTTCATTGAAAATTAGCCAGTTTAAAGTCTTGGAGGACTAACAGCATATCTTGAAATAAAATCATAAACAGCCAGTTTAAAGTCTTAGAGGACTAACAGATCAAATGAGGAACCAAATTCTTGAAAAAAGATTGTAAAAACTTTCCATTTTAAAGTCTTAGTGTACTAAAGATCCAATGAGGAACAAAATTCTTGAAATGAAATCATAAAACTTAAAGAAAGTCTTAAAAATTAGCCAATTTAAAGTCTTGGAGGACTAACAGATCCTAAAATAACTAATAAATCCTTTTAAAGAAAGTCTTGAAAGTTAGCCAGTTTAAAGTCTTGGAGGACTAACAGATCCCAAAATTCAAATAAATCATTTAAAGAAATTCTTGAAAGTTAGCCAGTTTAAAGTCTTGGAGGACTAACAGATCCCAAAATTTGAATAAAACCTTTTAAAGAAAGTCTTGAAAGTTACCAGTTTAAAGTCTTGGAGGACAAACAGATCTTGAAGTAGGATTCAATTTTGCTCGAGCTCCTCTTGACCCTTTTTCCTATATAAAATATACTTCATAAAAAAATAAACCAAAAGAAAATTGAAAATTAAATTTAACAAAATTAAAAAAAAATAATTTTATGTTTATATATTTATTTATTTTTTACTATTTTTTTATTTTTTATTAGTTTTTCTTTTGTTCTTTTTAATTTTTTTATTATTATTTTTATTTTTATTTATTTTATTTTATTTTTTATTTTTTAATGATGAAAATAAAAAAAGGTTATAAAATATTTTTATGAAATAAAATTTAAAATTTAATTTTAAAAAAAATGATAAACAAATTTGAAATATTAAATTTATGAAATGTAAAATAAATTTTAAAAGATGCCCCCCGGCCAATTGATGAGCTGTACCCTTGACATCATACCCACATCCAAATGAAACTTGATGTGGTTACACAATTTTGAGAAAATTAAAATACAAAATTAATAAATGAAAGTTAAGGAAAAAAAATTTTTATGATAATGATCACTGGGTGGGCTCCCTCCAATTTGTAAAAATGATTAGAGACCACCAGTGAAAATCACCCTTAAAAATATTTTATATTATTATAAAAATTAAATTAAAAGAAAAACATATTTCATTATATAAAAAATCTAACATAAAAAATAACAAAATAAACAAAATAAAAAGAATCTTGAATCCGGAAGTGGGAGTATTGTTTCTTCGTACGTTCCAGTTTATAGTCTTAGCAGACTTCCTATAGATCAAAAACAAAGGCAGGATTCAACTAGAGACAGGGAAAAATTGGTAACAAACATTGTGGGGTAATTGTGTATAGAGCAGCCAGCCCATCAATTACCCCCAAACTTGCCAATATTTAATTCAGAAGGTTCCCCTGTGAACACTTCTACCAAAAAAAAATTTATCAATCTAACATATATCTTCCCATAATTTTTCTTTCTTTTTAGGAGTTTTAAGAATTTTCAAACAAATGTCTTCATAAATGTTGTAAATTTTGTTAATGGTTTCGTCTCCCATACCATAGTAGAACAACAGTAATATTTTTAATGAGAAAGTAGTTCATCCTCATTCTGGAGTTAATCTCTGACAAAATCTTATTTAATTGATTATGTAGTTTAATCTCGTTTTGGAGTTTCACCTTCAAACAATTGTAGAAATATTTTACTATTATTTCAGATTTAAACTTGATAAGGAATGATTGTATTTTGTTTTGTTTAGTTTATCCTCATTGCAGAGTAAACGTGATAATGAATGATTTTATTTTGTTTCGTTTAGTTTATCCTCATTGTGGAGTAAACTTTCAGCACTTCTGGCACCCCTAGGATAGAACCGTTTGACTTGATTGGCCACTACCCTCTTCTTTAAAACTACTCCATCCAATTCTTCCAAAACATATGAACCTCCAGATACCTGTTCTCTGACTTTATAAGGTCCATTCCACCTATCTGCAAACATCTTCCCCTACTGACTTTCCAAACTCCTGTTATACACCAAAACCATATCTCCAGTTTTCAAAGGTTTCCTAAGCCTGTGTGCTAGCCTTTAATCCCAATACCTTACTGACTGATTTCTGATTTTAATCATTCTAGAATATGCCTTTTCAAAGAATTCTTCTTTCTTTTCTAGCTGCATCATTCTTGCACATAACAACTCTTCAGTAGTGTTAACAGCATCCCAATCTACTCCAAGATATGATTCAGATTCAAAATCTACTGGTAAATCTGCCTTTTTTCCAAAAACTTGTTTGTAGGGTGAATATCCAGTCATCCTTTTGGCAGTGATTCTGTCAGCAAATAATACTAAGGGTAAACAGTGCCTCTATTTTTCAGCACTTGTTCCACACATTTTAACTAATGCATCTTTTATAACTTGATACCCTCTTTCAACCATTCTTTCAGCTTCATGATAATAAGGGGTTGCTACCCTAACCTTCGATCCAACGTTTGATATAGCTTCCCTAAATTCTGCCCCAAATTCAGGACCTCCATCTACCGTTACCAATTTCAAAACTCCATATTGATACACCCAATTTTTCAACATGAAATATGCCACATTTTTGGCACTTAAATTAATAAGAGGTGCTGCCTCTACCCAACAAGATAAATCATCTCTGGCTACAATTAAATATTTATATCTCTTCTCTTTTATATGAACAGCATCCAAACTAACCCTACCAAAAAGAGTGTTTTTGCCAGTAGCATGCCCAGGTTCTTTTGGCCTTAAATAACTTCTTCTTTGACATTCTTTGCATGACTGAACCCACTGTTTAACTGCCATATTCATACCTGGCCACCAAAATCAATCAGCAATTCTTCTGAATGTTTCTCCAATGCCTCTATGCCCAATATCTTCATGCAGTGACTTTAAAACTAATTCTTGCCCTTTCTTTTGAGTTAAAACTACTTGAGGATTCGGAATCCTCCTTTTCATTAATTGTCGACCAGATAATTAAAATGTAGATGACTTCCTTTTTATAGCCACACATTCATCATCTTCACAATCTTCTAGCCTTTCTAAAGTCAACAAATATTTAACCAACAACAAATAAAAACCAATCTGACCCCAGACTTCATCTTGAAAATCAATTAATATAATTTCAATGGGCACTTCCCTATCACATATATCACCTGCACTTGCATGAGGCATAAGCTTCTTTGATTGAATTTGATCAATAAACAAATAAAATTTTTCATCTTTAAATTTTGAAACTTCAAATCTCTTTTGAACCAAATTTTTATCAACATCCTTACCACCCTTTTTAGTATCTTCTTCTTCATCATCATCTCCAACCTCTGCTTTACCAAATTTTCTAAACTTCCAACATATAAACCATTAACCGATCTATTACTGTCCCATACTACAACATCATTCTCATCCACATATACACTTTCAACTTTTTCTACCTATTTTTTACCAAATTTATTCACACCAATTTCATCAAATTTATCAACATAAAAATAATTTTCCAGTTTATCCTCTTGGTTTAGGTCATAATCACAATCATCTTAACACAATAGTCCTGCCAGTTTAACCTCATGGGGGAGGTATGGAAAGTCTTCAGCTCCTTTAGTTCTGGCTTTAATCATAGGTATATCTTCTTTTAACTCTTCTGAAACTGAATCATCTTCAGTGGGTGGTCTTCTTGACAAACCATCTTGCATAGTAACAGTTTTTCCAGGCTTATGAACTAAGCCAAAAGAAAAAAATGTTGAATGAATGCTACCCATCTAGTCATAGGTGCATTTGGTAAACTTGGGGAATTAATCATTTGACTTAAATATTTTGTATCCACTTGCAATTCAAAGTGTTGGCCCCACAAAACATTTTGAATTTTCTTTAAAATTTTTACCACTCCACACAATTCCAAGTTTGGCTGAGAATATCTTGACTCAACTTCAGTGAGTACCACAGATTCATACCTAACTGGCCTAATGTAACCAGCTTTATCCATCTGAGACAAAACTGCCCCAAAAGCAACCTGACTTGATTCAACTGCCAAATAAATCCTACCAGAATCTTTTCCATAATCTAACTTGTGCAGGACTAAATCCTTCCCCACAAACTTCTTCAATCTCTCAAACGCCCTTTCACACTCTTAATCCCACTCCCAGTCTGCATCCTTTCTCATCAAACTTCTCAATGGAGCTGCTGATGAAGAAAAGTCCTTGACAAACATTTGAACATAAACAAATACGTCTAAAAACCCCCTTACAAGGACATATTCTTGGGTCTTGGCCAGGAATGAATTTTATTCACTTTCTTCTTGGACATAATCCTACCCTCTCTACATATCACATGACCTAAAATCTCTAAATCTGGCACACAACATGAAAATTTTGAACCCGAAATAGTTAAACCAGCTTCTTCAATTCTAAAAAAGATCCTCTCTAAAGTGATTTCATACTCCCAGATGAATCTTTGTATCCCTGGGTTCTCCTTCAACACTTCATTATCATAATCTGTTGAACGTCCTTTAATTCCTCCATTGTCAATAAAGATTCCAGCATATTGAGGAATTTCATCTTGAAGAATCCAAGCCATCAGAGCTTGATAAACAGCAACTGAATTTGTTTCTCCTTGAGGTAATCTTGTCAATTGTAATTGTCCTAGCAGTGTATCAAAAGTAGTGAGAGGTCTAGAGTCTGGATGCAAATCTCTCTCAAAATATCCCCCCATAAAATCTCCTAAACCATAACACACTCTCCCAGAAAACGCTTCCACAAACTCCTCAGCACTAGGTGGTATAACAACATCCTTTATTGTAACCCTATTTAATTCCCTGAGATCATGAACTACTTTAAGTTTGCCATTAGGTTTCTTGATACAAAATACCGGACTAGAATAACTTGATGATGATTACTCATACAGTCCAGTGCGAATCCATTCTCTGACAACTTTGATATAAGCTTTTTTTAATGCAGCCGTAATCGGGATTGTTTTTTGCTGCCACGGTTCATGACATACTACAGGAATCTTTTAAGGCTCCCCATAGGAATTCTTTGACACACCCCTCTCCTCTTCTACAAAAGCAACGGCCTTCTCTCACTTGGCCATCACATCCAACAAAAACTTCTTCTCTTCTCCAGACAACCAACCATAAGGTCCAAAATTAACAACAACTCATCTATCAAAAGTGATTCTTGAAGTTTCAGAAAATTTGGGCAGATTCTTTACCAAGGGACATTCATAAGGATCTCCTGATAGCCTTGGTCTTCTAAAAGGTGGATTTAATTCAGCGGGTAGCATTTCATTAATTGATCAGATTTTATTTGCTACATTCTTTTATTTTGCTGCCTCCACATCTACATAAACTTGAGGTAAAGTATTTATTTTTGTATTGCCATTGAAATTTTCGTCAAAGGAATTCACTTCATTGTCAGAATCAGAATCAATATAAGTAGAATTTTTTTTTTTTGATTTTTAAATTTAACTCTTTTCTATTTTCCCTCGTCTAGTTTATCAGCAATATTTCCAACACCTTTAATTCCCTTATCCATCATAAAATCACCAGTAAAAAAATTTGGCAGTTTATCCTCTTGCTGGAGGACCGGAATCAAATTATCAAAAAAAATATTTTTTTGGGTTTTAATTATATTAAGTTTTTTTATAGAATTTTGATGAAATAATTGCAGTTTACCCTCTTTCTTGAGGTCAGAAAAGATACCGTTCCATTTTTTATTCAACATATTATTTCTTATCTTCCCTCTTGATACATTCTTGAATGTGATCGAAAATCTTGACAGAGAAGTGAGACAAACCGAAAATTTGAAAACATAATAACAATTTAACTTATTATTATCAGAAATTAATTGAGAATCCACTTGAATTATCTCAAAGTGAGCTAACCTATTGCAATCCGGGATCTTATCCTGGGGAGAGATTGCAACATTAGAGTGATCAGCCCCAACTACCCCAAAAAATGAGGGTTTCCAAAATTCCCCTCTAAACATAATTCATCAGAAGCTGTCCGTTTAATACGCCGCTTCTTGATGCAAGTACAACACTGACAAAGAGTAGTGATCCTTGGCTGTGTTTCCCAACCTTCATCTCCAGGAGGTGCCAACCGCATATTTAACCTCCTCATATATTCACCAGTAATCTCCAAACTAATACCCATGCCAGACTGATAGCCAATCCAGGATTAAAAATCCATCAAAAAAGGACCACCAAGAACAGTTTTAACTGCTCCTCTGGCCACATAAAAGTGAACCTTACCAATAGATCCACCAATAACTAATTTGACATGCTCAGCCGTACCCATCAGCTCTGTTGCATGCCCTCCAATACCTCTGAGATTTCCCCCAGTACCAGTTTTAATTAGCAAGCCTATATTTGTTGCTTGCTCTAAAGAAGTAAGATTAATTTGAGACCCAGAATATACCAAGGCCTTCACTTCTTTACCATTGAGAGTAACCATCAAATAACCTAAAGGTGCAGAAAAATAAGTTTCCACCTCCTCACCAAACTTCTCCACATTTTCACATATATATTCATTCTCTCCTGTAGACACTCTTCTCCTTGTCAGATGCTTCTTCTGCTTTTCTGCAAGGGCTGGACTAATTGTAAATAATTTACCTAGGGATAAAGGAATTTGAAGTTGATTCAATCTTCCTAAAACCGTTTCTATTGCATTCTCTTGTCCAGCAACAATGGGAATCTCATATTGAACCCTAGATTTTGTTACCTTGGCCCTGAGCACCTCTTGGGAACCCACATTGCCATCTTCACCCCACATAATAACATCTTCACTACTAATAACCCTAGCTCCATCACAATCTACTTTCACTAATCCAGATCCATCACTGGCCCTCCTAACCCCTTCCATAGGAGTAGGACCACTAAAACTTGGTCTGGGGAGAGATGCCAAAGGTAAATCCTCCTCAGAATCTGAATATTTGTCCACAGGCATAGACTCACCATTTAAATCCAACTTTCCAGAACTAGGAGGCCCCATATCAGCCATCCCCTTCTGCATATTATAAATTTTGTCCTAAGAGTAAATTCTCAACTTGTTAATTTCCTTTCCAGTTTTAACCTTTAGTTGGCTCTGAATGCTACTTTTAGCTTTAGTAGAAGCTGCTCTTCTAGAAGCATTGACATTATATTCACCCGCCACACAACTTTTCTCTTCCCTAACTAAAGAGGATAACTCCAAACCACCAAATGAAGTTGAGAATGTGGCCTTATTGACCTCTTTACCTTTTCCTTTATCTACATTTCCACATCTTTACCATAATCAACTTTACCACCTTTAACCTTTTCTTCATCATCGCCAGGTAACTCTTCAAACCTGGTCCTTTTCCCAAAATACATATTTCTCCTAACCAAATACGAGGGAGCTTGACCTTTACTGGGCTTAATGAATGATCCATCAGGGAATTTATAAACCTTTCTATCAAATTTTACTCTACCAACATCCAAGTCACTATCCAAAAAATAACATTTTCCAGCCTAGTGTCCCCTCTTATTACAATAAGTGCACACCCTGGACTTGCCATATCCACCTCTAAAACCATTCCCACCAATATTATTGCCTGAGAAGCAGTTTCCATTTCCATTTCCATTATAATTTCAACATTCATATCCTCTAGATTGATAAGATGTTGAAGTTGATGAAGAAGCGATTGGGGCCTTATTGGCCTTCTGAGTCTCTTGGACAAAAATCTTTAATTGCTTCGTTAAATTGGCCAAGTGATCGACCACTTATTGTCCACAGTACCCTCAACTTTTGTCACCAGTAGTCCCATTTTAGCCTTCTTGGCCTCTTGAGATTTGACCATGATATTGTTATTTTCAGCCAAAACTTCACTAACCTTTCTGACATATTGAGTGCATGATTCTTGATATTTTTCCAGTGCCATAAGTTTTAAGTAGCCTTGAATATTCCCCTTGATGATCTCCAAAGCCGGCAGTTTCTCTTCACCATTAGGCAGATCCTTCATCAAATTTTTCCTAGACAGTTCTTTTAAAAAATCCATCCTAACATCCCTACTAAAAGAAGACCAGAATAGATCCTTGGCCTGATTTTCATGGCCCAATTCCTCCACCAAAATCAGATATTCCACCACTTCATCAAACTGTCCACATAACTTTTGAAGTCCACCATATTAGAAACACTACCTTTAGCTTTCCAATCTCTGACAATATTATTGAGATCCACCATAGTATACCTGAAACCCCATCTATCAACCATCTCTTTTGAGAACCTTATCCAATCAAACCTTTTATAACCCTCTATAGAAATAACCTCCTTTTCCACCTCTCTTTCAACAACAAAAAACCTGATCTGCTTTACAATATCCAGGTTTGTAGCTCCATCCACCAAAGCAGCAGCCTCATATCTGCTCAAAAACCATTTAACTTCTTCCCCAGTAAACTTGGGCCCATCCCAAGAAACAATCATAACTGATGGTGTCATAGGAAGAGAAACACAAGATTGAGAAGCAGAAGACATCCTAATAGATTAGATTAAAGATAAAGCATTCCAATAAGTGAGCCTCTTGCAGGCTAAGATAAATAAATTGATAAGAGTTTCAGAAAGTAAGCCTCTTGGAGGCTAAAAGTCCAAGTATCAAGTAAGTTCTTTTAAAATCAAGAGAAATTGAACCCCATGTTGGGCACCAAATATGTAGGTAGACTCTTACAGTCGCCTTGCTGTAAGCAGAATCTGAAGGAGTTGGATAATCAGAGAAAACCTTGTCCCTATAAATGAATTTGTGAGTGTTTTAGATCAATAAGCTTAAAAGTCTACTTGATAGTAATAAAGAATGAAACCCTGTCTAATTAACTCTTGTTAGAATGATTGAGAGGATCTTCTGTGCAAAACAACTGAAAGGCAACAATAAAGTTACACCAGAAACAATATTTTAAAAGAAAGAAGTTTTAATGTTTTTAGATTTTAAAAATTTTTGAAAACAGATACTATAAATAAGTACCTGGAGTTGTGACCTTTCTAAAGATACCCTAAATGTTAATTTTTAAGAGTTGTTGAGTAAATTATTTAAAGTGTTATGTAAAATTGTTATTTTATAAGGGTATTATAAATAATTAATTATTTTGTTGACAAAAGAAAAATATGAAGGTGGTTGTTATAATCTGTTCTATTATTGCATCCTCTCTATTTTTCATTGAATAATTTCGAGTCTACAGCCTTAAATGCATAATATCCAATCACGTGTCCTTTTTCCCTCTGGAGTACGACCAGAGCTCTTCCGGAGCTTGTCTGGAGTTTGAGCGGAGTTTGTACGGAGCTTGTCCAGACCTCCGGACTCAATTTAGAACCTTAAATCTATAATAAATCTAGAAAAATTACACATAATAGAGCTACTTCTTCTTAACATCCACAATTATTTTTTGTAGTCTGCGCAGCTCTATTCACCCTGTGAAGATTTATTAAAGTTAGGTTAATTGTGAAAAATGTAAATAATTTAATTAATCTTTAAAAATTAATTAAAATTATAAGAAAAATAGTAAAAATTCAAGAAAAATTCCCCAAGGTTCTTGAGCTTGTTGAATTTCATTTAATTTAATTTTGTGGCCGTAAAAATTCATATGACCTGTGAAATTAATAAATTTGACCAAATATTCATTTCTTGACTTTGTCAACTTCATTTTGTTTAATAATAAAAAATTTTAAATTAGTCAGGCTTCTCCGATAACTTTACTATTCCCAATAAACATTCCAAATATACTTTTATAGCTGTAATAAGATTCAAAATGATACAGCAGAAAAATTTTCTAATGTTTAAAGTTTATTTTATGATTTTTTACAAGGTCTATTTTCTTTTAAAGATATTAGAGGGAGCAAAGTTAGGCACTCTAAAATTTAAAAGACAACTAATATTGAAGAAAGGTGTAAAAGAATGGCGCCATGTATAGGATGTTTATTTAAAGGCATAGAAAAGATGGAGACTATGTACAGAGATATTAGAAAAATAAGGTTATAGGGAAAGCACTAGTGGATTATTCAGTTTTGTTGTTAAAGCTATTAGGATATCCTTTCCATTCTTCAGGAATGACGAAGGGACAAGGATTGGTGAGGAATCCAAGAATAGTTGAAGAACTGATCTAATTCATTAGCTGACCTATCATTTCTATATGGGTATAACGAGTTTGAGCTCACCATCAGAAAAGGCTGGTGTGTGATTATAGGATAGAGACATAGTGTCATATATAGGGCAAAGTCTGGTAAACATTTGCATGGAATGTATTAAATGTAGTGGAATAGGAACCCATCCCAGGGAGATGGATCTGCTGAAGCCTAAAAGTTAGATCAGGAGTCATTAGGTAATAAAGGCATAAGTATAATGAAAAGAACTTACTTGCTAATAAGTTATGGGGGCATGCTGACGGCGAGGAGACAGTAACCATGTCCAGAATGCATAGAAGCATTGGAGCTTGTGGTGGAAGATGGTGCAGTGCTAGGCTGAATGGATATTTTGCACCTAATACAAGCAGGAAGTGATGATGATTTGTAAGGGAAATCTGAAATGGGAGAAGAATTAACACTGCTAGGACTAGTAGTGGTTATTATAGGAGTGCTACTGGTGGAACTAGGTGGGAAACAAATGTAGCCAGTAGGCTGAGGACAATTTTGATTTAGAGAGGTGTTACAAGTCTTATGATATCTGAAACCATTATTTCAGGCAGGTACAAAGGAGGCATACCCCCACGGTCTAGAAAAGGTGCAATGGAAATCGCAACATTTTCAGAAAGAGCACCCTTGATCTCTGGGAAGGGTGTGGTATTGAGTCATGATACTAAAATGATGGAAATGTTGATTATTAGATGGGCTATTTATAGGCTAAGAATGGAATTATAGAAAAGGCATTAGTTGCACAATATCTGACTTGAGCACTGACTGGTCTCTAAGGAAGATGTGAAAGATTTTTTTCATAGAAAAAGGGACCCAAGGGAAAAGTGGAATCTGTTGCAGTCATGGGAAAGTCATATGGCAAAGATCTGAATATTTTAAAAGAAATCATGTGTATATGATGCAGAAGATGTATTTGCTACTATAGGGAGTAGCGTTGATCTTAAGTTTTTTTATTTTGTTTTTTGTTTTTTCATCTTTCAGAAGCACTTAGTAAAAGGGTGCGCTGGAAAGTTTGGAAGAAGGATGATTTTGTTGTTTTTGGCAACTCATCTTGTATTTAAAGGACTCTCACAAAGAATTTAAGATGAGAATATAAGATATTTTACTACTTTTACAGGCTTTGTACACATTATAGGAAGAAGAATACAAGTAAGTGAAGAAAAGAAGATTTTTTTTAAGTATTCTGCGTCATCTAAGATTGGGATGCAGAAAGCCCAGTCATTAGCAGCCTCTTTCATGTTTTTTTGCAAGGTAGTGATAAGCTGTGTACGTTGTTTATACTTGGCGCAAGTATAGACTGGGAAATCCTCAGAGAATTCTTTGACGGCAGAAAACATGTTGTTGATTGGACACATGGTTTCATCAAATGGTGTGCAGGCAAAATATTCTGAAAATTCACAGTTTTCAGCCATGGAGGGCTCTTCCTTGTTGTCAAGAGAAGGGGTATTGTCAACAGGCCAATCATCCAGGATAACGGTATCACAAGCTGGCTGCATGGAGGTCCAGTCAGGAGTAGGTGAGTGAGGTGCGCACTATGGAAGAGGAGCAGCATTCCAGAGGGGATCTTCTTCTAGAGCAGGAAGGAACAGCAAATTTTTTTGCAGAGGAGGCCTTGTAGGGTAAGGAGTGGCTGGCGCATCCTAGAAAAGAAAGGAAGGGTATTAGTGTTAGGTCAGAAGAGGAAAAAGAAGAAAAAAGGAACTTACAGTGTGGATACTCTCTTCAGAAAAGAATGATCTAGGAATTGAAGCATCACTACTTGGAGTAGGTGCTTGGAAACCAACCTTGACATTTTTTTTTTAGGTGGTGTAGTTGGAGGAGGCACAGGGCGCTTGATGGTCATCTGACTCATCATGTCTGTGGTGCAAGTGTTGGGGTCTAGATGTGCAACGGTGGGGGGCCATCATAGCTACATTTCTTTTTGCAACTTTTGAAAAAATTGCATAACTAGTGTAGACAATCCTATAGTACTAGCTATAGGCCTTGACCAAGGGAGTTGGAGTAAAACCAGAAAGAATAACCCCTGTCCCTTTAGAAAAACAAGTGAGATTTACCTGTTGCGGCAAATTGGAGATCTGTTTTCTAGACCCTCTAATTAAACACTCTTGACCTCTTTAAAAGTGAAGATAATAGTCCCAGACAGACTGCCAGAAAGAGTTGAAATGAACAGTAATATATTCCAGCAAAAATCAGCCAATGAGACAGTGAGGAACAGAGAGGCGATGAGATAAGAGATAAGATGATTCCCCCAGAAATCTTCCCACACATGCATCATACAGCCAGTGCACAGACCACCCTGACCAATTCCCTGCCCAAAATCCAGCTTTCCCAGCCTTTTTCATGCATAAAAGTGCATTTTAGCGCTTACCCAGCGCCCAGGTAACCAGGCCGCTTGGAGGCGGCTCTGCTTAGGGGCAGGGAGGCCGCTTGGGGGCAGGCGGGCCGCTTCTAGGCCCTAAAACACCCATACAACCCATAACAACCCTAAAAACCCTAAAAACCCATAACTTCACTAATAAACAAGATAAACATACATAAGACATACCAAAATGAAAAGAAAATAAAGGACAATAATCTGAGACATAATAAGTGACCCTATCTTAAGCCTACATAAGCACCACTAAGTAATAAACATCCAATAAATACCAATAATAACACCATAACTACCCAAATACCCCAAAATATGCACTCCAAAGGCCTACCCAGGTTTGGATCACCACACTAGGAAAAAAAGAAATGGAAGTTAGTAATGATAGGATGAAAAGAAAGTAAGAAAAATGAAGGAAAACTTACATTAAAATAAATGTTTCTGCAGTGGGCTTTTGAAAAATGGAAGAGGGTTATTTCATTTTCAATTCAGCAGGTGCATCTAGTCCTACACATCAGCATAGTGACTGGTGTCATGGGAGGAGCAGAAGGGGGCTGCACGCACACAAACTGTTGGATAGCATTCACAACGTTGGGGGTACTCTTGGTATTAATGGTAGCGTTTTCTGTGTTCATTATTTAGAAGTTATAAATAAAAAAAGAGAATACAAGAATATAAGAGAATACAATTATGTAGTAGAAGAAGAAGCATGATAATGATGATGATTTATTGAAAATGAAGAAGAATTTGGAAGATGGACAAAGGAAATGCTGCAAGGCACAGGGTTTTTATAGGCTCCTGGGGACAGTTGCAAGTAGAGGCAGGATGTGGTACATGCATTGCAGGTAACTTATCTTTTGGACCAATCAGCTTGTGTGGCCCAGGAAGAACAAAGGGTAATCATAGCGCAGTAGATAGCGCCATTATAAATATGTTATTATGGTTTTAAAAGAAAAAAAGGAAAGAGAAGTGCAGAAGAGGATTTAGGGTCTGTGCACTCAAGTTTTTCAGAGAGATGTGCCACACAAAGGAATTATGTGTTATCAACTTAGGAGTTCAAGCGCTGAACATTATGGATTTGAATTTTCAAGTAATTGTGTGTTATACATTAAGGAAGGAATTATGGCTCAAGAAAGGCCTCAAGTACATAGTATACTGCACCACGGCTAGTGGGGTAACTTACTGAAATAGGTAATGTAAGTTGCAGAGGCTAACTAGTTAAGTTGATTGCCAGACCTATGAACTTAGTAATTAAGAAATGAGGATGGGGACTGGATCACAAAACTACCCAAGAGTTGAAGAGGCATGGATCAGCTCTAAAAGGTATTAAAATGGAAAGTTGCACTGAAACAATGCAAAGGTATAGTCGTAAGCGCGCATGTGGAACATGAGTGAAACAAGTTAATACTAGTTTTAGTAAAAGTAGGGTATTATTAGGCTCTGTAGTTGTTACAAGCAGTGTATTTAGTTTACTAATGGATTGGTTATTGTTTTACTAATGTGGTGCTAGATTCAGCACTGGAGATCCACTAGGGAACTGTGTCTGGAGCCCTGAAAAATATAAGAAGGATAGGCCATTTAATAGGAAGAGAGATTAGTAGTTAGCTAGAAGAAATAATTATTTGAATCAGTCATTAGATTACAAATATTAAAGCCTCATATTATATACTTTTGAAATACATTGTGATATATAACAATTTGTCTATTTTGTGATTACTCTAATAACAGTAAGAGATTGGATTTTTCTGCAATTAAGGGTTTAAGAAAATATTAGAGATATTCTGAGTCTTTTAGAGTTTGTGCATCTGTGTGTGTATTTCATATAGTATAGTAAAAAATCTCAACACAGAAGAATATATAGATTCAGTATGATAAACTATTATTAGATTTAATTTATTACTATAATAAGGCATATTCAAAGAGAGAATTTAAGAGGGAGTAGATGTGAATACTAGCGCTTATTAAGAATAGAAATATCCAGATAGTAATATTTGTTTTTTTTCCTTATCTTTTAAATTATCTCTCAACTCATAAACTATCTAGTCAGATATTAGTGTTACACATTATTGCGCTGTCTTTAAAATAAGAGTGGAAGGCGCTTCTTCTTAGAAATTGAAAAGAAGAACCAACCCATATTGCATTGTGTCTACTGCTTAGTACTTTAGATCTCTCTACACTATCCAGTTGTGTTTCTTGTGACCATCCAGTTCCTCTAGGTCATCCTTTCATTCATTTACAACAAGAAATAACACTTGGCGCACCATATCATACTCTGATGCTCCATGTACTCTAGCCGCTTTCTCAAACCTCCTCAAAAACTTTTTAGTGTTGATTCCAGTAAATCACAAGCTTTCATCCTTGCCCCTAATAATTTTCAAAACCCTAGGCGGTATAAACGCTGTAGAGTTAGGCAATTTTTCCCTCTCCTTAGTAAATTTAGAGGTACTTGCTGTAGGCTCCATACTGCTTTTTCAAAAAAATAAACATTTATACTGACTAATTTATTTAAATACAGCTCGATGCTATCCTCTGATAATTGCTCAATCCACTTGTTGTAGACCCTACGACTCTTCCTCTGAAGTGCCAGATTGATTATGTCCTCTTCAACAAAACCCTGAAAAAAAAGTAATACTAACTCTACTTACAATCTAGCTGCCACTGTTTGGAGACCAATTGTAGAAAGAAAGAGTTCAATAATACTAAGCTATAGACAAAATCTGAGGTGGGCTGGTTCTTCTTTCTAAAACTAAATTTAAAAAGAAGCTCCTGCCACTCTAATATATAAAGACAGTGAAAGCACATGTTTTAAGTGTGGTTATCTATTTTTGTTATGTAGGAGAGAGTAGGATAAGTTCATAGAGATCTTTTAAAGAAAAGGGAAACACATTTTAATATAAGAAATCAAGCTGTTATCTAGAACTATTCTTGGAAAGTGCTAGTATTCTCAGTCACTCCCTCATGAAGTGCTCTATCTAATACTATCCATACTGTAGCAATAAAATAACTCTACAGCACTACCTCAGGTATACACATCCAAAATTTACAAAATAAAATAAAATAAAACTATTTCTCTTTTTATTTCTTAAAAAGTATCTACTGTTATATCTCTTTTTCTAAACTTCCCTCCTTTATTTAAAAATGAATGCTCTTTTATACATTTGTATGTTCAGTGCCCCTTTCATATGTTTCCTTCCCCTAAAGGTTTTCCTACACTAGTTCAATGCCAATACAAGAATATCAAATGGTAAGTAAGTATCTCAGTGATCTATGTACATTTTTAAGCATGAGTTTTGGTTCCAATAGTGCCTTAAACAATTTTGCAAGTATAGCTATTAGTGCAAAAAAACTCTACCTTTTGTACATACCCTATGCTTCTTGAGATCCCTGACTAAATAATAGGTAATTTACTGCTTTCCATACATATTTTAATAACTCACGCTTGCCATATGAGTATCCACTAATTTTGAAACCCTTTGTGCTAATTCACTACCCTTCCTTCTTCTTTGTGTTTCAGCACTGCTTATTGGCCCTTTTGTCTTCCTAGAGCTACCTTCTTTCCTTGACATGTTTTTCATCTTTATGGGAAGACACAGCCTCATTTAAAAGAAATCACTCTTATCTAAGCGTTGTAGACAATCCTATAGTACTAGCTATAGGCCTTGACCAAGGGAGTTGGAGAAAAACCAGAGAGAAAATCCCCTGTCCCTTTAGAAAAATAAGTGAGATTTACTTGCTAAAGTAAGTTGGTTCCTGTTTTGCTAAAGACCCCTTTTAAACACACTTGACAGCTTGATGAGCCAAGAAAGTAGTCACCAGATAGACTACCAGACCAAAGAACTGAAATGTAGAACAAAGTCCACACCAGAGACAGCAAAGATACTTGATGTAGGCTGCAAAGCCACACCAGAGACAGCAATAATACTTGATATAGCTTGCAAGACTATAACAGAGAAAACAGTTGCCAAAGTTAAGTTAAATGAAGAACTCACTTGCAACAAGCACAGCCAATTGTGGCCAGAAAACAGTGAAAACTGAGTGAGGAACAATGAGATCACCTCTGGATGGTTGTATGATGATTAAGGTTGCCCCAAACTGTCTTATTCACTATGTACACACAGACCACTAACTAAGAGCCCATGCGCACCCACCAATCTGGCGCCTGTACCCGCCAAATTGCATAAAAAACCCTCCTGAAGCGCTCCCCGACCTCCTAAAACAGAGGCAGGCAGGCCGCCCGACGTCAGAGATGCCGCCTGAAGAGGCCCGGCCTCCCTGAAGCCAGAAAACCAATAAAAACAACTAATATACTTAGAAAAATTAGCTACAACTACTAAAACCTTTAAAACACGGACTTTCACTATGACAACATTGGGACATGAAATATAGAGAAAAATTAGCTCTATCCAATAGTACTGAGCACTTAACCCTAAGACTTAAGGTTAGCCCGTAAAACACGAAAAACAAAATTAAACAGCAATCTTTTATATATGAAAAATGAGGAAATGACCCCTTAAAACTCAGAATATGAAAAATGTCTACAAGACATAAAATATAGAGAAAAAACCAGGGCTATCCAATGATAGTACCCACAGACCCGCAGACCCAATATCCACGGAATAAACCAGAAAAATACCCAATTCCTTAACAGATGACAATTAAGACATGCACAAACAGCGCCAAATCACACAACAAAGGCCCCTGCCAATGTTGGAAGACCACAGCGTGAATTTCATGCCATTGCTTTTCACTGCTTCATAAGTACATATAATGCATCTAGCACTGCCCATGAATCTTTTAAGTACATACCCTATTTTCTTGTCCTATATTCCATTATGTACTTTCCCCTAAGCTTTTTCTTTCTGGGGCTCATAAATTCATAGTACACAAAAAACTGTGCATGGAGAGTTTATTTTCTCTGTGCTCTAGAAGACCCCTTTGTTGTGCTTCTGTAACCATCCTACCTGGAAACCCCTTTGTTTAACTTTTTACTAGCTGAGAAATTAGCTGTGTTACTTCAAGATGTGTACCACAACGGTTTAGAGTATGGTAGGTTGATTGAGATACAAGTGTAGAGAAATAAAGAAGATGAGTGAAACAATTCAGTAATGAAATATGTAGTAAAGATTGTATGGGAATAAAGCATAGTACTAAATAGTGTTTATATATTCAATCTATACAGCATATTACATAATATATTATACAACTATAAAAGTATCTTGTTACATCACTATCTAAAAGGGGATCATGGTGATCAACTTGGATTATTACAGTATTTGGGCAATTGATACAGTGATCCATTGTTTTAGGTGATTTATGAAAGTATTGTTACTCCAACATAGCTGCCCCTGCCTCAGACACCATGAACACTTTCATATTCTTAGCTATAGTGGATGCAGTTTCTCAGTGCCTTAATTACAACACTTCACTAAAACTAGTGATGTAATGCAATACAGCACATTTTTTTTGGAAATTGAGCACAATAATCATGCAGAATGTTTTGCAATAGTTACGAAACAGTTGTTTTTTTGCACTTAAGCCCCACCTAAGAAATTCAAGTGCCAAAAATAATTGTTGCTTAACTGCTGTGTGATTGTTGCGCAATTGTTGAGCCCCAAGACAAAACAAACATTTATTGTAGTGATGGTGCCTAGGCTGCCAAGTTATCCTGGGAAATAAAGTTTCAGACACACTAGCCAACTCTTCCCACCCTATGGCAACCCCAGCTGATTTAAGATGGCTTCTTCAGCTAACAAAAACTTGGAAATTGACGCGTCTCCAGAAGCGTATACAAAAAATTCACCTCCTCTCCCCTCCCCCTCACCAACAAATCCCAACCTTCTCATCTTATTTTCCTGGCCATGCCCTCTCCGGATTCAAGGCCTTACCCTACCCCAAAGAAGAGGTGCTACGTATACCCACCCCCCTCTCCAGCACTAGACACCCTCCTTGTGGCACCTCTAGTGACTCTTTGCGGGAAGCCAGAGACTCCTACCCAGAACTTTTCTGGATGTCCTCCCATGCTCCTCATGTACCTGGCTCTACCCCTGTATTCCTCCCCCTCCCATACTCCCCCAATTGACCCTACCCGTTTGTACCACCACCTCAACCCACCCACTCTCCCTCCTCCCTTGAGGACTCTGTCCATAACCCCAAAAAGCCATTCTTTGGCTTTGGCCTTACTAACCTCCCCCTTCTGAGAACAGTAACCCTTTGGTATCTGGTGTCCTGGGATTGGTGTGCCTAGAGAGAGACAATGACCCCAAGGCTCTAATGAACTGCCTCTTCTCATTGGTCAACTTGGTCAAAGATTTCCCCTGCAAGGGATCTTGCATCAATATGCATGCTTCAATCATGGCTGACATCAAGGCTTTAACAAACACTCTCAGGTAACACATCCTTTGAGCCTCCTTCCATGCTCAACACAAACTGCCTAGCCACTAATAAGGTCCTCTCCCCCTCCTCTTCAAATCCGGTTAGGCTCCATGGTATAGCAAGGCTAAATTCCAATGATATAAAACTTGTTGTGGCTTCAGAAGCTGAAGAGCTCACCCTTATCAATTCATGGCAATCATGGATCTCCAATGATATGATTTTCAAGCCTCCGACTCCCCCAGTTGTAGCCCATGGAGTCCCCACTTATCTCAACCTTGATGACCAAAACAAAATCACGGCCCTTATTGAAGAAAACCCTGAGGCCCTTAAATCTCTTTACCAAGTTTCATGGCTCAGAAGGCCCAAAGGAAGAGCTGGGAAAAAACATTCCTCAGTAATCCTCCATCTTTTAGATAAACATGATGCTGACCTACTTTTTTCCCCCTTCCCCCCTTTTCCCTACATTTGTGAAAGTCAGGTCTGATGCACTGAAGCTGTCAACAGGGAGCAGAGCATTTGCTATAGATGCTGGGGCAAGGGGCACCTGTCAATCCACTGCTCTCTCCCCCCCACTGCACAAATTGTGCAGGCTACCACAGCTCAAAAGACTGCAAGGCTCCCAAGATTGACTCCCGTATCTGCTTCATATGTGTCAACTCCCTCTCTTCTGATTATCCCCTGAAAAGGGCTACCATTCCTCTCTCCTCCCTCCTTAGATTAGACCCCCAATCTTCTCACATGTTTCACCTCCCTCATCACCCAGCCTTCCCTCACAAGGTTCCCAAATAGGTGTCCATACCTGAACTGCCTAAGTGTCCCAATTTTTTCTCTATATTTCAACTTAATTGTCATTGTTATATTATATGTTTTCACTCTCTCTTTAATGTCCCCTCCACCTCCAATTATGATCTTCTGAAGATTCAGGTACCATTCCTCTCACAAAACCACTTCTCTCCGGCACAAGCTAAAGGCTGGCACCTTTTTCCCCTATTTACACCTCTCATAATCCCTCTCCCTCCCCAATCCAATGCTGTTTCTATGTCAACAAGAGATTTCCCATCCACCTCTTCTCCCCCCTCCCTAGTCCATGCTTGGGCATCTCTCTTCTCCTATACAACAGCCCCTCTTCTCCCTTCCTCTTTGTTAATATCTATAGCCCTCCAGTCTCCTTTTCCTCTCTCCTGCACATTGTTCTCTCCCTCCTAACCCTCAAAATCCTCCCAACTCTTCTCTTCACTGAGAGTGATCTCCATCATGATTTGTGGGCAGATCCCACTTGCAACACTTCTAATTACCCAGAGGCCACACTACTCTTTGACTTCATGTCTACCCTTGGTCTGCATCTCATCTTACAACCTGGAATCATCACATTCTGCAACTCCAGAAATTTCACCTTTGTGATTGATCAGTTTCTTTCAAATGTAGGGTGTTCCAACCTGGTGATTAAATTTCATACAGACCTTGATGGTTCTTCCTCCTTCCTATCTGATCATTGATCCATTGATAAAATCCCCCTTCTCCACTCTCCCATAGCTCCTTCCTCTGTAACCTTTTGGAACTTGAAGCATCTCAATGAGTCTTCCCTCATCTCATCCCTCTCCTCCTTCTCCCTCCCCCCCGCTTCCTCCCTTTCCCAAATAGATTTGGCTGCAGAACAGGTCTCCACATTTTTAGTTGTGCTTATAGATTTTTTTGTCCCACTGAAGAATCCCAGTTTGTCATGTCAGGCCTGGTGGAACCAAAGCATCTTGAACCCCCTCAAACAATCTTTTTTCAGGGCTCAGAGGCGTTCACAGTCCTTCCCATCCCCCAACATACAACTGAGTTTCTAGCAGCAGGCAAAGCCTTCCGTGCAAAAGTTGACTACCTTTGCAAACAACACTTACAAAACAAGTTAGCCACCCTCACCCCAATAAACCTGTTCAAAGCAGCCAAGTCCTCACATCCCAACCCCCAATCTAACTCTCCTCTCAATGATCACTCAGGAAACCCTATCACCAGGTCAAAAGTTACACGACTTGCAGTAAAGTGGTTTTTTAGTACCTGTGGTCTAACCTGAGTCAAACCTGTGTTGGAACTTTGGTGGGATAATTTTTCATCATGACACATAGCTCATAGCTGAGTCATTAGAACCGATTTGAATTCTTCATATAGTGCTGTTTGCATAATTTCCAACAGGCAATAGATCATACTTTGGTGTCTAAAAGGCATATATTGAATTCATAATGGATATTAAAAAGGTGATTAATAGGCACCAGCTATACTACTTAATGACATTATACAGACAGTATCAGATAGAACACCACCAAAGCCACTTGGATTGAGAGTTCTTGAAGCATGTCTAATAATATCTTTATGAGTAATAATAACATTTTTAGACCATCTATTGTAGCATAAAAATGTTTTGAATCCTGCATTTGAGAAAGTATTTTCAATTTTTTTTGAACAG
The DNA here is from genome assembly GCA_030280995.1 of Hemileia vastatrix. NCBI lineage: Eukaryota > Fungi > Basidiomycota > Pucciniomycetes > Pucciniales > Zaghouaniaceae > Hemileia > Hemileia vastatrix. Next base: position 49,726,384 of record JASXTE010000001.1, read on the forward strand.
CATCATACAATCCAACTTGAATAAAGATTAGATCTGGGAACTTCTTTGACTCCCACATTCTTAACACAACTAAAACCTTGTTTCCTTTTGATAATTTGATCTCAATATTCCCATTCCCTTCATGTTTTGAGTATAGTGAGAAGTATTTACCACAAAGGTTAAAGTATTGGAGATCAGTAATTTTAGATGGAAGATATTCTAAAGCACCAGTCAATTTACCTTTTTCAAAAATATTTGAAAAACACTTTTTACCATCAATCTTGTTTAAATAATCCAGTCATAAAACATATTATTCATGAAGTAGTTTAACAGTTGATTTTGAAGTATTTTTTTTCTATATCAAAAAAATCTTTCATTTTGTTTTCAAATCAATTTTCATTCCTCTCAAGAAGATATTGATGCTTCCCAGTCAGGATAAACATTTTCATAAAGGTTTTTTCCATTTCATCTAAAATAAAAAAAATTAAAGTAAATAATTATCAGGAACAAAAAGAATATAGGAGCACATAATTTTTTTATTATTGTGTGAGATAGATCCCAACATTCCATTCATACGCTCATTAGCCCAAGCTGCTGATGATTGTGCTGTCCCAAATTGTTGCCAAAATTCAGGAAAATGTTGGACTAAGTGGAAATTATGCTTGATGTCAATATGTGGCCAAAATTCTTTTAGAAATTTTATATACCCTTTCAGATTATCCTGAAGAGATAAAATTTTTTCCTCATTTATTTCAAAGGAAGTTAAAAGGTTGATTGTAGATACCAACAGGGAAAGAAACTATATCATATTCTTCTCTTGACATTCAGAATTTTCTTTATTCCAAACTGGGAACAAAGAAACCATGTAATAATATTTGTTTAATAAGAGCCATTCAGCTGCCTTGAGATTTTTTCCAGTCTCCCCCACATGATGTCAAACACTGGTTAACCATGAGGGAATGAGTGTATGACAAATAAAATTTTGAAAAATCATCAATTTGCTATGACTTATACTTAAATCAGAAGTTAAATCATTTGGTCCTGCAGCTTATCTCAAATTGATTTTAGGTCTAAATCAGGCAGAGAATTCCTGAAATGTGGACTTCAAAGAAGATATCATTTTGGAAAAATTTATCTAATAATGAGTCAGCTTAGCTTACTTGAACTGTCTATATCAGAACTAGATTTTTCTTTAACTGAGCTGGGTACTACACCCAGTGGTTAAACACTTCTTGACAAGCCGACCATTTTTAGAGCTTCTTTGGATTTCTTTCAACCAATATCTTCATACAATAATTTTTTTGAGGTTTTTTCTCAGTAATGGTATGACTAAAAAATAATTACTTTTCTTTTCTACTTCTACTTGAATCATGAGAAGAAGAATTTTAGGGGAAAGATGGTATTTTTAAAATTTTGATTAACATATCCTTGCATATGAACTCTATCTTTGAGTGTGAACCTTTCTCCTATTCTGTATTGTAGTTTATTATTTTTTAAGATATTCATTGTTTTTTATTATTTTTATTGTTTATTTTTTATATAATCAGGCTTCTTCTTAATGTTTCAATTTTCCTCAACCAAATAATTTTCTCTCTACTCTCTTTATCTCTTCAATTTCTACCTCTAGTCCTCTGCTTCCCTCTCAGCTGCATCTGACAGTACTTGAACTGTGTGTGGATATTACAGTCTTTTTTCTAGGTTCATTCATTTTCTCTTCTTTTTTATTTTCTGCTTATCCACTTAATTCTAAACACAGAAACTCATCATTGTGTCCCTTATATTTTTAGAACACAGTTTTTTGTAGATACTTGTTTTTGTAAGGTGCACAGTTTCTGATTGAACTGTGTTTAGGTATGTTTATTCTTGAAATTATATCCAAATATTTTTCTCTCTATCCCCCATATCCCTTCCATTTTTCCCTCCTCTTCACTGCTTCCCCTTGGCTGCATCTGAAATTCTTTTCACTGTGCGGGGAAAATAGAGTCTTTTTTCCAGTTTTAGCACATGCTTTGTTGTAGCTACTTGTTGTTGTAAGGTGCACAGTTTCTTATTGACCTTAGTTTGTCCTCTCTCTTTAATAAAAAATCTTCATTTATGTCTTGTATAGGATGATAAGGTCTGATAGGAAATAAGAAATCAGGGGAAATGTGAAATATTTGATTTTTTTGATTGAATATATCTTGTACAGGACATCCCAAAGGAATTAATGGGTTATATTCTGGAAGAAAAATAAATATGTTGGAAAGTGACTCACTTTCTTCAAATATAGTTACTAGTAAATTAGAGAGTCAGAAAATCTAAAGATTAATTAGTAGGGGAAATTTAGTATCCTTTTGGGTTTATAATGTAGCTTCAACTCATATAGAGGGTGAATCCTGCCCTGGAAGCCAACTCCCAAAAGGTGCAACTAAATTTTTATAGTTTTGTGGGCCAATTAGGTTATAGAGGATGTGGGAATGAGTAGGGAAAATTTAACCAGTTTTAATATGAGGTGAATGTGACCTAACCCCAATAGTATTTTTTATATTAGAGAGATAAAGTGAAACATTTTGCTCCACCAAACCTGGGGAGCTTCTGAAGTCAGATATGTGAGATCAAAGCAAGCCAATGTAGATGGGAGAGATAGTCTAAGATCATTCAATCTTGAATAGAAATAAATGTTGAGTGGAAAAAAGATAATTCAGGAAGAAATCAGTATTTACACAAGACTAGAAACATTTCTTGGCCAATTAAGTTACATTATCTGAATGATGAACAGATTTCACATAGTGTGTATAGATTTTTCAAGCACTTAAGGTCAAGATAAACTAGAGAAAATATTTCAGCATTTAATATTTACTGAATTAAACTTTGTACATAGAGTAAAGTCACAAGAGGTCCACTTTACCACTGAAAATTTGAAAAATTAATGACTGGTTTATTGATGCATAATTTGAGCTCCACTTATTAAAAATATGAATTAAGCTTTTCTCCCAAATTCAAAGCATATATTAGTAATAATTACATAGTAAAAGAATACTGAAACTTTGAATTTTACAAGAGAAGAAACTAAATTTTGGCCTGAGAAGAAATTCTTATGGACTTGGAACTACATCCAGTACTTGTGAAATGCTTCTATTACCTAGTATGGCTAAAAATATGCAGGACACAGAGGCCCTTGTATATGCACTTACTTTTAAATTCCTGTTTTAAAACTAGGCATAAAGATGAGCTAAAATAACAGTGGATCCTAGCCAAGGTATATAAAAAATCTGGTATTTCACATGCCTTATAATTTTATGTGATGGCTGTTGATGAGCCAGAGCAAAGGCTCAACTGCTTATAGTCAAAATATTGTTAGTAAATTTACTAGCTCAAGTATATCTAAAAAAATAATGTATTTTTTAAAAAAAATTAAATTATATTTTTCCCCAGTATTTTTCTCAAAAAAATTGCAAAAAGTAAAACCAGATTTCAATTCACTTGATTTGAGCTCCAGTAAAAATTACACAATACATAAAAATATTCAACTTTATATATTTAAAAACAACTTCTGAAACTGGAATAGATGTACAGTCATGCCCTGGGGTGCCCCGCCCTACCCCCCTTCAGGCAGCCACTTGGCCCTGCACAAGCCTTTCAAAATACCTCTTAATCCACTTAATTGTTTCATTCTCACTTAGCATATTTTTATCATGTACTCTGAATTTTTGCATAAAATGAAATTTTCAAAAAAATCAGTTGTAATTTTCAACAACATTTCAAATTGAATTTACTGAATCTCTCATTCAAGACAAAATATATTTATTATTAATGAAGCAATCACCAGCCTATAGAAAGTAAACTTCATTTAATCTTTAATAAAGTTACATGTTATGATTCTTATGTTATTGGAAACTAAAGTATTCTAATAGTGAATCATAAAATAATGCAAAATTTTGTATCATGTTTGGAGATTTTTACACCCACTCTACTTACTCTACTAAGTGAAGTGGAAATGCAACATTTTTCTTCACACTATTTAAGGAAAAGTAAAAATTTAAAGACTCTACAACAGGTAAAGTGAGGCAACATGTTTCTTCATGAAATTTATACATAACTACATAGAATCAAATGCTGCATGATTTCAATTTAAAATGAGTATCTTCCAATTTCAATTATGTAGAAAATTTTTGGAATCTTTTAATTTTTATGATTAGGCAACGTCTGTAGAAAAAAATGTGTAGATCTTTTGCATCTGCAACAGCCTTGCACCTGGCAAAAATTTTCCCCATTCATTGATCCTGTAGTAACTTAAATGCAGCAGCTGCACTGAGATCTATATCACCCAATGCAGTACATTAATTTCATTTAATATCAAAAAGTGCTTATTGTGTATTTTATAAATTTGGCAATAACCAGGGTATTATTTTTTCATTTCTTGGATATGATATTTCCTAATTTCAAATTCTCTATGCAGGCAAACATGAGGCAACATGTTGCCCCATGTTTTCCCACACATTCTCACTAAAGTAATAAAATACAGAATAGAATATTAATTCTATGTTAGAATGAAAAAGTACATACATCATTTGCACCATCTCCTCATGACATGAGGCAGCACAAAGTCTCATGTCACCAGGACATGGTGCATTTGCAAAATGATGAGGATATGCCACCTCATCTTATGCTTTGTGGAAAAAAATTAAGGTATGCAGAAGTGTGGTTTCTTACATGCATATATGAGGTGACATGTCGCCTCATATATGCATGTAAGAAAATGTCTTATTTTCTCACAATATAAAATATATGTATCCAATATGAACAGCATAGCAAAAAAAGGGCAAAAGATGAGGCGACATGTCGCCTCATCTTTTGCTTGTTGGTAAGTGGTGAGTAGCACATGCGCTAGTGCAAAACATGAGGCAAAACTTCACCTCATGTTTTTCATTAGCACATGTCTACTGTTCCTACAAGAAGGCCATTGTGTGGAACTAAGTTATTGCAAAAAGAGGTGACATTTAGCCTCATGTTGCCTTATGTTGCATTATGTCAGTGGTCACATGTAACTTTACTTGCAAGCGCATTAGGCATGGGCTAATGCAAAAAATGAGGTGCCATTTTGCCTTATTTTTTGCACTAGTACATGTGCTACTCACCACCAACCAAAAAGAAAAAGATGAGGCGACATGTCGCCTCATCTTTTGCAATTTTTTTTTGCTATGATTTTCATACTGGATACATGAGGCGACATGTTGCCTGATGTATCCAATATGATATTTTTTCTTATTCATGTATTCTATAATTTAAGCAAGTAAGAAAGTTGCTTAAATGCATATATGAGGCAACATGTCGCCTCATATATGCATTTTGGCAACAAAAACCACCAACAAATCACAGCCATTCCCAGCGTGATTGTCACCTGGGGTTTCACATTGGGTTTGCGTAAAATGTGCAAATGCCAATGCAAACACAGCACACATTTTCAAAAGCCTCCAATCTTTTGAGGGTAAGTTAAAATTCCGCACTTCCCTCTCACCTTGACTCACTGGTAACTAGTTTTGGTCTGATACCTCAGAAAATCAGATTTCAAACCTACTTTCTTCTCTCCTTGCTCTCATTATCTGCTTGCCTAATTAATAATTTACCTCTACTTATATTTAAGTATACTCATAAAAAGTTGTAAAAAATCCAAAAATCTCATATTTTATTGCTCAAAATGTGACAAATATTTTTGAACCGGCCATCTTAGAATCACTAATAATGGAAAATATATTTCTGTTTGGGAAAAGCTTAAGAATTTCAGAAGCAATGAAAAAAACATCAATTTACTGATGCAAAATTCTGATGAGGAGCCTACAAATAGCTCTGAAGCATTTTCCAAAGCCTCAGGATTGAGTCCTTAAGTCTTTTGGAAGAGAGTGGTAGTGATGCTGATTTGAAATCTCAAGTGGAAGTTACTGGGTCCACTTGCATTTCTTATGTCTAGCCCAATAAAATGTTGTACTGTTCATCAAAGCAGGTTCTGAATATGTCCCAATATTTAAAAATTAGCTTGGGTTGATTCAGCAGTGCTCACTGGTGGTGGCTGAGTATCATCCATGATATCACCAAAAAAAAAAAATAACTGGAACAAGAACAATGTAAGTAAAGTTAAATGCTTAAGGTAAAACAACAATCCTGCATCCATCTCCTCTCCCAAATTATTGCTTGTGTTGCCTCAATAAATACTGGCAGATATCCTAGCAATATTCCTCTCACCCAACAACTCCTCTTTGTTTACCACTTTAATTCCCCTTTAATTTCCCTTTAATTTCCCTCCTTTCCTTTCCTCATCTCACTTGTACTTAATATTATATTTGTTGTTTCTTCCTTCACTCCTCCAGCTGGGTGGTTAAAATGAAATAAAAAAAAGTAAAAATAAAAGAGAATAAGTTATTAGAAAATACTTTAAAATTGAGGGAGGAATAAACTCTGGTAAATTTCCCAAGAAACTTCCCCTCTCACAGTAGTACCTAGTCTTTGTGTCCTTTTCTTTCCCTGCTCCTCTTGTCTTGTGCCACCCTCACAATTTTTTACTTAAAATATTTTATCTACTGCTCTTCCATGCCACAAGTTGGGTGAGATTATATGAAATGAATAAAAACTGAGGAGGGAATGGTAGATTGATCAATGGACAAGGAATATGAGGCATTTGCACTGACACTCCAAAGATTGGTGGTGTTTGTAAATTTGTGTTGTTTTTGCATTGGCATTTTCAGTGGCATTTTCACATTTTATGCTAACCCAATGTGAACCCCCGGGTGACAATCACACTGGGAACATTTGTGATTTGTTGGTGGTGTAAGCTACCCTGTACAATTTTTATTCACTGTCATTTATAGGTCCAGAGTGGCATTTACTTCACTTGGTTATGTTCCCTCTATAATGATCTTGATGCCTCTGTCAATTGTCCTAGCCTTGAAATCTTTACAAAGATTATAACTCTTCTACCATCACAAAGTCACCAAGTCATTTTGAAATTTTCAAATTTTTTGCCAGAGTTCACTTTCAAAAAATGGTATAATGAAGAGGATTATATTATTTCATGTAGGGAAAGTGTAAATGAGTAAATTCATCCCACATATCCTTAAAAACAACAGGGTATGATAGTTTTCAACTTTATTTCATTGATTTTTGTCTTGATAAAGTCTATTATTCCAACCTGCAGAATGAAAAACATGAAAAGGTATTTCATGGGCCTGGAATAAGTGGTGTAAGGGTAGTTCGCATGAAGGACTTCTTTCAAAGAAAAAAAGCTAATATAGCACCAAGGCACAATTTTCAGAAGTCACTCAAGATTAAATAAGATAGAAAGCTTTAACAATAAGCAGTGCAATATACTTTCTCTAATTTTCTTTTTGGTAAAGTGAAATTCAGAGTTTTGGTCTGGCTTGTAAGTAATTTAAGCACTGAAATTCCTTCAAAGGTTACTTCTGATGTTACTTTAAGATACCTGAAAAACCACTTGACTGCAAGTCGTCTAACTTTTGACCTGGTGTATCATTGAAAACATGGAAAAAGCCTCTTGCCTTTTTGAAGGAAATTCAGTAGAATCTTTGCCATGCTTACTGGGTGACATTGCCCCTCCTGCTCCCTGACCCTATCCTCCCTCCCCTTCTTTCTCAAAATCTGAACTTATCTCAGCAATCCTCAAAACTGAAAAGGGCAGAGCCCCTGGACCGGATGGCATTCCTGATTCCCTTCTTCACCTTAGTCCTCCCCTAACAGCTGACCTGCTTCTGCCTCTTTTCCAGGCCTTCCTGAATTATAGCTATTACTCAAAAGTATGGAAAGGTGCAAGAACAGTGATTATCCCCAAGCCAGGCAGATCTGATTACTTCATCCCCAACTCCTACCATCCCATTGCAGTGCTGAACACAATAGGAAAGTTACTTGACTTGTTTCTCACTAAAAGACTCTCCTTTTGTGTAGAATTTGCTAAACTCCTCCCTGAAACTAATTATAATGGACGCCTTCTCTGCTCCACTTCTGATGCCCTGCTCCATTTGGTCACCTGGACTAAAGATCAATGGTGCAAGGGCAACTTTGTGGGTGCTCTATCACTTGATGTTAAAAGTGCCTTCCCCATGGTCAACCAAGACCGCCTTTCATCCATTCTTCTCTCCATCCCAGTCCCTAGGAACCTTTCCTCCCTTATCATTGCTTCCCTCAAAAACAGAGTTACCAGAATTTCCTTCTGTTCTTTTGTCTCACCCCCCATCTTTTCACCAAAAGGCCTCCAACAGGGTTCCCCCCTCTCCCCAATCCTATATGTCATCTACCACTCCAAACTCCTTTCCATCCCATCCATCTTTCCCAGCTCCCTGGCACTTGGATACATCAATAATATCTTATACCTAGCAGTGGGTAAAAGCCCATTAATTATTGTCAATAATCTGTCCAAATTTTGTGTAGAGGCTCAGGATTAGGGCTCTAAACACAGAGCCATTTTTGATTGCACAAAAACCAAATGGCTCCTGTTGACTAAGCATCCCCTCCCCATTAATTTTCTTCCACAATTATCTTTTACCTCACTTACATTCACTGCTTCAGCTAATCTTAAATGGTTAGGATTGATAATTGACTCATTCCTCTCTTTCAAATCCAATGGGGCAAATCTCACCTCCAAAGGCCTCCTGGAAGTGGGATCCATCCATTTCCTGGGATTTTCAGGTTGGGGTATCCCTCTCAAACAATAGGGGGTATCAATGTTCAGGGATCCACAATTAAATTAATTGCAGATAAAGATCCTTATACCCCAACTATCTTCTGCAATTATTTTTGTTAATAATTGGGTTATTAGACACTTTACGTGTCAATGTTCAGCTCTTGTCCAACATTTCTCTACTCAATTTTTCATAACCACATCTTGGACAACTTTCTGTCATAACCACATGTTGCACAACTTTCTGCCACTACCACATCTTGGAATACTCTCTGGATATGCCTCATGGATGTGATGAGTGTGCGATCAGGAATTAGGAATGTAAATTGAGGTATAAGAGGCAGGATAATGCATTATTGTGGATTCCTTATCCACTAGCCCCGGGGCTACTGGATAAGAATCTTCTGCAATTAATAATGTCTGATCCCAGGAAAAAAAATTCCTGATCCCTAATTGTGGATCCCTGAACATTGATACCCCCTAATATAAACAGCTAATCTCCTCCCTTATTCACTCGCGCACTGATTATGCAGCAATAGTCTGGCACACCCCAAAAAAGCCCTCAAGAACAGTCAGATTACTCCAAACAGTTGACAACAAGGCAATTTTCAGGGCTTTGGAGTGTTTTAGGACCACACCAGTGAGTAATCTACTGCATGATTCAGCCTCTTTACCCTGTAAACAGCGCCTAGACCTGGCAGTGTACAAGGCATGGGCCCGCCTCCTGACAATTCGAGATACAAACCCTATGGCCTGGTTAGCCAAAACCCTCTCATATTTGGTGCCTCCTAAATCACACCTGCACCCTCCCCACTTGATCAGATCATCAAACTTCTTCCCTCTTTCACTCCCCCTCAATCAGCTAGATACGCGCTGCCTCTTCCTAATTCACCCCTGGAATCCCCCACTATTCAAAGCTAAAATTGGGGACTCCAAGGAAAAGGCTCTAGGCAAGGTATCTCTTTCCCTATCTAAGTACCCACTACACTCATATTTCATTAACACAGATTGGTCAAGATCAGCAGAAGGTACCTTCAGCGCAGCTTTTGACCCAGGTTTGAACTCCCCATATGTGGTACACCTAGGGGACTCCCACCAGTAATCTGTCTTTGAGGCAGAACTGGTAGGAATCCTTCTAGGAATTTACCTTTTCCTCACCAACCCTTGCTATCCTTTCTCTAGCTCCCTCACTCTCATGGTCGACAATCAGTCCACCATCTGCCTTCTCTCCTCTCCCTCTCCCTCCCCAGCTAACTCCTCATTAGTAGCCAGAATCTATCAAGCAGTTGCCCTTCTCCGTGAAGCCAACCCCCTCATTACCCTCACTCTGTGTTGGTGCCCTGGAAACGCAGGTGTACGCGGCAATGAGATTGTGGACAACCTGACCATTGGATCCCACCCCCTAGCAGAATTCACCTGCTCTATCCTGCACTTCATTCCTCCCCCTCCCTCAATCTCCCCCCTCAAATCACACATCCATTCCCACTCCCAATCCCTCCTCCTCTCACACCCACTCAAGGATGTCATCAGAAAACTATGGGGTAGATTCTCTCCAAGGAAACCTTTGCCCAACTCTGCTGCATCCCTAGGGCACAGGCCACTGCCTTTGCTCAACTTTGCTGAGGTCACTTGCCCTTGTGTAACTACCTCTTTAGATTCAATGTGGCTGATTCCCCTATCTGCATTTGCTGTGATGGGAATTATCGTGACACCCCTGAGCACGTCCTCCTTTTACGCAAGGCTCACTCACACCTAAGAATTGGGTTGAGGAAGGAAGCTTAAAAACACAAAATTTCTTTCTGCACCTCTGCACATTTGTCCCCATCTCCCATTATGTTCCTTGTTGCATCATTTATAGTTAACACTGAAAGACTCCCTAATAATTTGCCACTCTCTATTAAGCCTAGCCCTTAGCTTCCTCACTTAAAATTGCCATTAGTTTTCTGTTTTCATGTCACCTAGTCTCCTCTGCTGTACCTACTATCTGTCTTCTTTTCCTTCATGCCCCTATGTTGGGTGAGATTGTATGAAATAAAATATAAAAAAAAACCAGCTGATTCTCTCCTAAATTTTCCTTCCCCGCCTCCCTCCTCCTCAGCTCTAAAAGCCTAATTGAAAACCAAAGCTAAAAACATGCTCCTCTCCTCCACTTCCCTAGATACACTTAGAAAACCAAGAGGAAGGTTTAAACCTCCTCTGAGGTTCAAGGTGTTATCTAAAATTCCTCACCCCCTAGCCACAGCTTTTGTGCAATGCCATGTTAAGTCACTAGAACTATGTACTTAGTTATGTGTGAGAATGTATATAGTCTGTAGTTGCAGTATCCCCTGCTCTCCGGTTCTTTCCGGAGTTCTACAGGCTGACACCGTGCTACAGGTAAAGTAATGTAATCACTTGGTTCTTTCCAGAGTTCTACAGGCTGACACCGTGCTACAGGTAAAGTAATGTAATCACTTAGTTCTTTCCGGAGTTCTACAGGCTGACACCGTGCTACAGGTTATGGGCTGTACTCGCGGGCACTGAAACATTAGCCATCATATAACTCCACTAGCGTTAGCGACACTAGGAGCGCTAGTAACCAAAAAAACCCCAGCGCATGTCTGAATCAGACTTACCATTATCATCCCGCGCTGGAAAAAAAACTTACCCAATCCATCTCCAACCGAGAACTAAGGAGCATTGGTACTGACCCTCTCACTCAACGTCCCTCTAAACCCGTCCGTGCCACTTGCTATTCCACCGCACGTGATTTTTTCCCCCACCCCTGCCCCTACCCTCACCCATATACAAGGTACTCCCATTGCTTCCTCCTCAGACCTCGCTAAACGCACATCAACTAACGAGGCAACAAATAGAGAGGCACCTCCGTCCACTGCCCCAACACTAGCAAACCTCACCCCTACCCCTATAGCTACCAATACTACCGTCTACCCCTACCCCTATAACTACCCCCCCACCTAAATCTGACCCTGTGCCTACCCCAATTGATGACACTACTCGCGCAATTGGGGTACTGTCCCTTAACTCAGGTTCCATGGCAAACATAAATGCACCAACATCTGTTACTTGTTCCACATCTCTTTTCCAGAGGAATGTGCCACCTCACCTTACACAACCACATCAACCCATTGGTATGATTGAGAGACAAAGAACCTTGAGAAATTTTATTTAATTTTCAAAATCCATCCCAACTCTTGACGTCTCTGGCATTTATTTCTCTGAATGCCACAACAATGTCTTAGCCCTGATCAAAGACTTTGTAGGCACAAGGGCATATGCATTAAACAATGGCACTGGTCCTTATGATTATGAAGACAGATTTAAGCACCTAATTTTTGCTTCACTCCATTTCTCCCAACTTGCACCATGAGATATCTACCAACTGGAAAGCACGTCCTACCTATCTTCATATCATCAATAAATTCTCTAGATCTAATCATACCTCCAAAATGACAGCCATTTTTAATTTCATCAATCTAAAGCAAACACAGTTCACATCCCACAGTGAGTATCTGGAAGCATTCAACAAGTATTTTGAAGCAATTGAACGTCAAGGAATCATTTTTGATCATAAGGTATTCAAAGCTCTAATGTCTTACACCTTACTACCCTCATCCCTTAAGAACCTATACATCAATCTCTGTGTTGCTCTGGAAAATCGTGCTGACTCAAATGTGGTCACTTTTGAGGATTTCTTCCAACTCATGCAATCTTTGACTCAAAATAGGGTGGATAGAGAATCTGTCTCAACAACTCCTGCTTCTTCTTTGTCCGCTGAACCCATCTTTAGTGTAGCAGCTCATCCCCAATGCCATACAGACTCCTACAGACCCCCAGGTGCTCAAAAACAATGCCACAAATGCAAATCAACAGCTTATTTCTTTACCCACTGTCCCTACAACCTTAACTCATCCACCTTTTCTGAGAGGCTCTACCTCATGAGAGAGTGTGCTAAAACCCTTGCCTCTGACCCAAATGCAAAAAGCAAACCAATATATATCCCTTACAAAAGACCACAATGCAGAAAAATTAGAGCAAGATATGTACAAATTGAAGCAGATGAAGTCACTATCCTTGAAGGAAATGTTGAGTCTCTGTATGAACAGTTGTAACAAATTGATCTGAACAGTGCAGAATGGTCGCTTGAAGCGCTCGCCTGGACTGTGGCAATATTGTATTCTGGTGCCACCCATCATGTCACTGGCAATGTGAGCCTTCTCAGCAATTTCAGACCTCTTAAAAATCAAATCCCTATCAAAGTAACAACTAACTGTCCTTCCTCATTTATCACTGGCATAGGGGACCTAAAAATAAAAGGAAATGGGAAAGTTGTTACTATCACCAATGTTTTTTACTGTCCAGAAGTTAGAACTACTCTTATTTCTCTCTTTGATTTAGTGGACAATGGTTTTTGTTTTGATTTATGTTCTGAAGACAAAAATTTAGGGATTTATTTTAAAGATGAACTGATTATGACAGGGCGGTTGGAAAGTGCAAGGAGAAGATGGATTTTAGATGTAATTAGGTCTAGTGACTGCAATCAAAATGTTTCCTCTTATCATTTTCCCTTGAATCCTTCCCTCCTGCATACTGTTAAAAAGAATGAAACCATCAATTGACCCCCTGCTGCAAAAGGTTCCCTCATAGACTGGCATAGAAGGCTGGTCCATACCAGTGAAAACACAATTTGAACTATCATCAGAACTGGAATTTGGTGCTGGCTTACCCCTCTCTATGCCACCAGGTAAGATTGACTGTAAAGATTGCTTAATAGCAAAAAGTTCAAGGAAACCATCAGCAGCTTGGGAATCAAGACCATAATCAATGATGAGCCTTATTGTTGGAGACCTGGTTAGTCCTATGGATCCCACTGTTAATGGGGCAAGATGGGCGGCAATGTTTAGAGAGAGTTCAACTTCCTATGGTGAGGTATTTTTACTCGATTCCAAATCTGAGGCCACAACTGCTTTTGTCACATTTTATAAAAATCTAGAAAATGTTACTGGTAAGAAATTACAAGCATTAAGAACCAATGGAGGGGAAATGCAAAGTAAACAGATGGCTCAGATCCTAGCTGAAATTGGAGCTACTCATGAAATTACCTGTCCTCATCATCATGAACAAAATTGATCAGCTGAACGGTTCAACAGAACTGTTGGTGACATTGCCAGGACAATCTTACTAGCAAGTGAACTACCTGAATGTTTCTGGGGCCTTTCTTACAAATGGGCATCTCATGTTCACAACCGGCTCCCCAATGTCAAGACTGGTGACAAAACTCCCCTGAAGCTCATGTACAATTGTGACCCAACTTACTCAAACCTCAGAATATTTGGTGAAACAGCCTTTGTCCATATCCATAAAGAAACTAGAAGTAAACTGGACCAACGGGCTTTGATTTGTAAGTGTATAGGTTATTCTTTGAATAATGCAGGTTGGATTTTTAGGCACCCAGAATCAAAATCCTTTTTTGAATCTGCTATGGCTGTTTTCCCTGGTGACCAACTTCCTGCTCACAAAGCTGCTTATCAACCACCACCATCTAGGGGCTCTCTAGGTCATATCCTCAATAATATGAAGCTAGGTGATTTCAAGGATGAAGAAACTCTTATGTCTCAGGAAAAAGCTGTACATGAAACTGTTAAATAGGTTTGTACCAATCATCCATTATTCCCAGAACCATCTGAAAGCTATTATCTCACCTGACAGTCACAAGTTGAACCAAGCTTGAAAAAGGGAACTGCTAAACATGAAAGATATGGATGTGTGGTATGAGGAGAAGCTCCCCCCTGGTGCCAAGCTCACCAATGCAAAATGGGTCTTCACAATCAAAAATCTTTCTTCAACTACTCCAATCTACAAAGCACGATATGTAGCAAAAGTTTTTTTACAACAGTATGGTATTGATTTTACTGACACCTTTGCCCCAACTGCTACTTTTGCTTTACAGCTCATTCTCCTCACGTTAGCAGCTTATCACGATTGGCCTGTCAAATCTTTTGATGTCACTTCTGCTTATCTTCACAGTCTAATTTATGAAGCAATTTGGGTGCAACCTCCTGAAGGTTACCAGCTACATGAAGTTGGCAATGTGTTATGCTTAAAGAAAGCCCTCTACGGTACCAAGAAAGCAGCAAGATGCTGGTGGCTTCATATAGCCAGCAAATTGGACTCTCTGGGGTATAAGGCAAGTCAGTATGATAAAGGTTTCTATTTTCTTAGGAAGAAGGATTGTTTGGGTGTGATATGGATACATGTTGATGATGGTATAGTTACTGGTAGTAGTGAGGAGGTGTTAAATATTTGGAAGATGGTTTGGATGGTAGTCTGAAGGTAAAATGGAATGATAGTGTTGATGGTATAGTAGGTTTTTCTATCAAAGAAGTTCCAGAAGGATTTGATCTGCACAATTTTCAGCTCATTGAAAAGATTCTACGGGCTCATAACCCCTCTGGATTGACCACAAGATCACCCTTACCAAACAACTTGGAAATCACAACTGCAAAGGACGAAGAGGTAGCTATAGATACAACTAAATATCTCTCTATTTTAGGTGCTCTCAGCTATGTGGCAGTAGCAACTAGACCAGATCTGTCTTTCCCAGTCAATTTTTTGGCACGCTTCTCCGCCAAACCTACTTCCACCCACTGGATTGCACTCAATCACCTTCTTAGATATGTCCAGCACACTGCCACCCTTTGTCTTTACATTCACCCTGACTGTAACTCACCACTTGAACTCCTATCTTTTTCTGATTCCACTTGGAATAACAAAGAATTCTCAAGAGCCCAAAGTGGACACCTGCTACTCCTTAACTCTTGCCCAATTGTATGGACATCAAGACGCCAGTTGAAAGTAAGTGATTCATCATGCACTGCTGAATATGTGGCACTTGGTGGTGGTATGAAAGACGCAATTTGGATCTCGAACTTTCTCAAAGATATCTTCCCTGATATTCCCCCTATCAAGATCTTCTGCAACCACAAAGCAGCAATCACCAATGCAAAAGATAACCCTGGCAACAAGAGGAAATGGCATGTGGATAGGTGTTTCTATATTGTGAATGAACAACTGTTTCTAAAGAAAGCAACATTGGAATGGGTTCCTACTGCTCAAATGCGGGCTGATATACTCACAAAATCACTGGGCCCATCTCTAACAATGCTGAGAAGGAAGGATGTATGTGTGTGGTGATGGGGTTATATTTCTCTTCTCTTATTTTTTTCTTTTATTTCTCTTAGTTTTTCTCATTTCCTTTAATTTCTTTTTTCATTTTGGAGCTGGTTATGTTTGCATGGGGGGATATCAGTAATATGTTTCATAACTAAGTGGGGGGATGTTAAGTCACTAGGACTATGTACTTAGTTATGTGTGCAAATGTATATAGTCTGTAGTCGCTGCGTCCCCTGTTCTCAGGTTCTTTCCGGAGTTCTACAGGCTGACACCGTGCTACATGCCGATCGGGCCATTCCCCGCTTAAACATTACTTATTCAGGTTTAAGGCGTCGGAATCACCTCTCTGCTCTCTCTGCTCTCTCAATGATAAAGTAACACCTGAACTTATACTAATTTTCTGTCCTGTGCACGTGTAAGCTCACAAAAATCCTCTTTAATGCAGCTAAGAAGCTTATAGTCCACCTCACCACTTCGGCCCCGCTCTCTCAATCTCCTGCTATCAAACAAGTTGCTCAGCATCTGGTAGATACTAAAAGATTTCCAAACAACCTCCTGCTATCTCTTACCCTATAAATCCTGTTACTTGTTCCTCTTTTTAGCCTGTCTGTCTCCTTTTCCAATTAGTTCACTGGTCATGTATTTAGTGCTTTATATAGTGTTACCCTCCCTTTTTGCTCCCTGTTGAGCGAGATTGTACAAAAAAAAGAATGCATGTAGAAAGAAATGAAGATGAACATATGGGGTTTATAAGTGGAAAGAAAGGCAGACAATAATGACATAAAAGCAAAAAAGTGGGATCTCGGGAGAAGTAACTACTGAAGTCATGCCCTGGGCTCAAAAAGAGTCACTCCCTGAATCACACCCATAAGTTAACCCTGAAACAAAGTACTGAACCAAATGTCTAGTTCAGAATTTTTTCCCCCTGTTCTAGTTTGATATTGTTATGTACATAAGGCAATATGCTTAGTGATTATTCAATATGTACATAGATTATGGTATAAAACCTATGGTGCGGTCAACGTGTCTAACTCCGGTTTACTCTGGACAAAGCGCTGACACTGCTATCATAGGTAAGCAATGAATATTTTGGGTTTACTCCGGACAAAGCGCTGACACTGCTATCTTAGGTTATGGGCTGTCCCTGATTCGTTACTAAAAGTAATTGTGATCTTGTCATACCCGGATTTTTTTGTTTACTCCGAGTTTGTCCCTTGTTAAAAGTGCCTACCTTCGGCGGTCAATTAATTCTTGCTGTCTCACCTCCCAATCCCCGCTTACGGCATTTAATTCATGCCTTAAATTCCCAATACATCTAACCCCTTTGAATCCTGACCCACCCTTAGCAGGGAGCTCCGAAATCTTGACCTACCTCCTCACCTTCCGAACATCACCTTACACAATCGTCGCCGCTCAAGGTCCTTCTCTGGTACTGCAATGCCAACGTCATCCTCTAGTGGTAACCCTGCAAGACCCTTTTGTGACACATTCACGTCACCTACCTCACCTCCTCAACACCCAATATCTCCATCCACCCCTATTCCACCGACAATCTCCACTCTTTCAATCTCCCCTTCCCCTTCTGCGATGTCCACCACTCGCCCCTACCAGAGTCCCCTATCACCGAATATAAGGGTAAGGATTGGGTGGTGGTCATTGATGAAATACTTGCCCAGGTAAAACACACACCCAAGTTAAAAGTTGACGGATCAAACTGGAAAACCTGGTATAAAAGTGTTTCCCTTTTTATGCAGCAAAGGGTACGTTCCACCAAATATGCCACAGATCCCAATGCTATTTTGACTGCCACCACTGTCTTCGAGGACGAGATGTGCTGGCACATCATTTATTTCACAATTGAGGAGAAACTCTAAGATTTTATTGACGTTGGAACAACGTTCTACCATGCTTACCACGTACTGTCCTCCAAATTTGAAACTGCCACTCATACCTTGCGCATATCTCTCTTTAATTATTTTCTGGAAATTAAGTCTTCCCCTTTTGTCGATCCCATATCGCATGTGGAAAATTTCAAAACCTTCTTGATTCCTTAAAATGTTCAGGTTTCTGTTTGGGATACGAAGAGTTGGGTGCTGTCCTGATACAGCTACTTCTCCCGTCCTCTGTTTCTCACATTTCCTCTGAGCTAAACCGCCATTTTGAATTGGGCAAAGATATCTCGCAACCTTCTTACGATGATATGCTTACAGCTCTTCAAAATACTTTTAAGAAACTCTCTCTCCCATCAAAATCTATCTCCACTGCCATGTCAACCTCCATTGCTGACGAAGAAATATCCTCACTTGCTTTCCGGCATGGTAAGATGGATAGCTATTGCCCTGGTGGTAAACAACGTGAATTAGCGTGTGATCTATTTCATTCAACGGAACACCTGATAATCACATGTCCTTACAACGCCAATGGTAAAGCTTTCAATTCAAAAGTATGGGTGCAAAGAGAGGCCAGAATCCAACAAGCCCGTTCAGCTTTGGGCTGTTTACGATGCTCCTTACCAGAAAGGAAAGAGAAACAGTCATCTTCCAAAGTGCGACTAAATGAAATTGATTCATCTGCCCTGGATGTCCTCACCACAACTTTGAATGAACTCGATCTGGTTAGTGATGAATGGAAAAATGCGTATGATGGAGACAACTCAAAAGGGATTATTGACACTGGTGCAATGCACCATGTGACAGGGGATGTACGTCTTCTTTCTAACTTCCGGAAATTGAACTGTCCAGTGACAGTTAAGACAGCAACTGATTTGTCTGCTGCTTTGATCACCGGACATGGGGATCTATTAGTCAAGGCATGCAAAAACAAATTAATCACTATTAAAAATGTTTTTTTCTGTGATAAGGCTAAATCCACATTAATTTCTCCTTTTGACCTACTACAAAATGATGTTTCCTTGGATCTCTCTACCTCACATGACTTTATAATTACTAAAAATAAAAAAAACATTGTTTCTAGCTCTGCTTTCTTCTTCTGAAAGCAAATGGACAGTAGACCTAGTTTATCCCTGTACACTAGATGTTAACTCCTTTGCAATTCAACATTTTAACTCTTTGTCTTCAGCGTCCCTTCCTGCCCCATTTGTCCCTCCACCTTCATCCCTCAAAATCCCTTATCCAAAAGCTTCCCCTTTCTCTGTCATGGATTGGCACCGTTGCCTTGGTCACACAAGCGTACGAGTTCTTCGGCGTATTGCGAAATCGGGATTATGCAACAATGTGCCTTCATACGTCCCATCTTGTAAACTGAACTGCAATGTATGTGCCATCTCTAAGAGCAAGAGACAAAGCACTCACCCTGCACTTAAAAGCAAACATCCATTGATGGACCTTGTAGTCTCGGATCTTGTTGGGCCTATGGTCGACATCACTGACAACGGTGAGATATATGTTGCCACATTTAAAGAGTCTTTTTCCACGTATCACTACGCAATATAGGGGGTGGACTTGCTAGCAAGTTCTCAACCTGAACTCAGATGGAACTCAGATGGAACTCAGACTGAACCCATACTGAACCCATACTGAACTCTACTTGAACACCCACCTAAAACTGTTCTACTGAGTGGTGTTCATCCGTGATTGTATGGTTCCTTTATCAATAGCTCAATGTGTGTTCAATCTATGGTGAGTTTGGGTCCAAGGTTGCGGACTTGCTAGCAAGTCCGCCCCCCATATTGTGTGGTGTATGGAGAGGTATTCATTTTGAGTGGAAGTCTGATGTCCTAGAGGCCTTCATTAATTTTAAAAACAGGCTTGAAAATATGACAGGAAGTCGCCTTAAAATTCTTTGAACTGACAATGGTAAGGAATACATGAATAAGAAATTTTCTGATTTCCTATCTTCCAATGGTATCCTCCATGAACATTCTATGCCCCACCACCATGAAAAAAACGGAATGGCTGAATGTTTCAATGAGACCATTGGTGAAATCTCCCGTACCATCCATTTGGCGTCCAATCTTCCTCCCACCTTCTGGGCACTAGCTTACTGCTGGTCCTCCTACCTACACAATCGTCTTCCCAATGTACGTGTCACAGATAGCACCCCATATCAAATTATTTATAACAGAATTGTGGACCTTTCTCTCTTAAAAATCTTTAGCCAATGGGCATATGTCCATATTTCTTCCGAAAAACGTACTAGAATGGAAGTACGTGCAATGCGATGTAGGGTGGTTGGTTTTTTAGATGGTGGAAAAGGCTGGAATCTCTGGAATCTGTACACTAATTCTTTTGTGCAGTCAGCTATGGCTAAATTTATACCAGAAGGTGAAGAGTCTACACCTACTGACCTTTCTCATACCTACAACCCTGTTCCAAAAAAAGGGGAACAATCATTCATTCTCAATACCTTGCCTTTTGGTGATTTCACGGCCGAGGAAACTGTGGCAGCTCAAGACACTTTAGTTGAATATATAAACAACAATGCTTATGACTTGTCTGATAGATTTCCGCGTACCTACGCTCAAGCCATGAAACATCCCAAGGCGCATGCCTGGAAGGTTGCCTGTCAACAAGAGCTCTCTAATATGGATTCCATGCGAGTCTGGGATGTTGTACCACTCCCACCAGGTAAATCAATTACTGGTGCGCGATGGGTTTTTTTGCTCAAACGGGATGAGCTGGGTAATGTCCTTAAGCATAAAGCTCGATATGTTTCCCAAGGTTTTAAACAAATTGCGGGAATTGATTTTAATGACACTTTTGCTCCAACAGCTACATTTGCTTCATTACGCTTAATGTTAACACTTGCTGCTACGTAAAATTGGCCTATTAGGACTTTTAATTTGACTTCAGCATATCTCCATAGCGACATCAAAGAGGAGATATATGTGGGACAACCTGAATGTCTCGAAAACACCGATCCATCCTATGTCTGTCAACTTAAGAAAGCTTTGTATGGCACAAAAAAGGCGGCACATTTCTGGTGGAAGCATCTGAGTGGTATTCTTAAAAAACTTGGCTACCTTTCAAGCAATCAAGATGCTAGCGTATACGTACTGTCAAACCCTGTCTCCAAAGCAATGCTCTGGATTCATGTCGATGATGGTGTGGTAATGGGTAGTAGTGAACAGGCTTTAGATGAGTTAAGGAATGATATGGACAAATTTTTAAAGATTAAACGGTGTGAAAAACTTACACAGATTGTCGGACTTGCAATATCACGATTTGATAGAGGTTTCACCATCCATCAGCCAGCCCTGGTAAACAAGGTCCTCCATGAACACAATCTGACGGGACTGACGTCGCATTCGCCACTTCCTACTAGACTAAATTTGTCATCACTAAAAGACAAAGACCACGTTCCTATACACCACAGAAAGAATGGGGGGTATTGCTAGCAATACCCCTTACTTGAACTCCGTTGAGCCACAAATCTATGCCTGAATTATGCACACATCATCACCATGTAGGAAATTTTTTGGCCTTACATTTGTTTATAGATTTGTCACAAATTAAGCTCAAGATGAACCTACATTGATCACCGTTTGATCTTGAAAAATCCTAATTTGATCATGAGTTGAACTCCCTTTGATCTCACTTTGATCTAAAATAAGCTTTTGCATATACAATATGTCAACTATTCACTTTCAAAAATATTTGTAATGAATTTCACATGGAATATTAGAACTGAAACCAGTAATTTTGAGTAAATGGCTCATCAAAATGATAAATCTACAACAAAATACCATCAAAATTCAATCTGATTACTGCAAACTTTTGGTAAAATGACTAATAGATATTTAAATTGGAAAATAATATTCCATTTCTCAATTTCTAATTCAAAATATAAATCCTTGTTTCAAATGTGAATTCTGTAGATTCCTTGCCTTCCTATATTATGAGTAATATTTGAGGTATTTTACACCTTTGTAAATATGGTGATGTGCTGCTAGAAATTATCTCTGTTTCAATTCAACTTTATTGAAGCTTGATTCCAGAATGATACATATTTTATAACTATTTTGTGAAAAAAGTCACTAGTAATGAATTTAGCCTTTTATCTGTCCTTTATTTAACCTCACTTAATCCTACTTAAATCCAAATTGACCCACAAAAACCTTATTTGGGATATTTTTTAGCCCAGGATGATTCAAGATTGGAGCAAAATATTATTTTAAATATCCAAAATGCCTATTGATTAAATTTCTTCAAGCTTACTTAAAATTCACATTAACATTAACTTTCACAGGAAATATTAAACACAAATCTTGAAAATATAGTATTTAAAATCAAAATAAATATAATATAATATGCTTACAACAAAATTTTCTTTCTGGATTAATTGAAACAAAAAATTGTTCATTTGTGAAAATAGAAAAAATACTATCCATCCTGAATTTAGAATTCATTTTTAAAAATTTAATGCCCCCTCACTTTCAAGTTTATCATGTATTTTGAAAATTATATTTTTAATAATTTTGTGAATAGTACACCTGAGATATAAACTTGGGGATATCAAAAACTAAAACATCAGCAAATTGAAATTTTTTTTATTGTTATGAATGGAAATAATGATTGAAAAACACCATTAGAGCAAGTTTGATTTTGAATAATAAGCATACTTTCTCATGTAAATTTCAATAAAAATAATTTTTATTCTTACATAAGATGCGGTGGATACATTTGAGCTCAAAAAGAATTAAAATTGACAAAATAAGACTTCTATAATTCATATTCAAAAATGAAATCACCCTTCATTATCTACCTGTAAACTATTTCAAATTAAATAATTTCAAAGTCAGTATATACTGATGTTTCTTCTAAAAAAATTATTATATAGATTAATAGTCATAAACAGTTGACATAGATGTTAACTTTATATAACCAATTTTTAATGCATAAAATGATAAAACTATCTTTTATGTAAAAAGTGATGAAGGAAAAAAATATCATTAAATTTTTGATGCACTATCAATAAAATTGAAGATAGAGCATATCAAAAGTTTAAACTTAATTTCAATTTTGATATCATCATTTTATATTATTTTACTTGAGTAGAAAACAGATTTTAAATCTCAATATAATTTTAAATCCCATTAGTTTGTAGATTTCAACATTTGAAACTATGAAATAAATATTTATGAAAGAATTTTACAATATTTGCCCTTCTAAAAACTCATAAATCCAACTTCAAATCTTCTAACCTTCACAAGTAACCACAATGCATTCTGAAAATACTCTATATTTAAATAATTAAAGGTAAATAAAATTATGTTTTTATTCTTTGTTTCAATTTTTGATAAATAATATATATATATATATATATATATATATATATATATATATATATATATATATAATTTCTTAAAAAGTCTAAGAGGGAACTTAATAGTGGTTTTGGCATTAGATATATAGATTCAACTTTCAAAAAATTTGTTTGGAATAAATTACAAAGACAAAAAGGATATATTTTGATGAAAGAATACTGATTTAGGTTATCTTAAAATTTTATTAACCATTTTTATGGAATATCAATCCATGGTTATCATTCTTTATGATATTATCATAGAATTTTTTCCTTTTTTAATATAATGATTTTCTATTGTGTGGTATGTAGGTTAAGATAAGTTTAAAAGATTTATTGAAGATATATATACCAGAAACAGTATAATCTGTAGATTTATAACTATAACTTACTTTTCTGATGTTTTACATCATTGATAAGTAGCTCATGCATTACATAAGTAAATAATTATAGTCTCTGGAAATAATTCCTTGTGAATTTCAAATTTTTTTTATTCTTAAAATCATTACTCAAATAAACTAAAAATTTCTTCAAATATTGATTGAAAGAAGGAGTTACAAAATCTTATTTTGTAGGTATAAAAGTTTGAGTTATTTTTCATATTATCAAGTATAATGAACATTTGTAAATTTTAACTTGAAAACTAGTGATCATAGCAAAGTAATACAGGAAAAATCAGATAAAAAGGGTGGAATAAAGTCATAGCACAACAGGAAATGATACAAAATTGTTGTTTTTTGGCTCACAAAATTCAACATATTTTTAACATATTTTACCACCTTTAGATAATGTTCAGTGGATTTTAACATTATTATAACAAGCAAACTTAACAATTTTTTGATTTTTTTAACAAAAATTAATATTGTTAGATCATTTTTTTAAAAAATATGACTTATTTTTATGCTTTATCTACAATAGTTAGTAGTTTTTTTTGCAGAAATTACTTGTTTTGATATTCTATTTTTGAATTTTTTAAGAGAGTTCATTGCATTAAAGTTTTGTATTAATTTTTCATTAAAGCATCATATTTTAAATCTAGAGATTTGGTTTTGAAATAATATATATTTTTATGTTAATTGACTCATTATTTTTGGATTGATAAGTTATGTTAAAATTGGGATTGCTTATTTCTAGTGAGTGTACATCATAGTTGGTTTTCAAATCAAAGATTAATAAATGGTGAAATTTTGTAAAATTCTGAATAACTTTTAAACCTTTTTGATTTAAATAATGTTTAATGTTGTGTAATCATTCTATAAGTAGAACACAGTTAAAATCTGTTAATGGTACATTGCTTTCAATTTCAAATACTAAAATTCTATTCTACTTGAAACAATGTAAACTAAAGCTTGGTATCTCATAAGAAACTCACAATTTTCAAGAATCATATTTCCAACTTTTTAAACATGATACACATTAAAATATATTTTTAGAATAATTTCCTAATTAGTTTCAAATACTAGAAAATAATGACCTCAATTTATTTTAATACTTAAACCATTCTGATGAGTGAATTTCACAATCCTCTAAGTAACATATGGTTACCATTTATACACATATGCATGATTTCTCCTTTTGTTTAATTTTAGCTGAATCTAAAAAGTAAAATCACATGCTGAATATCATCTATAGGTAAAATTCTTATATTAGAAGCTAATATTTCATATGAGAAATTTTTTATTGAGTTTGGGAAACATTAATAAGTGTTGGGTATTATAATTGAGCCATTTATTCAAGTAAATAAAAAAGGATGACCTTCTAAATATTTCATATATATATATATATATATATACATATATAATAAAAATTAATAATATAGTAGCATTTAACCATGGTTTTATACTAATGTCATATAAAAAAAGGGATTGAACTAAAAATTTCATTAAAGAAAATAAAAATAAGATAAGTCAATATTCTTGTTTATATTCTCATATTTTTGAAATGGCTTACTTAAGGGAGAAAATTATTTGGTTTTAGAGTACAAGAATTTCTAGATAAAAATCTTGACAATATAGTTTGACCCTCTCAAAAAGAAAATTCCTAAAATTTTACTATTACATTTTATATATTTGTTAAGTAATAGAAAATGGAGTTGTGTCTTTTACAATGAAGCATTAGAAAATGAAATAAATGATTTAACTTTATAATATAATTTTTGAAACAATAAATCATGTATTAAAAAAAATTATATATCTTACAATTAAGATAACAGTATTAATTAAGCAACTCTAACAACTTTGGAGAGAAAACAAGAAAAAAATAATTAATAAAATGCATAAGTTATTTTTAGAATTTAAGGAAATTTAATAGCTCTACCTATAAACTAGCCTTAAAACAGGTTTAGATTTAACATGTGGAAATTCATACATAGTACCCTTCCATCAGTAGAGCAGAATAAAATTTATGTAGTTTTATTTTATTAATTTATAATAGTATTTTTATTTTTGGCTTTTTCATTAGTATAACTATATATTTTTTAACTTTTTTGTTTTTCATAACATGAGTTCAAAGCTGCACATCACTACTTCAAGATGAAACTCAATATAATGTAATAAATGAATGATATATTATAATGAATATTACTAGAGACTTTTCAAAAATGGTGATTAAGAATTATTATTATAATTTTTTAAATTTTTATTATTATTCTATCTCTTGAAAGGAGATGGCCATATCTCAATTTAATTAGTTTTTCCTCAGAAAAAATTATTATTGATCTAAATAAAATTGCATCACTATTAACTAGATGTTATTATACAATTTTACCAATTTTTTTATCTGAACATAGTTGAAAGTATGTATAAATTAAAGTGTTTCCACATAGTCTTACTATTATCCCACCATAATTTTCACATTTAGATTTCATTATAACTGTAAAATAAGTTTTTCAATAATTTTAATAATACCTTAATATTTAATAATTTAGTTACATAGTAGATTTTTTATCCTTTTTTTATATGAGGCTTATTATATAAACACTACTTTTAGATTTTATCCATTTTGATGTCTGATAATTTAAATTTTCATTTAACTACCCAAATTATATCAAAAAAAATTCAAAAGTATATTTTTTTAATGTACTCTTTTTGATAAACTTATCACTTCTTATAGGTTATTCTTCAAATATTTATTGTAATTAATTACCCACTCATTTATGGTCTGTTATTGTTGTTCATTACATACAGACAAAATAAGGATACTCTCATATTATATTGGAGTTTTAAATTAAAAAGTAAATACTAGTGGCTGGTATTAAATATGAAGTTGTTATAACTAAGTTGAACAATAATTAATGATTAAATGGCATTGTATATTACAAATTTTATTGAATGTATTTAAAAATAACACTCAAGAAATATATATAAGATATATATAAAACCAATGTATATCAAAAATGAAGTACTTCTCAACATAATCTTTTTAAATGATTTTCAAATTTACTTAAAGTGTCAGCCTGTATATCTCCAGGACTGAGTAAAAAGTAATTATAAGTTATGTTAAACACATGAACTATACATGGGAATAATAAATAAGAGTACACAAATAGTATACATAAGTAAAATTATGATAATACAAAAAAAATGCCATTATAACACCTTATATACACGCATATATCCACCTTTTATAGGTCTTATGTACTTAATATTAATTTGGAATATTTTAGGGTAATCTTAAGAACCTTAAGTATAAGGCTACATAATTTTTAAGTACACTTAAAGCTGTTATATTCATTGTTTTATGCAAAAAACAAGAAATGCGCTTTATTTCACTTAAAAGTTGACTATATGCGCTATAAAATTGAGAATATCAAAATTGCGCTTTGACAGATCAATTGGGCTCATTTAGAACTATTGATTTGGCTATTTAAATGCATAAAAATAACACTTTTCAAATTTGGTGTTTTTTATGCCAGAAATGGCTTCTGTGTACTGCCCACATACTGCCTGCTTTTTTCCCGTGTGAATAGCTTCATTTTTAGAAAAGTTAGCTTTTTCACACTATAATTACCCCACATTCTACGCCCACTGTGGGGAAACACACTAAAATAGGCGGCAGGCGCTTATTTAGTGTCCTAGCTTAATTAATAATGCATTGACCTTGTTTATATGCACTAATTTCATTTATAACCTCACTCTTGGCACTTTATTTCATCACCACGCTTAAATTCGCCTAATTTTAGTCAAGGATTTACCCGTGCAAGAGCCTGCCAAGAACTGCATGTAGTTACCCCACATCTCACGCTCTTTTTTAAGTTTTTGGGTGGTTTCTCAGTCAATTTTGGTTATTTTTGAATGGGAATTTCACGTAGTATAATGTCAGGATTAGCCCCATTATTTCTACAGTCAATCCCCCTTTTTATTAAGCTATTATTAACCTTAAAAAGTCTCCTTTAGTCTTTAATATTATTGTTTTATACGCATATACTCTCTTTTTGTCTTTTTCTTTAATTTTGATGGATTTCCCTTATTATTACAGAATTTTGGCGGTTGTTACTCTTCTAATTATGTCATGGGTCACTGGGAATGTTGATGGGCATGTCTATTAGTTGTTTAGAGGCGTCATTAACTGTGTATTGGGTGGTATATCAAGGGAATCATTGGGGAACTCAGTGTGTATAAAAGGAGGAGGTTTTTGGGTTGTATTTCTTCATTCCTTATCATTACAATTTAACCAATATAACCAAACCAATTACAATACATATCAATTAGTACTTTTAAAAGACTTTTGAATAGTATCTGAATTTATATAATCTATTTTTCTACCAACTATAAAGATTGTAAGCCATATATAAGAATAGTGAGAATTATATTACTGAGACCTCTATATTTGATTATATTTTACAACTTAGTGGATTAAAACTACAGTATTCATATAGGACCATTAAAATCTTCTAGACAACTGACTATTCAAGCTAGTTCACGTCCTTGTACTTGACCTTAGCCTGACAATTGGGGACCTTTCCTCAAGAATTCTGTTATAATCCTGTAAGTGAAATTTTCAAAAGAAGGTGCACGTAAATAATATCCCTATAGAAATATTTGGATAATTAAAACAGGTTGGGGTCACTTATATAGTGATTTCAGAAAAAGAAGCCCTGTTATATTATAAAATTGTGATATTGAATCAACAATTTTACCACTAATTTAACTTATAATTGTTATTAGTGGGTCTGTCAATAGACCAATTAAATTTGAGATCTTTGCAGATAAAATTTTTACCACTAATTTAACATATAATTGTTCTTAGTGGGAGTCTGTCAATAGACCAATTAAATTTGTGATCTTTGCAGATAATAAACCAATTAAACTGATTAATTTTTTTCTTTTAACAGGACTCTTAATCTTTTCTTTTATTGGTTTGTAAAATTCATTAAATATTTAGAAATAATCATACTGACAGTTGTTTTCTTTTGAATATAAAAACACAGCTACATATTGTAGACCAGTTAAATCAAGTGACCACATAAAAGCATATTTGACTTTTGGCACTTAAATATTCACTTCATACCAATAAGTAAGCAATAAAATTGTCTTCAGTGGTATTGATAAATACTGATAAAACTCCTTTTTGAAGTTTTCATATCTAAACTTTCAATTCTTTAAATTCCACGTAAAAATGTGTGACAACAATGACATTGTAAGTAATAAGGTAAAACCTTATAACTTAAGACCTAGAGCTGAAAAACATGTTACAGGACATTCAAATGGAGGGCCAGGACTCTCCCATAATCAACAACACTCCGTCAATGTCTCTGGAGGAAAGGGAAAAGCTTTTAAAGCAGGTTTCAATAAAGAAAACAAAAAATACTTTAAAAGAACAAGTTCACTCCCTATCCATCCTACTGAACACCTTGACAATAAGAGTCAACAATATAGTGGACCAGATCAACAATCTGGAAAAGAGAGCAGCTCAAGGTTTTATAGAAGTCAACCAAGCTCTAGTGGACATAAAGACTCAACCACCAACAGTGGCACCCAACAATTCCATAGCAACACCTCCAGCCCAAGAGGAGGACCAAAAAATTACAGTAAGCAAATGGAAATGGGATTGGTACGCCCAAAACTACAACAATCCTCAACAGCAGGGCTCCAGCAGTCACCCTTACAGGGGAAAGGCAAGGAGAGGCAGGGGAAGTGGGATAAGACCTTGGTAAGTCATCCAACTTCTTATGATCAATTATATCAACCTGAAAATAAATTACTTATAGGTAATGAGATTGATAAGGAAATATTGGATATTATTGATAAGGATTTAAAGGATTATTCATTTGAACAGAATATGTCAAACTTGTCTTTACATGAGGACAATGTAAATAGTTTTATTGATAACCAGGAAAATACTATTAATATAAAAATGGAATCAAATGAATTAAATCTTGACCCTGATAATGAGTCTTCTGAATTGGACACAGAAAAAATAGAATATTTTTTAAAAGAGAATCCAATGGAATCAAAAATAATAAGTAAATTATTATTGAGAATTGAAAAATTGGAAGAGTTCTCAAAAGAGTCAAACATTAATACAGAAAATGTATTATTACAACTAACACAATCATTGAGTACCACAGCCAATAAATTAAAAATTATTGAAAATTCAAATAATGAATTAATCAATGAGAATAAAAAATTAAAATCTGAGATTAGAAATTTAGAAAGTAAATTAGAACACTCTCAGAATATTATGGCTACCATAGAGGGACGTGTAAAATTGTCTTTTTCAAATGTAAATGATACTTTAACTCATGTACCTGTAATAAAAGATAGGTTACAAAGAGTAGAAATTGAAGTAGCTAACATTTTGAAAAATACTGAAACAATAAAGGATAATACCTCTTATGTAGAAAGAGTACCAGTTTTTATAAAACACTCTGATGATAAACCAATGATGGAACATGAACATAGTGTCATGGGCTCTGAGAATATAAAATCAGTAAAAGATGAAATTAATGATCATCTTTCTAAAGTGAGTGAATTACTCAATATTCCTCAGGTTAGGGAAGCTAAAACTAGCCAAAAGAACTGGCCTAAGTTAGATCAGTACCCTTCTTTTGACGGGGATTCAAAATCTGATTGGCAACAATTCATACAAAGAATTGATAACTTAAAATTTTCATATAAATTACCTGATGAAGAAATTACTTCAAAGTTAATATCTTTATTTACAGATGTGGCCTTATTATGGTTTGAATCTGTATTGAGTGAGGGAATTAATTACTCCTGGAATGAATGGAAGGCACTAATTGAAAGGCAATTTGGTGGCCCAAAATTTAGAATCACTCAACAAAGACTGTATGAAAGGGCCAGATATAATCCAAATGCTGGAGATAAACCCATGGTCTTCTTAATGAATTTAATAAAAATCATGAAAGCTATGGATCCAAAAATGGATTATGAAGAGTGGAAAGAAAAAATAATATACAAGTTGCCTATATCAGTTAGAGACATTATTGTAGCTAGAACTGAAACTGTCAGAGACACCTCTGGATTCATTAATATATGCAATGAGATATTATTAAACCACAAGTATGAAACCAAGTATAGTAATTACAGACAAAGTGTTGAAGTGGTAAAACCTACTACAAGTAAGTTACCAGTGGAAAAGAAAAAACCTTCAGCTCCCCTTGTCCCTAAGAGACAAGAAAATAACACTTGTTACAAATGTAATGAACCTTGGGTTAAAGGTCACACGTGTAAGAAAAGAATAAATGTTATTGAAACCTCACAGAATTCTGAACCTAGTAATCATGAAGATGAGAATGTGGAATCCAGTGAGGATTGCAAGAGTAACATATCTTACAGTGATGATGAAAATGAGATATTTGTATTAGAACAGGATATAATGTTCCTGAATGATGCTATACCTCATACAGACACATCTTTAACTTCCATAGAGGAAGCTGAAATAATTAAAGATGTATCTCATGATACTTACAAAATAACACCTATCAGAGCACCTATTATCATATGTGGAAAAGAAATGAATGCCATTCTTGACACTGGGGCTGCAGGTAGTGTAGTTTCACTTAATGCATTAATGAAACTTGATAGTAAGTACCAGGAAAAACTGGAACCTGTTCAGACAAAGAACTGGAGGGGTTTTGGTTCAGTATTAAATCCAATTGGCAAATACAAAACTGCTGTATTCTTTAAATATAATAATGGATATGTTAGAGCAGTTTGTGAATTTGTAGTAATGGATAATAATAATTGTAGTGATTGGTTTATTATTGGCAATGATTTATTGACAAAATTTGGCATTAAACTAGATCCTGCAAACAGTTGTTTCACCATAGGGATGAATGGTAAAAGGAAATTCAAAATATGTTCTGAAAATTCAGTATATGCCATTTCTCCTAGAGAAGAACAACTGCAAGGTGGAAGAGCCACCAATGAAGTGGGTGAATTGGAAAATGAAATCCAAAAGGCCTCTTTCAGTCCTCAACTCTCAAAAATTGAACAAGAAGACATTTTGAGATTGATTAAATCATATCCTATGGCATTTGCTCATGGATCAAATGAACTAGGATTGGTCAAAGACCATGAGATGAAAATCTCTCTAAGCTGTGATCTGGATAATATTCCTGGCAGCTTAAAAAAGAAACCTTACCCAGCATCTCCTGCAAAAAGGAAAGATATTGAAGACAATATAAAATAGTTGTTGGAAATGGGTATTGTTGAAAAAGTGGACACAACACCTAAGTATTGTGTCATTTCACCAGTATTAATCTCTTATGAAAAAGATAAGGCAAGATTATGCGGTGATTATAGAGCTCTGAATACATATACAGTAGATGATATTTACCCTCTACCAAGGATAGCTTCTATCCATGCTACCTTACAAGGAGCAAAATATATTTCCTGTCTGGATGGGAACAAGGGTTACCACCAGATTCCTGTGGAAAGAAATTCTCAAAATTACTTATTAATAACCACACATATGGGTATATTTAAGTATGTGAGAATGCCATTTGGCCCAAAGAATGCCCCTTCAGTCTTCCAAAAATTGATGGATAGTGTTTTTCATCAGGAAATGGTTGAAGGATGGCTATTGGTCTATATTGATGACATCATAGTGTTTTCAAAAACATATGATGAACATTTAAATCACCTGAAAAGAGTCTTTCAAAAAATGGATGAAATCAATATGACTATTGCATTAAAGAAATTTAAGTTTGGATTTCAATCCTTGAAAGTACTTGGACATGTTGTATCTGGATTACAAATTTGTGTTGACCAGAATAAAGTGGCAGCAATTAAAAACATTGGGATACCTAAAAATGTAAAAGAGGTTCAAAGTTTTTTGGGTATGTGTGGATATTATAGACAATATATTAAAAATTACCAATCCATTGCAGCCCCTTTAACAACATTAATCAGGAAGAATGAAACTTTCATTTGGAATAATGAAAGACAACACGCCTTTAATAAATTAAAGGAATGTTTAATGTCAGCTCCAATATTGGGACTGCCAGATTTCACCCTACCTTTTATCTTGTACACTGATGCAAGTTTCATAGGTTTGGGTGCTGCTTTACAGCAAAAACAGATAATAAATGGAAAATTATCTGAAGTAGTTATCTGTTATATATCCAGAACCTTAAGAAAAACAGAATTAAGGTATGGTGCCACACAGCTAGAATGTTTAGCCGTGGTGTGGGCTTTGGAGAAACTTCATTACTATCTGGAAGACCAGAAGTTTGAACTTATAACAGATTGCAGTGCAGTAAAATCATTACTAAACATGAAAACACCTAATAGGCACATGTTTAGATGGCAACTAGCTGTACAAGAGTACAGAGGAAGAATGACAATCACTCACAGAGCAGGAACATTGCATTCAAATGTGGATTTATTATCCAGAAGTCCTTTGCCAAATGATGCTGACAACCCAGCTTATGTACCTGAAAATGAGGTTATACATATATTTGGGATTTATATAGTGGATTTAGAAGAAGAGTTTATGCAAACTATATTGGAAAATTATTCATCTGATAAAGATTTTTCTAAACTATCTACCATTCTTAATGATCCAACAAATGCCTCCATGAGTACATTAATTAATACCTTGCCTCCAAAGTATAAAAATGCGTTGGAAAAAGGTAAACTATCAATTGAAGATGGATATATATATTACAGGAAAAAGTTAAGCAATGTAATAGTAATACCACCTTCTATGAAAGAGTTAATGTTGAGTACTTGTCATGATGACATCTTAGCTGGTCATTTTGACTTTAACAAAACATTAACTAGAGTTAAAAATACAGCCTGGTGGATAAACATGAAAGAGGATGTACAAAAATACATTGAAACATGAGACTCTTGTCAGAAATCTAAAAGATTAACTGGGAAGAGAGCTGGGTTGTTACAACAAATAGAGCAGCCAAAAGCTCCATGGGAAATTATAAACATGGATTTTGTAACTGGCTTGCCATTAGCAGGAAAAGAAAGTTTCAATTCTTGCTGGGTAATAGTGGATAGATTAACAAAAATGTGTAAGTTTATCCCTACCCATAAAGAGGTATCTGCTAAAGACTTGGCGTTACTATGGTGGACTCAGATGATGAATACTGCTGGGTTCCCCAAAGCCATAATCTCTGACAGAGATCCTAAATTTACTTCAGAGTTCTGGACATCTTTGATGGAAGTATCAGGTTGTCAATTAAAATTGTCTACAGCACACCATCCACAAACTGATGGGCTGGCTGAGAGGATGATACAAACTCTAGAAGACATGATCAGAAGATATTGTGCCTTTGGATTAGAATACAAAGACAATGAGAAATTCACACATGACTGGGTAACATTAATTCCTGGCCTTGAATTTGCTTATAACAGCACAACTCATTCTGTAACAGAGAAGAAACCATTTGAACTCTGGCTGGGATATGTACCAAATACCCCAGTAAATCTTTTAAATAAACTACCAAGGTTGGATATACACCCTGGCACTAAATCCTTTATTCATATGCAACAAATGTGTAGAAAGCATGCAGAAGAATGCATCCAAAAAGCATTTGAATATGAAAAGAAAAGGTGGGACAAATCTCATAAAGAATTTGAATTTAAAAAGGGAGATGAAGTCCTCATATCAACACTACATTTTAACTTACAAGGTAATGTTAAATTAAAGGATCCCTTTGTAGGACCTTTTGTAGTAAATAAAATGGTTGGGAATAATGCAGTGGAAGTCATATTATATGCTCCATATGACAGGAAACATCCAGTTTTCCCTATCTCATTATTGAAACCTTACCATGCAAATGATCCTGACTTATTTCCAAAAAGAAGGGGAAGGCCTAAAAAGAAACCTGAAGAGATTGTGGAAAAAGCAGAGATTGAAAAAATACTCAAGAAAAGAATCCTTACTAAAGAAAAAGGAACTGAGTATTTACTAAGATTTAAAGGGAAATCAAATGAATTTGATAAATGGATACCTGAAAAAGAAATTTCTAATTTATCCACCCTTCTTAAAAAATTTAAACAGAAATAAATTTCTGTTCAACCAGCTGAGGGGTTAAAAAACCAGTACTCATAATATTTTATTATGTTTTATTTCTTTAAAGTTGAATCTTTAATGCTACAGATTTATTCTGATTACCTGAAAATTACAAATTAATAAAATAAAATGTATAACTTATCATTTTTTTTATTGTTTTTTTTGGGTGGGCGAGTGTCAGCCTGCATATCTCCAGGACTGAGTAAAAAGTAATTATAAGTTATGTTAAACACATGAACTATACATGGGAATAATAAATAAGAGTACACAAATAGTATACATAAGTAAAATTATGATAATACACAAAAAATGCCATTATAACACCTTATATACACGCATATATCCACCTTTTATAGGTCTTATGTACTTAATATTAAGTTGGAATATGTTAGGGTAATCTTAAGAACCTTAAGTATAAGGCTACATAATTTTTAAGTACACTTAAAGCTGTTATATTCATTGTTTTATGCAAAAAACAAGAAATGCGCTTTATTTCACTTAAAAGTTGACTATATGCGCTATAAAATTGAGAATATCAAAATTGCGCTTTGAAAGATCAATTGGGCTCATTTAGAACTATTGATTTGGCTATTTAAATGCATAAAAATAACACTTTTCAAATTTGGTGTTTTTTATGCCAGAAATGGCTTCTGTGTACTGGCCACATACTGCCTGCTTTTTTCCCGTGTGAATAGCTTCATTTTTAGCAAAGTTAGCTTTTTCACACTATAATTACCCCACATTTTACGCCCACTGTGGGGAAACACACTAAAATAGGCGGCAGGCGCTTATTTAGTGTCCTAGCTTAATTAATAATGCATTGACCTTGTTTATATGCACTAATTTCATTTATAACCTCACTCTTGGCACTTTATTTCATCACCACGCTTAAATTCGCCTAATTTTAGTCAAGGATTTACCCGTGCAAGAGCCTGCCAAGAACTGAATGTAGTTACCCCACATCTCACGCTCTTTTTTAAGTTTTTGGGTGGTTTCTCAGTCAATTTTGGTTATTTTTGAATGGGAATTTCACGTAGTATAATGTCAGGATTAGCCCCATTATTTCTACAGTCAATCCCCCTTTTTATTAAGCTATTATTAACCTTAAAAAGTCTCCTTTAGTTTTTAATATTATTGTTTTATACGCATATACTCTCTTTTTTTCTTTTTCTTTAATTTTGATGGATTTCCCTTATTATTACAGAATTTTGGCGGTTGTTACTCTTCTAATTATGTCATGGGTTACTGGGAATGTTGATGGGCATTTCTATTAGTTGTTTAGAGGCGTCATTAACTGTGTATTGGGTGGTATATCAAGGGAATCATTGGGGAACTCAGTGTGTATAAAAGGAGGAGGTTTTTGGGTTGTATTTCTTCATTCCTTATCATTACAATTTAACCAATATAACCAAACCAATTACAATACATATCAATTAGTACTTTTAAAAGACTTTTGAATAGTATCTGAATTTATATAATCTATTTTTCTACCAACTATAAAGATTGTAAGCCATATATAAGAATAGTGAGAATTATATTACTGAGACCTCTATATTTGATTATATTTTACAACTTAGTGGATTAAAACTACAGTATTCATATAGGACCATTAAAATCTTCTAGACAACTGACTATTCAAGCTAGTTCACGTCCTTGTACTTGACCTTAGCCTGACATAAAGAGACATTAATATTACCAATTCAAATTCTATATCAAATATAACAATATTATTATTTCATTTTTAATTATTTTACAAAAAATTTGAGTTACCAAGTAATAAATTCAGTATTTAATGAATGTTTTTGAAAAATATTTTTAAAAATAGAAATAACCTCTCACAAAAAAAAGTATAATTTTTTTACTTACAATTTGCACCATATTTCTACCCTTAAAATATTGGTATTCTTCTAAAAAAATATTTTTTAAATAAATTTAAATTTTTTTTCATTATTCAATTACAAAATTTCAAATTTATAATTTATATTACCTTACTAAAAAATTTAGTTAAAAATTTAATTTTGTATTTCCAAAAAAAAAACTTAAATGTCAAAAATTAAAAAACAAAATTATAAATATAATTATAAGAAAGAGGTAGATTAAATTTATGATATTCATATAAAAAAATTTCATATATTTTATGGTGTTTGAATTTTAAATTTAATGTATTAAAAAATAATTATTAAATAAAAAGCCAAATGAAATCGGCTTGGGTTTTTGGTATCACTGGAACTTATTTTTTTTCTTATACTCACGTTTTAATTTTAATTTTTTTTTTCTAGATTTCTCATTTTTTTATGGTTTTTAAGGTTTTTAAGACTGAATTTGCTTTCAAACAACTTCAGTCTAACTTATCTCTCACCTTCCCACCAGATTGCACCTGGTAGGGAAAGTCGCTTCCATTTTAGAGACCAAAGTGCCTTGCAGGGACTTTGGTTTCTCTGTGTGCATTGCACAGCCAGAAAAAGACTGGCTGTGCAATGCACTGCATGCAGCACATGCAACGCGCATTGCTGCTGCAAGTAATGCGCATTGAATGCAGCAGAAATGCGCTTTGCATGCAGCCTGCATTGCTTCTGCATGCAACGTGCGTTTCTGCTGCATGCAGCGCGCATTGCATGTGCTGCCCATATCTCATGCAGCTGATATCAAGTCAGCTGCATGAGATATGGAAGCGATTGTGCAACGCGCGTTACTTGCAGCAGCAACGTGTGTTGCACACAATTTTGGCCACCTCCCAGCCTAGTAAATTAGCTGGGAGGGTGGGAAACGTTACAGCAAGCAATCAAAGTCGCTTTTAGCAACTTTGATTGCTTGAAAGAGACACTTCCAGCCAGGGGAAACCTGGCTGGAAGTACTAAATTGCAATGTAAGGGACCCAAGCCAATTTCAAAGGCTTGGGTCATAAATTAAGGTTTCTAAAAAGCAGCCAGTATAAATCTGGCTGCAATAAAAAGTAAATTTCTTAAATAAAATACATAAAAAATAAAAATGTGTTCAAATAAAATATACAACACTCTTCAGCCGGTAAGAAACAGCCTTCCATTGTTACACATAGAAACAAAATCAAACTTTTCTTTCAGCAACATTGGTCATGTTTCAATATTTTGAACCAAGTAAGATCAGGAAAAAGGTCACGGCAAAAAAATTGCATAATTATAAGTCTCCCAATTTAATATGGTGGGGGGTTCATATTTTAGAAAAAGGTGGTGCACATTATAGTTCCCTTTAAAAAAATTCAAAAATGAATTAATTTTGAGGCAATGTAAATTTAAATGTGATGAGTGTATGTTTTTTAGCTACGTGAAACATGGTAGCTAGAATTATGTGGCGTCAATTTTTTTTAGATGTGAAATTCAGCGTTCCACAAATGTTCATCTGTACAACATTCAGCCAAGTAAATTCTAGCTGAAATTAGTATATGCATAGGAAAAAATGATCATGCTGTGTACTGTGCCTTGGCAACATCATTCTTGGAATTTAGATGAAGTTTATCATATGACTTGGAGAGCTGCATTTTTTTGAGAATGAGATCAGTGAAAATTCATGATATCTACATCTGTTTGCCACCCAATTTCTTTTTCCTTTCTCTTTCTCACTTACCTTTCTCAAAAATTATCCATCATATTTTTGCTTTATCATTTTGAGTTATTGGTACTATTTTCTTGACCTTATCTGATTACTGGTAAGCAAATTTTTCTTGCTATTGCATTTCATATCATTTTGGTTTGTTACTCTTTTTTACACTTTTGACAAGTTAATCTAATGATTCTAATTCTGAATATATTTTTATGGTATCTTTTACTGTACCCTTTTGATTCATTATAAAAAAGATTCTTTTTCAGTTAAATTAAAGTTTTTTTATTTGTTTTTCAATTTACTTTTCTTTATTCCTTATCAAAAATGTTCAATTTATTTATCTAACCATTTATTTTTTAAAACAGTGATTATAAAATAAACTTTATAATTAATTTTGATCAATCAGCTACAAATGGAAGAAGATTTTATAGACATGCAAGTTCATGTTTTGCTTATCATTTTTCTATATTTCTTTAATACTTTCTCAACCATTATATTATTAATATGAAAAGTAAAACATCATCTCGTACTTGCTGAAAGCATACAGGATAATGTTTTGATTTTCATAATAATAATTAGATTGTTTGTACTTTACCTTTAATTTATTGATTTTTAAGTTGTTTCAAAGTCTCGTACTTGATGAAAGCATACAGGAAAATGCTACAATTTAAAAATTAATAATTTATTGAAGTATAGCTTTCTTAGTCAATATATTTTTCAGAGCAAGATTTTTCATTTTATATATGTGGATGTCATAATTCTGTAAATTTTTTAATATTACTAGTGTATTGGAGTTATAATTTCATTATATTATTAATATTAAGTGTAGAGCCAAATCTTGTACTTGCTGAATGCATGCAGGATAAAGCTATACTCTTTATATGTATAATTTAATAAAGTATACCTTTGAAACACTTTCTTAATATTTGAAATAAAGAAAAAGTATATAAATTTACTAATATGTAGATTTGCTAACTTTTGTATTTCTAATATTGAAGATATGATAAAGTTAAAGGTATCATTGACTGATCATTGAAATTATGTTACTATTTTCTAATTTTTGATTTTTTTCTATTTTAAATCAAAATTGAATTCTCTTAGGATTGAACCATCAATGAGTAACAATTTGAAAAAAAAAAGGCCAGGGAAGAACTCTAACAATAGGTGGGCGAAAGACATTGCTACTGGAATGAAACTTGTAAACGCTCTTGGAATGGATACAAATGAGAAGAAGCCACATTTCTATGCACGATCTTATGCAAATAATATGACAGATTGCAATAATTATTACAATTTTTTTCCTGGATGTAGTATTTATAAACCAAAAGGTGTCTTAATACCTAATGTTCTTGTGCAGACTTTTGAAATTCATGAGCTCAAAGAACTAGATATGTTAGAAGCTACGGTGCAATGCATTAAGGATCTTTCTTACTGCAAACATGAAATTAAAAATAATGGTTATCATCAAAGAGCTGGTGGTTTTGGAAAAATGTTTGGTGGTGGCTTTATTTTAGATAGGAAGAAATCTTTATATATTCGTAAGTATAACTTTTTTTAATTTAAATACTGAATTTTTGAATGCTTTTCCTTGCAGATGAATACACTGATGATATTGTACAAACAGATGAATATAAAAAACGAATGAAGAGGATTGCAATGTACTTTGAATATTTTTTTATAAAAATATCATATGTAAAGTACAACAAGGCAACTAATCTTTGTGCAAAACTTGGTATTCCTGGATTTTCAAAAGTTTCTAATGAAGAAGAGGGTGTACCATTTGCTAGTAATTTAACTTGGACATCTGGAGCGAATGGTAATGGGTTCTCTAATGAGGTTCATCTCGATAAGGATGCAAGTGAGTATACTTTAGGAATATTTTTTCCTAAAGATAAAGAAAACAATACCATTCATATGAAGTATGATAAGACCCAACCACAACAAACAGGTGGAGAACTTATGTTTCCCGAAATTTGAAGTAAAATCAACTTTGAAGCAACTAATGGAATAACAGTGACATTATGGCCTGCCAATCAACTAAGGCATTTTACCTCAAGATGTCACAAAATTCCTGGCTTCACTAGGATAGGTTCTTCTATTCAAATCAACACTAGACTTTTTCATGCTATAGAAAAGCTTAATGTTTTTGATATTGATATTTCAGAGTACTTGGAAATTAAAGAAGAAAAAGATAGGTATAAATATTTGATTAGTGCTTTGAGAGTTTTTTTGAAAAGAGATGACTTAATAGAGGAAGAAATAAATTCAGCAAAATATTATTTATCTAATGTTAAGACAAATCTAAAAAATCAAGATATTTAAATATTAAAAATTTATATTATATATACACAACTTAATGCAAATTTAAACATGATAAATACTGGGAGTAGCTGTAACATTTTCAGTTTTGATAATTATAGTATTATCTATTTTTTTTATTTGTGAAATAAAATAATTTTTTTTCATAATATTATAAGAAAATTTGCTCTCCTTTTGAGGAAATATATAAGTTGTGAAATCTTTAAATGTCATTTTTATTAAATTGGTAGCAAAGGTTCTAAAATAAAATAACTATAATAAAGAATTTGAAATATATTAGCCATAAAAATGTGCTTTTAATGCTACCAAATTAACTGTATAGTATTTTAGGTCAAACAGGCTTATTAATAAAAAAGTTAATAATAAAGAGTTGATGAAAGAATTTTGAATCAATAATAGATTTAATTTTATTTTTTTAAGAATGTACTCATTTAATTATTTAAACTGTTCTACTTCTGATTAAAAATGTTACACTCAACAAAAAATTTGTAATAATTAATAGATTATATAATATTAAAGTTAAAGTAACATAACTAGAGCAGTTATCATATTTTTATATAAACAATAAAATATTTAAGAATTTAATACAAGTATTTGAAATCATATAAGTAGATTTTAAAATCTTTGTTATTGCTGGACTTACAATAATTTTTTTTAATAATTAATTTAGAAAATCATGTCAAAGGTTACTTAATAAATTTCAAAGATGGTCACATTTTTGACGTATTTGAAGGAAAATAACTTGAATTATACAAGATAAATCATATAGACAGAACTTTATCTATTTACATGTTGGAATAATAATTTATTGAAAGGCTATGTTTAGCAAAAAAAGGTGATACTGGCTGAATGGAGCTCCAGTGATTAAGAAAATCTGCAGAAATAGCCCTAGCAATTCCTGGAGGACTTGGGGTATCAAATTTTAAAGTTAATGGATGACACTTGCCTATATAAGGTTTTATTAATGTTAAAATATAGTTATTTAAATTTTTCCAAATTATTTCTTCCATCAAATGATTTTTTTTCATGTAAATTAAGAAACTTAACTTCTGATATTACCTCTAAGCAATCAGCTGCTGAAGCCGATCTATGATCTTGAGAGCTCAGAAATAAACCACGGACACCATCAATTATATAGAATGTGAAAGATTTATATCAGTGGTGGGAGTATTCAGAATTTATTTTGTTTAGTGCAGCCTTTTGTTTCTGTCTCATTATAGTCAGTTCAGTATTTTCATTTTTCTCACTTGATTGTTGAGCTTCGCTAGTCTTTCCACTTGATATTGTTGCAGCACAATATTTTGATTTAAGAATGATAATTGACATAATTATATCAATGATAATATTGCTGATTTGAAGAAGAGTTGACATTGATATATCACGGGTTTGAAGTGCAGTGGGAACAACTTCTAAGCCATCAGCAATCGGACTCTTCAGATTTGAAAGGTGAGCTAGAAGCTGAAGACCATGTTCAATTGGACAATCTGAGTTAATGTTTTGATGTGATGGAAGCTGGCTGAATTCATGTGCGGTCAGATAAAGTGAAGATGATATAAGAGATACCCATGAAGAAGGGCAGTGGTCACTTGGGATCATTAATCTCATGAGCATTTGGATAAGATTGGATTCAGGGTGATACTTTTTCTTTTTTGAGGAAAGAATTTCAGTATTTAAACCATCAGGATCACATAAATCTTCCATTTTTTTGAAATCAATATTATCTAGTACCCATAGCTGTGAGCTATCAATCTCTAAAAAAATATTTGCTACAAAAGGAAAAAAAAATAAGTAAAAGAACAAAAGTCAAGACTAAAAATTATGGTAACTTACATAACTCAGTAAGTTTTGAAAGCCAATCTTCTCCACAAGATTTTTCCCAATGAAAAGTAAACATTGGAATATTTAACATGGGTTCTTGGGAAGAAGTAGAAGAGCGTAATTTGAGGAGAGTAACAATTTCCAACCACCACCTGAGGACCTTTGCGGTGCTGATTTTACCTTTATAAAAATTATGAATTGTTCAGAATTCCTCCTGCAAATCAGAGTCTTTTAGAACTGAGGGTGAAGAAGTTAGTGGTTTTTTTGATATCTTGAAGGGAGTTGATTTCATTGGTATAGAAGCTTTCAAAGTGGTCAAAGTAGGTAATTTAGGAGGTGATGGGTATTGCTTCTTAGAAATGAAGGAATTTGGTGAAGAGCTGTTTGAATCATCATCTTTATCAAACATATTGTCATGTCTTGAAGAAGATTTTAAATTTTGCTTTTTTTGATGAACAAGTATAGCTTCATATTCTGATAGTTCATCATCGCTATTTTCATCGCTCTTTTCATCATCTTCATCAGGGAGAGGGCGTTTATGGATGGAAATATCTACAGCAGGTGAGTTTCTGGTACAAAATATCAAAAGAAAGATAAAAAGTACAATATGTAAGCAATAAAAGAGATATATGATTGAATTTTAAAGATAAAAGAATAACAATAAAAAAAAAGGAAACAAGAATATACTCATTATCAAAGCCTTTGCTTTTTTTTTGAGATTTATTATTTGATACATCAGAAAATTCATTAGCAGAAGCCGGTTTAATATGTCAAACCAAAGAGGAGCCTTGGGATAATCTCTTTTTCTTGGAGCGGATAACAGGTGTTTGAAGATTTTCCTTAGAAGTTGAAGCATGAGTTAAATCTGATGGTTCATCTGTCTCATCATTATCCCTAATGACAATGATTTCATCAGGAGGAATCATAC
This sequence comes from Hemileia vastatrix, assembly GCA_030280995.1. Lineage (NCBI taxonomy): Eukaryota > Fungi > Basidiomycota > Pucciniomycetes > Pucciniales > Zaghouaniaceae > Hemileia > Hemileia vastatrix. The sequence continues at coordinate 49,769,601 of JASXTE010000001.1, forward strand.
CCTCCTTGTAAGCTACAAATATATATGAAGAAAAAAAAATATTAATAATCTTATCTACTAATTTAAAAGGAGACAAAAAAGGTGAAGAACATACATTTTTCAAGGCTTTTCACATATTGGAGTAAGTCATTACAAGGGTTAGATAAATATGAAGGAGAAGGATTATTGTTAAGGATCTTGACAAGTTCTTCTGTTTTATCTCTAGCCAATTCAAGTAAATTGCAATACTGAACTCTTGTTATTTCCTGCCTCTCATTGCTAAGTACAGGATGGTCAGGTGCCATGCCATGTGGCAGACATGGTGCAAGCTCAAAAGCTTCAAAGCGAGTATCAATCAGAGAGTGGGATGAAACACATTCGGGTCCTGGAAAATCAATTTATTGAAAAAAAAAGATATAGAACATAAGTGAAATATATAAATTAAGAGATAGGAACATGATATACATACAAAGTGGAGGTGTAGGATTTTGTATACTAGACATATTGATTAATGAATATTAAAAAAAAGTATTCGATATCAAAAAATTATGATGTAATATGATGAATAATTATAAGAAACTCTATTCTAGAAAATTGAAGTTGATAATTTAATAGGATAAAAAATTGAACAAGATTAAAATTAAAGTGAGGATGAAAGAAACAGAAAACATAAAGAGGGGGATTTTATATTATTTGAGCTTTTTTTAACATGTATTATTTATAGTGGGGTAAACTGAGTAACATGCTAAATCACAATCTGTTTATATTGAAGCGAAATTTGGTGTAGCTAACAGAAAATACTAGTAATTCTTTGGGGACTTTTAGTGTGAAAAACAAATAATAACAAATGTATACCCCATATGCAAATTGCCACGGGTAAATACAAAATTTTTTAAATTAGAATTTACTCCTAAACAGTGGAGATACACTTAATTAGTATATTATATGAAAAAAAGGATAATCCTTTATGAATATTTGTTAAATTTACTTTCAGATGACAATGCGAGATTCACATATATACTGATATGCCTCATCAAACAAGAAATGAATTATAAATATAAAATTGGTAACATTAAAATTTAAGATAAGAATTTGTTTTTTTAGTGACAGGAGGAGTGTCAGGCTAGGGTGTGGGCACCGTGACCAAACCATTGATAAACTTGGATACAACTAAGGGAAAAAAAATTGAATAGTTTTATTTTACAATATATCTTAGTCTGCACAAGATATTGCATTGTTGTCCCTAACTATACCAATATTGTTACTTTTCAAAAGTTATAGGACTACTAAGTTGATAAAATATTATTATGAATCATCCAATGAAATACCTTAAGCAACATTCAAAATTATTAAAATATTAATATTCAATTTGAGATTTGGATTAGCTAATTTTTCACAACTTACCACAGTTTTGATTAATATAATAAAACTTGAAAAAAATTGTTGAGATAATCTAGAAAGGGGTGCAAGAAAATGATGAAACATATGACTTGAAACTTAACTCATACACTATTGATAAACTTCATGGATCCTGATTAATTTCTATTGAAATTAATTTTGAGACTGGAATATTGAATTTTAGCTATGACCAAGTACTGTAAGTGCCATGGTTTGTATTCAATATATTGGTGTTGAAATTAATTTTGATAGGAATCAACAGGTATCATATGGCACCATGCATGAAACCCTGACAGAAACCACCAAATTTATGAGGCAATTAACCTCATAATTTCGATCGAAATTAATGTAGACCCCTGCATATTGAATACAAGCCATTTCACATGGACTACACAGACATAGATAAAATTCAACATGCATGGCTTAAAATTAATTTCAATAGAAATTAACCAAGGCATTAAAACATCAATTTTTATATGGTGTACTTGATCAAACCAGTTAATCTAACTGCTTAGCTTACCTATACTTATAGGAATTTTATGCATAGTCCATGTCCATATTAATTTCAATCGAAATTAATGTTGACTAATACATAATGAATACATGCTATGCCACTTACACTTGCCAGGCATAGCTACCATTAAATATGCCAGTATCAAAAATTAATTTTGATTGAAATTAATGAGCATGATAATCATGAATTTCTGGAGCCAACTGCTTATTTTTATGCATGGTGCCTTGCCAACATTAATTTCGATCAAAATTACTTTTGATACTGGAATATTGCATGTGGCTATGCCTGGAAAGTGTAAGTGGCATAGTGTGTATTCATTATGTATTGGTCAACATTAATTTTGCTCGAATTTAATATTGACATTTGCATATTGAACCCAAGCCAGCAAACAACCCAAAAGATTCTTCATAAAACTGCCCATTAATTTCGATCGAAATTAAGGCTGACCATATACATATTGAATGGTAGTTATATCTGGTCTGAGTAAGCGGAGATTACTTATATTCAATATGTATTGGTCAACATTAATTTTGATCAAAATTAATGAGCATTTTGATCATGAACTTTTTCAGTCAGTTAGTTGTTTCAATGCATAATGGCATGCCAACATTAATTTTGATCAAAATTAATGTTGAAGTGATATAATGCTTTTTGCATGACATGTAAAGGACAGCAAGTGTTTTTAAGTATTGAAATTTACTATAAATGTTGAGGGTAAATATAAAATTTACATATCCATACTAATTTCTATAAAAATTAATGTTGACCAATACATAATAAATAGTAAATATGCCTGGCTAGTGTAAGTGGCATAGCTTTTTTTCAATCTGCACTTGGCAACATCAATTTCGATCGAAATTAAGGTTCATGATTATCATCAATTTATGCAGTCAGTTGCTTACTGTTATGCATGGTAACATTTCAACATTAATTTTAATAAAAATTGAATTTGACATGCCACCAAGCATTTTTCTGTAAGATGAAAAGTAGGGCCCTCTATTCTTAAGTAAACACATTACAATGCATATTGAGCATGTATATATCATTTACACATTAATATTAATTTAAATCAAAATTAATGTTGACCAATAAACATTGAACACAAGATTTACAACTTACACACACCAGATATAACTACCATTCAATATGTATATGGTCAACACTAATTTTGATCAAAATTAATGAGCAGTTTTATGAAGAATTTTTTGGGTCGTTTGCTGGTTTGGGTTCAATATGCAAATGTCAATATTAAACTCTATTGAAATTAATGTTGACCAATACGTAATGAATACACACTATGCCACTTAAACTTTCCAGGAATAGACACCATTCAATATGCCAGTATCAAAAGTAATTTCAATTGAAATTAATGTTGGCAAGGCACCATGCATAAAAATAAGCAGTTGACTCCAGAAATTCATGATTATCATGCTCATTAATTTCGATCAAAATTAATTTTTGATACTGGCATATTTAATGGTAGCTATGCCTGGCAAGTATAAGTGGCATAACGTGTATTCACTATGTATTGGTCAACATTAAATTTGATTGAAATTAATATGGATACATAAATGTGACATAAAGAGGTATGGACCATCCATTTGTTGAAAATACGTTTTTATATCTCATACATTATTTGTTTTTCTTAAATAAAATGTTACTCTCTCTCAATATCACTTTATAACATTTACCAAGCTGCTTTGAAAAAAAAACAGAATACATAAAATTCAATATAAGATAGCTATATTACACAGAAGCTCACCGTTATACCTAAGTTATGATGATGTTGATGCTCTATTAATTGATTCCCAAATCTTTACCAGATCAATATCAGCTCCAACCCCAAGTGACTCACGTTCATTCACAGATAATCCTTGCAAAAATGTTGCTGAATAGAAATTCTTGGGGAGGTATTTGGGAACATTGAATATACCATTTTGTGCAACTGTCCTTTCTGATGACCATGAATATGTTTTTAATGCTGATTTTCTTTGAGCTGGTTTATGGGCTAAGTCCTTTGTCATCTTATCCATTTTTTAAACAAATCATTGAGTTCAGGATTTCGCCATCCAGGAATAGCTCGGATAGGTGCAGTTGGGGCTGGTGCTGGGCCTTCCTCAATATCAGAAATGCACCTAGTATCATGAAAAAGCACAACAAAACCTGGCACATCACTGCAGAGATCTCTTGCTAACTTGTAGCGTGCACTAGCAATCTGAATTCCAACTAAATCAGCTTCATAATAACAAAAAGCAAAGTAAAATAAAAAACTTACCTTGGTCTGATAACGTTTTACTTGTGCCCTTGCCCTCTTTTCAATCTTTTCTCTTGCTACCCTTTCCTCTTCTTTCCCAAACAACCTTATCATCTCCTTCTCCTTATTAACTACCCATTTCTCCATAACACATTGAGTGAACTGAAGCTTTGACTGATCGATTGTATTCAAGGTGGTGATCCACCTGGTACAGTGGTCGCATACTATGCTTCCCATGACATGATTCCAAGTTGATTCGGAAAAATCACGGCAAGTCCAATCAAAGGTGAATTTCCAAAAACTTTTTTCTTGCAATTCATGCTCTAAGTTTCTTTTGACAGAAAGTGGGATCGGTGCTCCTCCTTTTAGTCCTCGAGGCTCAGGTGCTGTAAAAAATTTGGGTAGTCGAATTTTGGATTTCAAGAAGGCTATAGAATTGGTTATCAGAAATTGTCAATCAGCTGCAGAATTGGCACGGTTAGAAGATTTGACTTGGGTTAGGACAGTTTGAATTGGCTCCAAGATTTCCAATTTTCAATCTCTAAAGGTGTTGGGCTCGCAGGATATTTTGATAATTGTGTTGGTCCCCTAAGTCAATACTTCAGAAAGTGGTAAATATTTCTATTTAGACTGTCCGAGCTCCTGGGAACATCATTCCTTCTAACTAAGCCTCTTACAGCCCTTAACCCCCATTCTCGTTCATGAGACTCTGCTGAATTGAGTCTGTGATAATCACTGATACCATAATGATTGAGGGATTCACTAACAATTCAAATAAGTTAATTAAATTGGTTATTTTTCAATAAAAGAATCAAATTTGACTTACCAGCTCCACTTGTGCTTGCTCCTTGGTTAGGCTGAGCAGATGATGATTGGTCTCCAAAAAATTCCCTCAATACTTCACTAGCCCAATCTCTTCCTAGCTGATCAGCACTTTCAGGAGAAGAAGGATGATTGGGATTAAAATTTCTCGGTTCTGAATGAGACTCTTGGCCTGGATTGGGATTAGTTGGTGGGTTAGGATTAGGCGGTACAGATTGAGATGCATCTGGAGGTGGATCAGCAGCGGGTGGTGGTGGAGTATTTCCAGTATTAGTATGTTGAGGTGGAAAAAAATCAGAATCAGTTGGGTCAACAGACATCCCTTCAAAATTATCATCCATAATGAACTGTAATAAAATAAAATAAAATAAAATAATCAGCTGTTAAAATTTATACCTATCAAAGCTAAAGTAAAAAAAGATACTATGTATATAGTCTTGTTAACATGTATGTTCTCTTGTCAAAAAATAAAGTGAATAATATATAGCTATCAGCTAAAGTTGAAAGGTCAAACTATTTATAGTAGATGAATGAGCAAGAAGATCATTCATTAAGTATCAATTTTATCATATTTCTCATTATCATGTTTTTCTCTCTTTCATTCTTACATTTAAGATAAAAATGACTCATTGAAAACATGGGTTCTCTCACAAGAAAAGCAAGCAAAGTAATTGTTTACTGATTTATGATAAGGTAAGCTGGATGCATTGAATTATTTCTTTCACCATTTAAAAACATCACCAATCCTACAAATTTCCCGAATCCCAAATTAACACAAAGATGTTAGTCAACAGAAAATAAATTTGATTTATTTTTTCACTCACTACTGTCTGCAGTCCAATGGCAGTGACAACCTCCTCTTTGATTCCAAATATTCCTTTTTTGTGCTCGACAGTAGCTGCATGTCCAACTATTGCATCTTTCTTAATCACAATTTAAGTTGCTTTGGCTACTCTTACTAACCGACAATGCACTTGTGGGAAAAGCTCATAGGGATCCTATGATGTTTCTTCTGGACGGAGCTCTTTGAAAGGACTTACTATTAAATATATTTGATCATCCTCTTCCTTTGACCTGAGAAGATCATCAATTTGCCCAAACTGGCTATCTTTTCCATAGTAGAATTCAATTGTTGAATTAGCAATGTGTCAATGTTAACTAGTAAACCTCTTTCCATGTATCAATATGCTTGCTACATTTTCAACTACCAGATCCCCACTTTTCTCCAATGGTGTCAAAGCCCGTCTTGAAGTTTCTTTTCCAATTCATGCCCTTACCCATTTAGTAAATAATACCATACTTAGATGGATCCATTTGTTTTGTTTATCAAGATCAATATGGATTTTTTTAGTCTCACATTGATCATTATCTTCAGCTTCACCAAGATCTAATAACCTAGACTTCCCATACCAATGTTTGAGCATTGTTAGCGGTATCTCTCCTGGGGTAAATATTAATAAATTAGCACAGCTGAGTTTTTAAATCATTGCTTACAAGCATTACATACCTGGATGGTGATTGTTTGGAATTTCAGATAATATATGATTCACCGGCTCTCCAGACCAAGTAGCTGTACCTGATGGTGGACCAAGACGCTTTATCATTTCAGGATAATTTTGAGTGATATGCAGATTTGGCTTTGCATTAATATTCTTCCAACCCTCTTCCAGGCACTCACGATACTCTAACAGAAATTGATCTAGATCTTTAAGCTCATTAGTCTGTATATTTTTTAATGTCAAAAAATTGGTGATCGAGCATAATGTTACAAGTGACTTGAGAAGATAATATTCTCTTGGTTTTTCAGCTGAGGAAGCTGAATATTCAGATTCTTTAAATTTTTCAAACCAAACGGGTATAAGTGACAAAGGGAGGTAAAGAGTATACAGCATGTGCCATTCTGCTGCCTTGAGGGATCCTGCCTATTTAGATCCTACTGATTTTTGAACTTGTGTTAGCCAGGAAGGTCTTCTTACTTGATCAATCACTTAATAGCTCTACCTGTAAACTAGCCTTAAAGCAGGTTTGGATTTAACATGTGGAAATTCATACATAGAGCCCTTCCATCATTAGAGCAGAATAAAATTTATGTAGTTTTATTTTTTTAATTTATAATAGTATTTTTTTTTTTGGCTTTTTCATTAGTATAACTATATATTTTTTAACTTTTTTGTTTTTCATAACATGAGTTCAAAACTGCACATCACTACTTCAAGATGAAACTCAATATAATGTAATAAATGAATGATATATTATAATGAATATTACTAGAGACTTTTCAAAAATGGTGATTAAGAATTATTATTATAATTTTTTAAATTTTTATTATTATTCTATCTCTTGAAAGGAGATGGCCATATCTCAATTTAATTAGTTTTTCCTCAGAAAAAATTATTCTTGATCTAAATAAAATTGCATCACTATTAACTAGATGTTATTATACAATTTTAACAATTTTTTTATCTGAACATAGTTGAAAGTATGTATAAATTAAAGTGTTTCCACATAGTCTTATTATTATCCCACCATTATTTTCACATTTAGATTTCATTATAACTGTAAAATAAGTTTTTCAATAATTTTAATAATACCTTAATATTTAATAATTTAGCTACATAGTAGATTTTTTATCCTTTTTTATATGAGGCTTATTATATAAACACTACTTTTAGATTTTATCAATTTTGATGTCTGATAATTTAAATTTTCATTTAACTACCCAAATTATATCAAAAAAAATTCAAAAGTATATTTTTTTAATGTACTCTTTTTGATAAACTTATCATTTATTATAGGTTATTCTTCAACTATTTATTGTAATTAATTACCCACTCATTTATGGTCTGTTATTGTTGTTCATTACATACAGACAAAATAGGGATACTCTCATATTATATTGGAGTTTTAAATTAAAAAGTAAATACTAGTGGCTGGTATTAAATATGAAGTTGTTATAACTAAGTTGAACATTAATTAATTATTAAATGGCATTTTATATTACAAATTTTATTGAATGTATATAAAAATAACACTCAAGAAAAAAACTGGCTGTGCAATGCACTGCATGCAGCACATGCAGCCTGCATTGCTGCTGCATGCAATGCGGGTTTCTGCTGCATGCAGCGCGCATTGCACATGCTGCGCATATCTCATGCAGCTGACTTGATATCAGCTGCATGAAATATGGTAGCGATTGTGCAAGGCGCGTTACTTGCAGCAGCAACGCGCGTTGCACACTGCTTTGGCCACCTCCCAGCCTAGTAAATTAGCTGGGAGGGTGGCAAACATTACAGCAAGCAATCAAAGTTGCTTTTAGCGACTTCGATTGCTTGAAAGAGACACTTCCAGCCAGGGGAAACCTGGCTGGAAGTACTAAATTGCAATGTAAGGGACCCAAGCCAATTTCAAAGGCTTGGGTCATAAATTAAGGTTTCTAAAAAGCAGCCAGTATAAATCTGGCTGCAATAAAAAGTAAATTTTTTAAATAAAATACATAAAAAAATAAAAATTTGTTCAAATAAAATATACAACACTCTTCAGCCAGTAAGAAACAGCCTTCCATTGTTACACATAGAAACAAAATCAAATGTTTCTTTCATCAACATTGGCCATGTTTCAATATTTTGAACCAAGTAAGATCAGGAAAAAGGTCACGGCAAAAAAGTTGCATAATTAAAAGTCTCCCAATTTAATATGGTGCGGAGGTTCATATTTTAGAAATAGGTGGTGCACATTATAGTTTCCTTTAAAAAAATTCAAAAATGAATTAATTTTGGCGCAATGTAAATTTAAATGTGATGAGTGTATGTTTTTTATCTACGTGAAACATGGTAGCTAGAATTATGTGGCATCAATTTTTTTTAGATGTGAAATTCAGTGTTCCACAAATGTGCATCTGTACAACATGCAGCCAAGTAAATTCTAGCTGGAATTAGTATATGCATAGGAAAAAATGATCATGCTGTGTACAGTGCCTTGGCAACATTATTCTTGGAATTTAGATGAAGTTTATCATATGACTTGGAGAGCTGCATTTTTTTGAAAATGTGATCAGTGAAAATTCATGATATATACATCTGTTTGCCACCCAATTTATTTTTCCTTTCTCTTTCTCACTTACCTTTTTCAAAAATTATCAATCATATTTTTGTATTATCATTTTGAATTATTGGTACTATTTTCTTGACCTTATCTGATTACCGGTAAGCAAATTTTTCTTGCTATTTCATTTCATATCATTTTGGTTTGTTACACTTTTTTACACTTTTGACAAGTTAATCTAATGATTCTAATTCTGAATATATTTTTATGGTATCTTTTACTGTACCCTTTCGATTCATTATAAAATAATTCTTTTTCAGTTAACTTAAAGTTTTTTTATTTGTTTGTCAATTTACTTTTCTTTATTCCTTATCAAAAATGTTCAATTTATTTATCTAACCATTTATTTTTTAAAACAGTGATTATAAAATAAACTTTATATTTAATTTTGATCAATCAGCTACAAATGGAAGAAGATTTTATAGACATGTAAGTTCATGTTTTGCTTATCATTTTTCTATATTTCTTTAATACTTTCTCAAACATTATATTATTAATATGAAAAGTAAAACATCATCTCGTACTTGCTGAAAGCATACAGGATAATGTTTTCCTTTTATAATAATAATTAGATTGTTTGTACTTTACCTTTAATTTATTGATTTTTAAGTTGTTTCAAAGTCTCGTACTTGCTGAAAGCATACAGGACAATGCTACAATTTAAAAATTAATAATTTATTGAAGTATAACTTTCTAAGTCAATATATTGATCAGAGCAAGATTTTTCATTTTATATATGTGGATATCATAATTCCGTAAATTTTTTAATATTACTAGTGTATTGGAGTTATACTTTCATTATATTATTAATATTAAGTGTAGAGCCAAATCTCGTACTTGCTGAATGCATACAGGATAAAGCTATACTCTTTATATGTATAATTTAATAAAGTATACCTTTGAAACGCTTTCTTAATATTTGAAATAAAGAAAAAGTATATAAATTTACTAATATGTAGATATGCTAACTTTTGTATTTCTAATATTGAAGATATGATAAAGTTAAAGGTATCATTGACTGATAATTGAAATTATGTTACTATTTTCTAATTTTTGATTTTTTTCTATTTTAAATCAAAATTGAATTCTCTTAGGATTGAACCATCAATGAGTAACGATTTGAAAAAAAAAATGGCCAGGGAAGAACTCTAACAATAGGTGGGCGAAAGACATTGCTACTGGAATGAAACTTGTAAACGCTCTTGGAATGGATACCAACGGGAAGAAGCCACATTTCTATGCACAATCTTATGCAAATAATATGACAGATTGCAATAATTATTACAATTTTTTTCCTGGATGTAGTATTTATAAACCAAAAGGTGTCTTAATACCTAATGTTCTTGTGCAGACTTTTGAAATTCATGAGCTCAAAGAACTAGATATGTTAGAAGCTACGGTGCAATGCATTAAGGATCTTTCTTACTGCGAACATGAAATTAAAAATAATGGTTATCATCAAAGAGCTGGTGGTTTTGGAAAAATGTTTGGTGGTGGCTTTATTTTAGATAGAAAGAAATATTTACATATTCGTAAGTATCACTTTTTTTAATTTAAATACTGAATTTTTGAATGCTTTTCCTTGCAGATGAATACACTGATGATATTGTAAAAACGGATGAATATAAAAAACGAATGAAGAGGATTGCAATGTACTTTGAATATTTTTTTAAAAAAATATCATATGTAAAGTACAATGAGGCAACTAATCTTTGCGCAAAACTTGGTATTCCTGGATTTTCAAAAGTTTCTAGTGAAGAAGAGGGTGTACCGTTTGCTAGTAATTTAACTTGGACATCTGGACGGAATGGTAATGGGTTCTCTAATGAGGTTCATCTCGATAAGGATGCAAGTGAGTATACTTTAGGAATATTTTTTCCTAAAGATACAGAAAAAAACACCATTCATATGAAGTATGATAAGACCCAACCACGTCAAATAGGCGGAGAACTTATGTTTCCCGAAATTCGAAGTAAAATCAACTTTGAAGCAACTAATGGAATAACAGTGACATTATGGCCTGCGAATCAACTAAGGCATTTTACCTCAAGATGTCATGAAATTCCTGGCTTCACTAGGATAGGTTCTTCTATTCAAATCAGCACTAGACTTTTTCATGCTATAGAAAAGCTTAATGTTTTTGATATTGATATTTCAGAATACTTAGAAATTAAAAAAGAAAAATTTAGGTTAGAATATTTGATTAGTGCTTTGAGAGTTTTTTTGAAAAGAGATGACTTAATAGAGGAAGAAATAGAATCAGCAAAGTATTATTTATCTAATGTTAAGACAAATCTAAAAAATCTAGATATATAAATATTAAAAATTTATATTATATATACACAACTTAATGCAAATTTAAACATGATAAATACTGGGAGTAGCTGTAACATTTTCAGTTTTGATAATTATAGTATTATCTATTTTTTTTATTTGTGAAATAAAATAATTTTTTTTCATAATATTATAAGAAAATTTGATTTACTTTTGAGGAAATATATAAGTTGTGAAATCTTTAAATGTCATTTTTATTAAATTGGTAGCAAAGGTTCTAAAATGAAAAAACTATAATAAAGAATTTGAAATATATTAGCCATAAAAATGTGCTTTTAATGCTACCAAATTAACTGTATAGTATTTTAGGTCAAACAGGCTTATTAATAAAAAAGTTAATAATAAAGAGTTGAAGAAAGAATTTTGAATCAATAATAGATTAAATTGTATTTTTTTAAGAATGTACTCATTTAATTATTTAAATTGTTCTACTTCTGATTAAAAATGTTACAATCAACGAAAATATTTGTAATAATTAATAGATTATATAATATTAAAGGTAAAGTAACAAAACTAGAGCAGTTATCATATTTTTATATAAACAATAAAATATTTAAGAATTTAATACAAGTATTTGAAATCATATAAGTAGATTTTAAAATCTTTGTTATTGCTGGACTTACAATAATTTTTTTTAATAATTAATTTAGAAAATCATGTCAAAGGTTACTTAATAAATTTCAAAGATGGTCACATTTTTGACGTATTTGAAGGAAAATAACTTGAATTATACAAGATATATCATATAGACAGAACTTTATCTATTTACATGTTGGAATATTAATTTATTGAAAGGCTATGTTTAGCAAAAAAAGGTGATACTGGCTGAATGGAGCTCCAGTGATTAAGAAAATCTGCAGAAATAGCCCTAGCATTTCCCGGAGGACTTGGGGTATCAAATTTTAAAGGTAATGGATGACACTTGCCTATAAAAGGTTTTATTAATGTTAAAATATAGTTATTTAAATTTTTCCAAATTATTTCTTCCATCAAATGATTTTTTTTTTCATGTAAATTAAGAAACTTAACTTCTGATATTACCTCCAAGCAATCAGCTGCTGAAGCCAATCTATGATCTTTAGAGCTCAGAAATAAACCACGGACACCATCAATTATATAGAATGTGAAAGATTGATATCGGTGGTGGGAGTATTCAGAATTTATTTTGTTTAGTGCAGCCTTTTGTTTCTCTCTCATTATAGTCAGTTCAGTATTTTCGTTTTTCTCACTTGATTGTTGAGCTTCACTAGTCTTGCCACTTGATATTTTTGCAGCACAATATTTTGATTTAAGAATGATGATTGACATAATTATATCAATGATAATATTGCTGATTTGAAGAAGAGTTGACATTGATATATCACGGGTTTGAAGTGCAGTGGGACCAACTTCTAAGCCATCAGAAATCGGACTCTTCAGATTTGAAAGGTGAGCTAGAAGCTGAAGACCACGTTCAATTGGACAATCTGAGTTAATGTTTTGATGTGATGGAAGCTGGCTGAATTCATGTGCGGTCAGATAAAGTGAAGATGATATAAGAGATACCCATGAAGAACGGCAGTGGTCACTTGGGATCATTAATCTCATGAGCATTCGGATAAGATTGGATTCAGGGTGATCCGTTTTCTTTGTTGAGGAAAGAATTTCAGTATTTAAACCATCAGGATCACATAAATCTTCCATTTTTTTGAAATCAATATTATCGAGTACCCATAGCTGTGAGCTATCAATCTCTAAAAAAATATTTGCTACAAAAGGAAAAAAAAATAAGTAAAAGAACAAAAGTCAAGACTAAAAATTATGGTAACTTACATAACTCAGTAAGTTTTGAAAGCCAATCTTCTCCACAAGATTTTTCCCAATGAAAAGTAAACATTGGAATATTTGACATGGGTTCTTGGGAAGAAGTAGAAGAGCGTAATTCGAGGAGAGTAACAATTTCCAACCACGACCTGAGGACCTTTGTCGTGCTGATTCTACCTTTATAAAAATTATGAATTTTACAGAATTCCTCCTGCAAATCAGATTCTTTTAGAACTGAGGGTGAATAAGTTAGAGGTTTTTTCGATATCTTGATTGGAGTTGATTTCATTGGTAGAGAAGCTTTCAAAGAGGTCAAAGTAGGTAATTTAGGAAGTGATGGGTATTGCTTCTTAGAAATGAAGGAATTTGGTGATGAGCTGTTTGAATCATCATCTTTATCAAACATATCAACATGTCTTGAAGAAGATTTTAAACTTTGCTTTTTTTGATGAACAAGCATAGCTTCATATTCTGACAGTTGATCATCGCTATTTTCATTGCTCTTTTCATCATCTTCATCAGGGAGAGGGCGTTTATGGATGGAACAATCTACAGCAGGTGAGTTTCTGGTACAAAATATCAAAAGAAAGATAAAAAGTACAATATGTAAGCAATAAAAGAGATATATGATTGAATTTTAAAGATAAAAGAATAACAATAAAAAAAAGGAAACAAGAATATACTCATTATCAAAACCTTTGCTTTTTTTTTGAGATTTATTATTTGATACATCAGAAAATTCATTAGCAGAAGCCAGTTTAATACGTCGAACAAAAGAGGAGCCTTGGGATAATCTCTTTTTCTTGGAGCGGATAACAGGTCTTTCAAGATTTTCCTTAGAAGTTGAAGCATGAGTTGAAGCTGATGGTTCATCTGTCTCATCATCATCCCTAATGACAATGACTTCATCAGGAGAAATCATACCCTCCTCATAAGCTACAAATATATATGAAGAAAAAAAAATATTAATAATCTTATCTACTAATTTAAAAGGAGACAAAAAAGGTGATGAACATACATTTTTCAAGGCTTTTCACATATTGGAGTAAGTCATTACAAGGGTTAGATAAATATGAAGGAGAAGGATTATTGTTAAGGATCTTGACAAGCTCTTCTGTTTTATCTCTAGACAATTCAAGTAAATTGCAATACTGAACTCTTGTTATTTCCTGCCTCTCATTGCTAAGTACAGGAGGGTTAGGTGCCATGCCATGTGGCAGACATGGTGCAAGCTCAAAAGCTTCAAAGCGAGTATCAATCAGAGAGTGGGATGAAACACATTCGGGTCCTGGAAAATCAATTTATTGAAAAAAAAAGATATAGAACATAAGTGAAATATATAAATTAAGAGATAGGAACATGATATACATACAAAGTGGAGGTGTAGGATTTTGTATACTAGACATATTTTTTAATGAATATTAAAAAAAAGTATTTGATATCAAAAAATTATGATGTAATATGATGAATAATTATAAGAAACTCTATTCTAGAAAATTGAAGTTGATAATTTAATACGATAAAAAATTGAATAAGATTAAAATTAAAGTGAGGATGAAAGAAACAGAAAACATAAAGAGGGGGATTTTATATTATTTGAGCTTTTTTTAACATGTATTATTCATAGTGGGGTAAACTGAGTAACATGCTAAATCACAATCTGTTTAGATTGAAGCGAAATTTGATGTAGCTAACAGAAAATACTAGTAATTCTTTGGGGACTTTTAGTGTGAAAAACAAATAATAACAAATTTATATCCCATATGCAAATTGCCACGGGTAAATACAAAATTTTTTAAATTAGAATTTACTCCTAAACAATGGAGATACACTTAATTAGTATATTATATGAAAAAAAAGGATAATCCTTTATGAATATTTGTTAAATTTACTTTCAGATGACAATGCGAGATTCACATATATACTGATATGCCTCATCAAACAAGAAATGAATTATAAATATAAAATTGGTAACATTAGAATTTAAGATAAGAATTTGTTTTTTAAGTGACAGGAGGAGTGTCAGGCTAGGGTGTGGGCACGGTGACCAAACCTTTGATAAACTTGAATACAACTAACACTACGCAATATAGGGGGTGGACTTGGTAGCAAGTCCTCAACCTGAACTCAGATGCAACTCAGATGGAACTCAGACTGAACTCATACTGAACCCATACTGAACTCTACTTGAACACCCACCTAAAACTGTTCTGCTGAGTGGTGTTCATCCCTGATTGTATGGTTCCTTTATCAATAGCTCAATGTGTGTTCAACCTGTGGTGAGTTTGGGTCCAAGGTTGTGGACTCGCTAGCAAGTCCGCCCCCCATATTGTGTGGTGTAAGGGAAAAAAATAATTGAATAGTTTTATTTTGCAATATATCTTAGTCTGCACAAGATATTGCATTGTTGTCCCTAACTATACCAATATTGTTACTTTTCAAAAGTTATAGGACTACTAAGTTGATAAAATATTATTATGAATCACCCAATGAAATACCTTAAGCAACATTCAAAATTATTAAAATATTAATATTCAATTTGAGATTTGGATTAGCTAATTTTTCACAACTTACCACAGTTTTGATTAATATAATAAAACTTGAAAAAAATTGTTGAGATAACCTAGAAATGGCTGCAAGAAAATGATGAAACATATGACTTGAAACTTAACTCATACACTATTGATAAACTTCATGGATCCTGATTAATTTCTATTGAAATTAATTTTGAGACTAGCATATTGAATTTTAGCTATGACCAAGTACTGTAAGTGCCATGGTTTGTATTCAATATATTGGTGTTGAAATTAATTTTGATAGGAATCAACAAGTATCATATGGCACCATGCATGAAACACTGACAGAAACCATCAAATTTATGAGGCAATGAACCTCATAATTTCGATCGAAATTAATATAGACCCCTGCATATTGAATACAAGCCATTTCACATGGACTACACAGACATAGATAAAATTCAACATGCATGGCTTTAAATTAATTTTGATTGAAATTAACCAAGGCATTAAAACATCAATTTTTATATGGTGTACTTGATCAAACCAGTTTATCTAACTGCTTAGCTTACCTATACTTATAGGAATTTTATGCATAGTCCATGTCCATATTAATTTCAATCAAAATTAATGTTGACTAATACATAATGAATACATGCTATGCCACTTACACTTGCCAGGCATAGCTACCATTAAATATGCCAGTATCAAAAATTAATTTCGATCAAAATTAATGAGCATGATAATAATGAATTTCTGGAGTCAACTGCTTATTTTTATGGATGGTGCCTTGCCAACATTAATTTTGATCGAAATTACTTTTGATACTGGCATATTGCATGTATATATGCCTGGAAAGTGTAAGTGGCATAGTGTGTATTCATTATGTATTGGTCAACATTAATTTCGATCGAATTTAATGTTGACATTTGCATATTGAACCTAAGCCAGAAAACAACCCAGAAGATTCTTCATAAAACTTCCCATTAATTTCGATCAAAATTAAGGCTGACCATATACATATTGAATGGTAGTTATATCTGGTCTGAGTAAGCAGAGATTACTTATATTCAATATGTATTGGTCAACATTAATTTTGATCAAAATTAATGAGCATTTTGATCATGAACTTTTTCAGTCAGTTAGTTGTTTCAATGCATAATGGCATGCCAACATTAATTTTGATCAAAATTAATGTTGAAATGATATAATGCTTTTTTGCATGACATGTAAAGGACGGCAAGTACTTTTAAGTATTGAAATTTACTATACATGTTGAGGGTAAATATAAAATTTACATATCCATATTAATTTCTATAAAAATTAATGTTGACAAATACATAATAAATAGTAGATATGCCTGGCTAGTGTAAGTGGAATAGCTTTTTTTCAATCTGCACTTAGCAACATTAATTGCGATCGAAATTAAGGTTCATGATTATCATCAATTTATTCATTCAGTTGCTTACTGTTATGCATTGTAACATGTCAACATTAATTTTAATAAAAATTGAATTTGACATGCCACCAAGCATTTTTATGTAAGATGAAAAGTAGGGCACTCTATTCTTAAGTAAACACATTACAATGCATATTGAGCATGTAAATATCATTTACACATTAATATTAATTTCAATCAAAATTAATGTTGACCAATAAACATTGAACACAAGCTTTACAACTTACATACACCAGATATAACTACCATTCAATATGTATATGGTGCTCACTAATTTCGATCGAAATAAATGAGCAGTTTTATGAAGAATTTTTTGGGTCGTTTGCTGGTTTGGGTTCAATATGAAAATTTCAATATTAAATTCTATTGAAATTAATGTTGACTAATACGTAATGAATACACACTATGCAACTTACACTTTCCAGGAATAGACACCATGCAATATGCCAGTATCAAAAGTAATTTCGATTGAAATTAATGTTGGCAAGGCACCATGCATAAAAATAAGCAGTTGACTCCAGAAATTCATGATTATCATGCTCATTAATTTCGATCGAAATTAATTTTTGATACTGGCATATTTAATGGTAGCTATGCCTGGCAAGTATAAGTGGCATAATGTGTATTCACTATGTATTGGTCAACATTAAATTTGATTGAAATTAATATGGATACATAAATGTGACATAAAGAGGTATGGACAATCAATTTGTTGAAAATACGTTTTTATATCTCATACATTATTTGTTTTTCTTAAATAAAATGTTACTCTCTCTCAATATCACTTTATAAAATTTACCAAGCTGCTTTGAAAAAAAACAGAATACATAAAATTCAATATAAGATAGCTATATTACACAGAAGATCACCGTTATACCTAAGTTATGATGATGTTGATGCTCTATTAATTGATTCCCAAATCTTAACCAGATCAATATCAGCTCCAACCCCAAGTGACTCACATTCATTCACAGATAATCCTTGCAAAAATGTTGCTGAATAGCAATTCTTGGGGAGGTATTTGGGAACATTGAATATACCATTTTGTGCAACTGTCCTTTCTGATGACTGTGAATATGTTTTTAATGCTGATTTTTTTTGAGCTGGTGTATGGGCTAAGTCCTTTGTCATCTTATCCATTTTTTTAAACAAATAATTGAGTTCAGGATTTCACCATCCAAGAATAGCTTGGATAGGTGCAGTTGGGGCTGGTGCTGGGCCTTCCTCGATATCAGAGATGCACCTAGTATCATGAAAAAGCACAACAAAACCTGGCACATCACTGCAGAGATCTCTTGCTAACTTGTAGCGTGCACTAGCAATCTGAATTCCAACTAAATCAGCTTCATAATAACAAAAAGCAAAGTAAAATAAAAATTTTACCCTGGTCCGATAACGTTTTACTTGTGCCCTTGCCCTCTTTTCAATCTTTTCTCTTGCTACCCTTTCCTCTTCTTGCCCAAACAACCTTATCATCTCCTTCCCCTTATTAACTACCCATTTCTCAATAACAAATTGAGTGAACTGAAGCTTTGACTGATCGATTGTATTCAAGGTGGTGAGCCATCTGGTACAGTGGTCGCATACTATGCTTCCCATGACTTGATTCCAAGTTGATTCTGAAAAATCACGGCAAGTCCAATCAAACGCAAATTTCCGAAAACCTTTTTCTTGCAATTCACGCTCTAAGTTTCTTTTGACAGAAAGTGTGATTGGTGCTCCTCCTTTTAGTCCTCGAGGCTCAGGTGCTGGAAAAAATTCGGGTAGTCGAATTTTGGATCGCAAGAAGGCTATAGAATTGGTTATCAGAAATTGTTGATCAGCTGCAGAATTGGCACGGTTAGAAGATTGGACTTGGGTTAGGACAGTTTTAATGGTTTTTAGTTTGAATTGGCTCCAATCTTTCCAATTTTCAATCTCCAAAGGTGTTGGGCTCGCAGGATATTTTGATATTTGTGTTGGTCCCCCAAGACATTACTTCAGAAAGTGGTAAATATTTCTATTTAGACTGTCTGAGCTCCTGGGAACATCATTCCTTCTAACTAAGCCTCTTACAGCCCTTAACCCCCGTTCTCGCTCATGAGACTCTGCTGAATTGAGTCTGTGGTAATCACTGATACCCATAATGATTGAGGGACTCACTAACAATTCAAATAAGTTAATTAAATTGGTTATTTTTCAATAAAAGAATACACTACAAATTTGACTTACCTGCTCCACTTGTGCTTGCTCCTTGGTTAGGCTGAGCAGATGATGATTGGTCTCCGAAAAATTCCCTCAATACTTCACTAGCCCAATCTCTTCCTAGCTGATCAGCTTGCTGATTAGCACTTTCAGAAGCAGAAGGATGATTGGTATTAAAATTTCTCGGTTCTGAATGAGACTCTTGGCCTGGATTGTGATTAGGTGGTGGGTTAGGATTAGGTGGTACAGATTGAGATGCATCTGGAGGTGGATTAGCAGAGGGTGGTGGAGGAGTATTTCCAGTATTAGTATGTTGAGGCGGAAAACAATCAGAATCGGTTGGGTCAACAGACATCCCTTCAAAATTATCATCCATAATGAACTGTAATAAAATAAAATAAAATAAAAATAATCAGTTGTTAAAATTTATACCTATCAAAGCTAAAGTAAAAAAAGATACTATGTATATAGTCTTGTAAACGTGTATGTTCTCCTGTCGAAAAATAAAGTGAATAATATATAGCTATCAGCTAAAGTTGGAAGGTCAAACTATTTATAGTAGATGAATGAGCAAGAAGATCATTCATTAAGTAAAAATTTTATCATATTTCTCATTATCATGATTTTATTTCTTTCATTCTTACATTTAAGATAAAAATGACTCATTGAAAGCATGGGTTCTCTCGCAATAAAAGCAACCAAAGTAATTGTTCACTGATTTATGATAAGGTAAGTTGGATGCATTGAATTTTTTAATCGAGCATTGAATTATTTCTTTCACCATTTACAAATATCACCAATCCTACAAATTTCCCTAATCCCAAATTAACACAAAGATGTTAGTCAACAGAAAATAAATTTGATTAATTTTTTCACTCACTACTGTCTGCAGTCCAATGGCAGTGACAACCTCGTCTTTGATTCCAAACATTCCTTTTTTGTGCTTGACAGTAGCTGCATGTCCAATTATTGCATCTTTCTTAATCACAATTTGAGTTGCTTTGGCTACTCTTACTAACCGACAATGCACTTGTGGGAAAAGCTCATAGGGATCCTTTGATGTTTCTTCTGGACAGAGCTCTTTGAAAGGACTTACTATTAAATATATTTGATCAATCTCTTCCTATGATCTGAAAAGATCATCAATTTGCCCAAACTGGCTATCTTTTCCATAGTAGAATTCAATTGTTGAATTAGCAATGTGTCGATGGTAACTAGTAAACCTCTTTCCATGTATCAATATGCTTGCTACATTTTCAACTACCTGATCCTCACTTTTCTCCAATGGTGTCAAAGCACGTCTTGAAGTTTCTTTTCCCATTTGTGCCCTTACCCATTTAGTAAATAATGCCATACTTAGATGGATCCATTTGTTTTGTTTATCGAGATCAATATGGATTTTTTAGTCTCACATTGATCATTATCTTCAGCTTCAGCAAGATCTAATACCCTAGACTTCCGATACCAATGTTTTAGCATTGTTAGCGGTATCTCTCCTGGGGTAAATATTAATAAATTAGCACAGCTGAGTTTTTAAATCATTGCTTACAAACATTACATACGTGGATGGTGATTGTTTGGAATTTCAGATAATATATGATTCACCCGCTCTCCAGACCAAGTAGCTGTACCTGATGGTGGACCAAGACGCTTTATCATTTCAGGATAATGTTGAGTGATATGCAGATTTGGCTTTGCATTATTATTCTTCCAACCCTCTTCAAGGCACTCACGATACTCTAACAGAAATTGATCTAGATCTTTAAGCTCATTAGTCTGTATATTTTTTAATGTCAAAAAATTGGTGATCAAGCATAATGTTACAAGTGACTTGAGAAGATAATATTCTCTTGGTTTATCAGCTGAGGAAGCTGAAGATTCAGATTCTTTGAATTTTTCAAACCAAAGGGGTATAAGTGACAAAGGGAAGTAGAGAGTATACAGCATGTGCCATTCTGCTGCCTTGAGGGATCCTGCCTTTTTAGATCCTACTGATTTTTGAACTCGTGTTAGCCAGGAAGGTCTTCTTACTTGATCAATCATCTTCCATACAACCTGTAGCTCTTCTGCTGTGATTCGTGGATTACTACTACCTTCATTTTCTTTCTCCTTACCTTTCCTTTTATTTTCTTCATCTCTAGCTGTCTCATTTGATGAGTGAGATCCTTCACTCTGTGATATGCTAATACTTCTTTGCCTTAAGTTATACAATGAATTCCTACTGTCACTGCTGTGAGACTGTATTGAGGCCACATCGCTATATGGAGGAATAAATTTGGAGCTGGATGACCTACTCTGGCTTCTTGATCGATTTGTTCCCAATCCTTCATTATCTAGTCTATGATGACTTGATGACTGTCTTGAACTTGTACGTCTTTGCCGCTTGTGCTGTCTCGTGTGTCCTGTATCATCATCATCATTATTCGTGGTGCTTAAGCTACTTCTACGTTTTTTTGAATGTTTGTGCAGTGAAGTATCAGAAAAGAAATCATCATCTTCTTCTCTTACATGCCAATTTTTATCCTTTTCCAGCTTTCTTTCTAGATCTTTTGCTGCATTTTGGATTTGAAAATAGCTTAGACTGTGATCTTTTAGGTTGCCAATCATATGTGAATGCATAACATCAATTGAGCAATATTCAGTTGGACACCAATATTCAAGGTTATTCAGCTCACTCCATCCTACCCCATGATTTTGAACAATTGATACACGCTCCCAATGTGACTTAGAATTTTTCCACTTTTTTGACCAGCACATATGATCCTCATGATTCCGTAATGAAAAATTTCCCACATTCTTTTCACTAATTTCATCTTTAGAGATATTACAGAAAGAGCAGAACATTTTTGCAGAGTGACTCAAAAAGCCAGCCAATTTTTGTATTTCAGGAATGTCACCTATCAAAGAGAACAATGCAACTCTTAATTTCCGGCCTCGTGGATAAAGATGTGTCTTTTCAATCAATATACCATCCCATAGAGTTTGTAGATCATTAACCAGTGGTTTTAGAAGGTGATTTAGCTGTTCACTTGTGGGTTCTGTTGGTCCGGGTATAATAGAATACAAAAAAAGATTTTCCATTTTGTATCTATCTTCTTGAGGTAGGTTCATACACACCATCATAATATTGCCTACAGACTTATGATGACCTCCAATCCTATTGCCACCAGGCCTAAACCAGTCGACATATAAAGTAAACATTAAGTTGCCTGAAGTTATCGTATATTCATCATCATTGCTATCCAGAGCTAGAGTGGTTATGGGAAAGTTTTTCCAAATTAAACCATCACAAACATCCTTCATCAAATCACACTCTACACGTTCTGCCACAGGGGTTTTCTTCTCAATCAGAAGCTCAAATTTGAACAGTTTGATCTTTTCCTTAAGCCAGTCGATAAAAGAATGGTGATGAAATGTTTTAAGAGATAAGTATTTTACATGTTCTTGATGTTCCTCCATGAAATACAGCCTTTCATCACATTTAACTGCAATTTGTCCTGCTCCAAACATTTTTAAATAGCGCTTTGATGATGAAAGAAACGGTTGATTGCAACATAGTATAGATGGTTGAGATTCAGAGTTATACTCATAAAGAGCAAAGCATTTAGGACAGCATGTTTTAGTGAAAAATGATTGATTGAGCTTTAATCGACTAAAAACTGTATCTATCGAGCGTGGGACCAGGCGGACAATGCTATCAGAATCCAGTATTCCACTATCACCTAGAAGTTTGAGCTTCTTAATTTATTCATCCAAAAATTGAGTACAACCTTCTTTGCTCAAATGATGAATCAGAGAAAGCTTTGCTGCCTGCCACATAATTATTTGCCTATACCGTTCCCCAAGATTTGAGTTTCTAGAGACTGTTGAAGATACTTCTGCCCCCAATAGCAACTGCCCCTATGTAATAAATCATTGAAACATCATAAAGACTTTAATTCTAACATTGAACTATAGATATACAGATTACTGTTTCTTTGGAGCGGGAACTTCCAATGTTAAGTGGATTGTTGGAAGAAATAACCATCTGGGCCTTCCTATTTCTTTCCTCTTGATGTTTTGCATAAGAATTAGAGCTTTTGAAAGCCATACCAACTTCAAAGGACCCAGAAGAAGTTTGATACTTTCTATTGACACATCCAAGATCTTGACATTGACATACATGAAAAAATGGAGGCATTGTAATTGTGATAATTGTAGGAATAAGTTAGCTATTCGAAGTTACCAATTGAAGGTATTCCTTTTTTTGAAAGGCACTAGCTAATATAAGCTACATTTTTTTATCAAAAGAATATGATGGAATATGTGTTGAAATTATTTAAGTTTAAATGTTTAATTTTTAATCGGATAAATTATATATTAATTTAAAGTTATTCAGTCTACTTTATTTGTATTCTGTATACTCTCTGCATTTGTACAACAATGCATGCATGTTTATCAGAATATTTTCTATCATAGAAAAAATTCTGCTGTACGCACAAGCATCTTAATTATTTTTCTATCAAATGCCTTCTGAGTTATATCTAACTACCCTATAATTATTTGATTTTGATAAAAATTCTTAGTTATGGACTATAAGAAAAGTAATCCATATTTTTAACATAATTTTTAAAAAATTACCCCAAAAATCAAAGTTAAACCCAAAAATAAGTTTAATATTTTGTAAAAAACAATCACAAACATATTTCTTTCAATTTGAAAATTGGTCTGTACTAGGTAGAATTTTCTATAAAGAAAAAATCTAAAATACTTAAATAATAGATGCTACAAAAGTGTAAACCTTAAAGAATTACATAAAAGCTGAAACCTTGTATAACTTTTCATACATAAATGTGATGAAGTGACACTCTAGTCTATTTATTCAGGTTGAAAAAAATTACTCAATAGAATATGTATTACTATCATATTGGACCAAAAATAATTTTTTGGTAATCAAAAAATGAACATAGCCTCACATCTAACAAATTATTTTTGTGGAAGAATTTTTTGAAAAGAAAAAAAAATCCGTTTCTTAAATGAGTCTGCTTATATCACATAATCATTCTCTTTATTTTATACCATTCCTTTTGAGTTCAAGTTGCATATACAAATATAATTTATGCATATTATAATTCCATAAAGTCGAAATATTTCTTATTCTTAATTTTTGTGATATTTCTCCTTAAATCAACTTTGATCATAAAGTTTTGGAGCTCAACAATTTATCCTTCCTCTTTGTTTAACTTAATTGAACACTTTCTTAATCTAATTATTTATGAACCCTAGTAGCTCTTACTTTCCTCATGGAAGCCTGCCCACAAACACAAGAACACTTAATAGAATTTTTAATGAGACTTTGCCTCCATTCAATTCTCACTTTTGTAGATCTATACACAATTTTTGTCGTTCACTTTTGGATATGTCACCAGAATCAAATGGATGGAAACAATACCCTACTGAAGAGCAATTAGACAGATTTTCATCATTCGACATGAATTCTTGCAACATTGCCTTTGAACTACCTCATCCAGAATCAAATTCAGCGGTTTCGGAAAAGTTTCCACCAATTTTCCGTGAATCTTTTATTGAGCACCTTCGCATGTGTGGTTTCCCAGGATCAACTTTCGCTTGGAACCTAGATTGGTTTGACAAATGGAACCAGGTCTTGGCAAATATTCTCATTAAACACTGGGACAATGCCTTAAAAACCAATAATTTGATTGCATATCCAATTGACTCAACTCAAATTAGCTTCTCAAATCAAATAGGAGTTCTTCACCGTTGGTTTTTAGGTCATGCTGATAGATTAAGACTTGGGAAGGATTCTCATAGCTCTCAAGAAATAATCAAAGTGAGAAAGCATAAATATAGAATAAAAAAAAAGTATGAAAATCCCTTTTTTTTCAACCGTTTTTATTTATGACCTTTATTTCAAATAACAAAGATTCTTAGAATTCAGTTAACCGAACTAAACTTCTTAAACAACTTCCACATTGTGAAACTTATCACAACCTTTTCACAAACATCAAGTGTTGTTCAGACACCGAAATTGATAATGATGGATCGTTAAGACGTATCTTAATGCAATGGAGGTCTGAAGATTTTTCTAAAGTTGCACAATATCTTGACCAACAACACTTTGATATTCGAGATAATTCAACCTACTCTGGAAGTGTGCTAAAGGACTTGGCCTTGTACAAAAGAATCAGTTTGGTTTCAACATTATCCCCTAAACTTAATCCTTCTCATGTCCCCCGGGGTTTGCCGAATGACTGTTATTCTCCCTTATATCTTGCATCTCTAAATCCTCAACAACTCAGACTTTTAAATCCTCAAAATCCCATAAATTTACCTTCTCTCCTTGAAATTCTTTCTTCCTCTAATGTGAGTGATTGACAAACTCCCTTAATAATAGGTTTGCACACTCATACTCCTCATTTCCACTGTTTGGGACACTTAGCCTTGAAAACAAAAACATAATTTTAATGATTACTATTATCATTAAAATTTATAGAAATGAAATTTGGCTTACATTGTTAGCTCCATTTTTTTCCTTTGAATCTTATACATGCTGAATTCTATACTTCCTTGTACAAAATAATTCAAAACATTTACTTCATTTTGCTGCCCCATTCTATACAGCCGATCAACAGCCTGTTGCTCAACTGCTGGATTCCAATTTGGCTCCTATTTCAACATTGAACATATAAAAAATTTAAAATTTTTGTTCTTAATATGAAATAAAAGACATTGAGCTCACCATTATATATACATTTTGAGCACACCTGAGATCTATACCCACTCCTGCAGCCTGAATCGTTCCAACCAAAACTTGGCAATTTTTATTAAAATGGAATTCATGCATATTTTTGTCTCGCTTTGTCCTGCTGAGTTCACCCGTAAGCTGGGTATACCTAATATTGTGTTCATCTAAAGCCATTTTTATTCTATTTTGAAATATTAGAAAATTGTTTTTAATAAGTCAACACAATTTTGTAAAACAATTCATTATAGAATCACTTACATCTGCAAAAAGTCTGCAAAGTTGGAGAATATAACAGCTTTTGGAAAATTTATATCCCTTTCACCAGACAAAAAGTTTTTTAAGTGGCCTATAAGATGACAAATCTTTGCGGAATGCTGCCAGGTGAAATCAAAAGTTGGAGTTTCATCCAGATTTTCGTAGATTGGATGGTTGCAGAATTTTCTTAAAATCATCAGCTCTCTTAGAAACTCAGTTGAGTCCCAAGGGAAGTCAGTGCTTCTGGAGGGCCCATATCGCTCAGTGAGTCCTTCTTGAAGCACATCAAGTTTAGACCTCCATGGATCTGCTAATTGAACCGATATGCCCCTTTGAATCTTTTTTGGAAGAGACAAAATTGCATCCTTTGTTCTACGTAGGCTTATGACTTTCATTAAGTGATTGATTGATTTAATAGAATTAGCCTTTAATTTTTGCAAACCTGGAAAAAGGAAATTCTTCCATAACCAGTCTTCTTGCCACTTTTCGATTCTAAGAAAAAATATGAGACTTTGAAGGTCAGTGGGCCTGTTCTGAAGTGGAGTTCCAGTCAAGCATAGTCGGTGTTGGGATTCCAAGTCAAATATTGTTTGAGCCCTCTGCGAGTAAGGATTTTTAATGTAACTAAAAGAATATTTATAAAAATTGATTATAAAAATTAAGTTTTAAGTTTTAGATATAGAAATGGGCACTAACTGAGCTTCATCTAAAACAACTCTATACCAAAAGAGCATTTGAGTCACCGGTATCTTTTTTTGGCTTTGATTTTTTGACATCTTTGGGCTAGCTATTTCATAGGTCGTTAAAACAATAGCAGTGTCCTGTAGCTCATTGACATTAGTATTTTGACAATCCTTCCCATAAAGAACCTTGAAAGGAAGCGCATTATCTTCAAAGTGCACACTTATTTCATTGATCCACTTCGATGGTGTTGCCAGGGGGCATATAATCAGTGTGGCTGAACTCCGATTAATACCTTCTTGATTTTCTGATACCTGGAATTGTCTTGCTTCACCTTGAGTTGCACTTATAAGAGAAAGAGTTGAAAGTGTCTTTCCCAAACCCATATCATCAGCAAGTATTGACCCGTTTCCTTCAGGCGTTAATTGATTGTTAGGAAACTGATCTTTATAGTCATCGAATCTAGTTCTAAGCCAATGGTTGTCCTGGTGCCTCCACATGATATCCAACTTTTCCTTTAACATTTTCTCTGTCAAGGTACACTTTTAGTCTAGAAGATTTGGTACGTAGTTCTACGAGGATTTATAAGGCTTAAATGGATTTTTAACAACTTTGTACGTATTTCTTCATTCAAAGGTGAATGTTTTACTCAATAACAGAGGTAGGATTAAAATATTAATATAATTTATAAATTAGAATTACGCTATTGTAAGTACTAATGATATAGAATATAAGAATAAGTGTTTATTTGGTTATTGTTGTAATAAAAATGGTTTGGTAAGATAGAATGATCAAAAGACAACAA
Organism: Hemileia vastatrix; assembly: GCA_030280995.1. Classification (NCBI taxonomy): domain Eukaryota; kingdom Fungi; phylum Basidiomycota; class Pucciniomycetes; order Pucciniales; family Zaghouaniaceae; genus Hemileia; species Hemileia vastatrix. The sequence continues at coordinate 49,797,451 of JASXTE010000001.1, forward strand.
AAGAGAGGCCTTTTATAGGCAAAGGAGAGACAAAGCACGGAAATCAAATTCTAAAAACAGTAGGGAAAAAGAGAGAAAAAGAACATTCCAGAAAGAGTATTTCAAATAATAAAGTTATTCCAAAAAGAAGGCGTCAAAAAAGATGTATTTACAGAGTATGTCAGAAATACATCAATATTTTTAATATTTACTGTAAATGTCAATTCCAAATAAGAAATTTGATTTATTTTTATATATTTAATATTATTTGAATATTTAAATCTTATTTTATCTTTGTATTTTATTTTTTAAATATAAAGTTTTATTTTTCCCAACCTGTCAGTTTAGCACGGTGTTAGAGAAAATATAAGGGACAAAATTATAATTATAATTTTACTTATTTATTTAATTAATTAATTTAATTTTAACATTCTGTAACTAGTTAATTTATAACTAATGTTAATTTAACTAAATGATAATTAAATAATAATTAAAGATGATAAGGTGCGGCTTCATCCAGTAAATAATTACTTATTTCACTGGGTAAGTCTAGTAGCCTGGCTGACACTCCCTTACTCTAAAAAAAATAATAATAAAAAAATGCTATGATTTTTTCTTCTTATACTTTTTTAGTAGAGTAGGAAGATTAGATATCTCCTTCCCAGCTATCCAAGAATCATATTCAGATGATTTATTCTTGAATCTCAATAAGTATTCTGTACCTTTCTCAGCAGTGACTATTCTGTCATTTAATATTTTTTCAATTTCTGCTGTCTCAGTGATTTCATTTGGGGTTTTCTTTGGTCTACCCCTCCTTCTTGGAAATAAATCACTATTGGATGTGTAAGGTTTCAAAAGAGATATTGGAAAAACAGGATGTTTTCTGTCATATGGGGAATACAGAATAACTTCAACTGCATTATCTCCAATCATTCTTCTGACAACAAAAGGACCAACAAATGGATCTTTTAATTTGTTATTACCTTGTAAGTTGAAGTGGACTGTAGAAATCAACACTTCATCACCCTTTTTAAAAGTGTATTCTTTATGGGATTTGTCCCATCTTTTCTTCTCATATTCAAATGATTTTTCAATACATTTTTGAGCATGATTTCTGCATAGTTGTTGCATTTGAAGAAAAGATTTTACACCAGGATGTATATCCAATTTAGGTATTTTGTTATTGAGAGTTTGGGCAGGAGTATTAGGAACATATCCAAGCCAGAGCTCAAAAGGCTTCCTTTGAGTAACAGAATGAACAGTGCTATTATAAGAAAATTCTAACCCAGGAAGTAAGGTAACCCAATCATGAGTGAATCTGTCATTATCTTTATACTCAAGGCCAAAGGCACAATATCTTCTTATCATGTCCTCTAAAGTCTGAATCATTCTTTCAGCTAAACCATCAGTCTGAGGGTGATGGGCAGTAGAAAGTTTCAGATCACAACCACAAACATCCATCAGAGACATCCAAAATTCAGAAGTAAATTTAGGGTCTCTGTCAGAGATTATGGCTTTAGGAAAACCAGCAGTATTAAACATATGAGACCACCATAAGAAAGCTAATTCTTTCGTGGAAACATCCTTGTGGGTAGGGATAAATTTACACATTTTTGTGAAGCTGTCCACAATAACCCAACAAGAGTTATAACTGTCTTTACCAGCAATAGGTAATCCTGTTACAAAATCCATGTTTAATATTTGCCATGGGGCATCAGGAGGTTCAATATGTTGCATTAATCCTGCTCTTTTACCAGTTAATCTTTTTGATTTTTGGCATGAATCACAGGATTCAACATATAATTTTGTGTCTTCAGACATATTAGCCCACCAAGCAGTGTTCTTAATTCTGATCATTGTTTTGTCAAGATCAAAATGTCCAGCTAATATGTCATCATGACAAATTTTCAAGATGATTTCTTTCATAGAAGGAGGAATAACAATAACATTACTCAACTTTCTTCTATAATATAGATATCCTTCATCAATTGAAAATTTTTCTTTTTCCAAACCTTTTTGGTACTTTGGTGGAAGGGTTTTAATTAATGCTTGTATTGAAGCATTCTTTGGATCATTTAATATGGTGCATAACTTTTTCAAGTCAGTGTCCTTATCATATGATTCCAGAATAAGCTGTAATAGCTCTTCCTCCATATCAACCACATATATCCCATGGATATGGATAATTTCATCCTCAGGATCATATGCAGGATTTGAGTCATCATTTGGTAAGGGTAACCTTGATAACATATCCACATTTGAGTGACCAATACCAGCTCTGTGAATAATTGTCATTCTCCCTCTGTACTCTTGAACAGCCAGCTGCCATCTAAACATATGTCTATTAGGTGTTTTCAAGTTCAAAAGGGATTTAACTGCACTGCAGTCAGTGACAAGTTCAAATTTCTGGTCATCTAGGTAATAATGAAGCTTTTCTAGAGCCCATACTACAGCTAAACACTCTAATTGAGTAGCACCATATTTCAATTCACTATTTCTCAAGGTTCTTGAAATATAATAAATTACTACTTCTGAAACTTTATCATTTATCACTTGTTTTTGATGGAGGGCAGCACCAAGACCAATGAAACTGGCATCAGTGTACAAAACAAATGGTTGATCAAAGTCAGGTAAAGCAAGAATTGGTGCTGACATCAAACAATGTTTCATAGTGTCAAAGGCTCTTTGTCTTTCACTATTCCAGACAAAAGCAACATCCTTTCTAGTTAATTGGGTAAGGGGTAAAGCTATGACTTGGTAATTTTTAATATACTGTCTATAGTATCCACACATTCCCAAAAAACTTTGGAGCTCTCTTACTGTTGTAGGAGCTTTCACCTGTTGTATGGCTGCCACTTTGTTCTGGTCAACACATATCTGTAAGCCTGAAACAACATGACCAAGATCTTTTAAAGAATGGAAACCAAATTTACATTTCTTCAAAGCAAGTGTCATATTTATTTCGTCCATTTTCTGGAATACTTTACACAGGTGTTTAAGATGGTCCTCAAATGTTTTTGAGAATATAATGATATCATCAATATAAACCATCAGCCAACCTTCAATTATCTCTTGATGGAATGTGTTATCCATTACTTTTTGGAAAACAGAAGGGGCATTTTTAGGGCCAAATGGCATCCTAATATACTTATAAATACCCATATGAGTGGCAATCATCAGAAAGTTCTGAGAATTTTTCTCAACAGGTACCTGGTGATATCCCTTATTACCATCCAAACAGCTGATATATTTAGCACCCTGTAAAGTAGCATGTATAGAGCTGATTCTAGGTAAAGGATAGATATCATCAACAGTATAAGTATTTAGTGCTCTATAATCACCACATAACCTGGCTTTATCTTTCTCATAAGAAATTAGGACAGGTGAGATAACACAATATTTAGGTGTTTCAACTACCTTTTCAATAATATTCATTTTTAAAAGGGTAGAGATATTATCTTCAATATCTTTTCTCTTTGTGGGAGAAGCAGGATAAGGCTTCTTCTTTAAACTAGGTGGTATATCAGTTAATGGGCAAGACAATGAAAGTTTCATTTCCTCTTTAACTAATCCCAGTTCATGTGACCCATGAGCAAAGGCCATAGGAAAAGATTTTATCAAGTTAATGATGGAATCTTTATCCTCACCAGAAAGTTGTTCTCCAAAAGAGGCATTGTCAATTTCAGACATAAGGGCATGCATTTCCTTTGTAGATCTTCCTTTATATTGAACCACAGAATTACATGTGTTCAATTCTGGTTTTAATAATTTTTTAGGGGAGGAAATTTAAATTTTCTCTTCCCATTCAACCCCATTGTGAAACATTGGTTTGAAGGATCCAATTTTATGCCATACTTGGTTAAAATATCATTCCCTACAATAAACCAATTGCTCAAGTTATCATTTTTCATGACAACAAAATCACAAATAGCTCTTACAAAACCATGGTTATATTTAAAAAACACTGTGGCTTTGTATTTACCAATAAGGGACAAAACAGAGCCATACCCTCTCCAATTTTCAGAAATGATAGGCAACAGTTTAGATTTATAGTCTTGATCTACTGAGGCAAGTGCTCTTTCAGATACTACACTTCCACCAGCTCCAGAATCCAGAACAACTTCAATGCTGGTTCCATTAATCAAAACTGGTGCCTTAAGAGGGGCAATAACAATTGAGTTATCCTCAATGTTCTTTATGATCTCAGCATCCTCAACTGTAGATAAATCATTATTATCAATGTCAATAGTATTTAAATAATGAATATCTTCTTCCAGCATCAAGATTTCTTGTTGAGATTCATATGAAATATTGCTGGCACAATCACTTGATGTATCATCCAGTGCCACTGTGTCATCAGCATGCTCCTCTGTTTGTTCCACAAGATTTATCTTCTTGTCACAAACATGGCCTTTCTGCAAAGGCTTGTTGCACTTGAAGCAAGTGTTTGTTGCATACTTCTTTGGTGCAATAGGGGCAGAAGGTTTACCAACCTTTTCCAGAGGTTTTTGTTGGTAAGTGGAGGGTTTCTCCAAAGGGGTCCTAGGAATGAATCTTCTTGCATCATACTTATTGTTTAGAAGTATCTCATTGCAAGTATTAATGAAAGAAGAGGGTTCTTTGGAGAACTCAGTCCTAGCCACAATCAAGTCTCTCAGAGACATTGGTAATTTATAGAGGATCCTGTCCTTCCATAAATCAAACTCCATATTTGGGTCCATTGCCCTTAAGATTTTTACAAGTTTCATTAAAAACTCAATAGGTTTATCAGTAGAAGAGCTATATCTAGTTTCCTCATACTGCCTTTGTTGAGCCATTCTGAACTTGGAGCCACCAAATTGTGCTTTAATTAATTTCTTCCAATCCTCCCATGAATAGTCATTCCCATCCAGGAGAACAGATTCATACCACATCAGGGAAACATTAGTGAACAAAGAAATTAATTTGGACACAATTTCCTCATCTGGGAGTTTGTAAGAATTTTTTAAATTATCAATTCTGCAAATAAATTGCTGCCAATCAGAGGAAGAATCACCATCAAATGTTGGGTACTGGTCAAGTTTTGGCCAATTCTTTTGATTTGAAGAAGTCTCCTTAGTACTAGCTTGTTTCTGAGTAAGAAGCAGCTGTAATTTCTCTAATTGTGCTGAAATCTCATTGTTTAATCCTTCTGTTGCAGATCCTGGTGCATCATCAGTTTTTGATGGAAACTCAGTGTTATCAACAGGTATTTCTGGATCAATTTTTATTTTAGATGAACTAGCCACAGGTACTGGTTGAGAATCCTGCACTATATGTTCCTTCACAGAATTGTCAGAATATTTTTGGTCATTTAACAATGAGTTCAATGTTTCTTCAATGGTTTTTAGTCTTGTTTTCATTCTTGGAAGACTAGATAAACTTTCATCGACAGTTGCAAAAGATAATTGATTTTTATGTTGAAAAGATGACAACTGGTCACTCAATCTTTTCAGATTTATCTTATCTATCTCTACCTCCTGGCAACAGGCAGATACAGTATCTTTTAGTTTAGACAAATCATTTTTTATATTTTGCCATAAAGCAATTTTCTTTTCATGGGTTGCTTTGTAATGAGACAATTCATCAGAGACTCTCTGTGCTTCACTTTTTAATGCTTGATAACCCTGATCAGTTAACAAACTATTATATCTCTGAGTCAATTGCATATTGTTCATTATATGATTTTGCTTGGAAATAATATCTCTCAAGTGCTCATCATTAATTCTTGCTACATCCGGAGTGTTTCTCAATAAGGAAACTGAGTAACTTTCCAGACTCTCATAGAACTCAGGGTCAAGAGTTTCATCAATCACAGCCATATCAGGATTAATCATTGAGGTATCAATTAAAAGTAATGGATTGGATACATGAGATAACTGTCTACTATTCCCAGCCTCTATAGGTCTCAAGGTTTCATCTTGCCTTCCAGATTTACCTGAAGGAACAGAGTCAGCCACAAGAAAAGGCACTTGAGAATCAATAGAGGGACGTACCAGGGTTTGCTGGGTATCACCATATTGGGCTTCCTTCTTCTTTTGCCTCCTTGATAAGGGTGGGGAGGAGTGGGGTTTGCCTGGGTGGGCCTTGATGGACCTACCTGAGGTAATTGATGCTGATTTTGAGCTAAGTAGTCCCACTGTGTGTTGAGCCAGTCCCACTGCCACTTGGACACTTCTACCATCTCTTGGGATTGGGGAGCCAATTGTTGTTGATCCCTGGGAGGAAGAGGTTTCCTTTTCTCTTGGAGAGAAGTATTTTTTCTTTTCTCCCATTCTTCCAAGGCATCTACCCTTACCTTTAGTTTTAAGCTGTCTGTCTTTAACTCCTTTATGTGGGTTGACAGATTCTTTATCTGCTGGGACAACGGCATCTTTTTTATCTTGAAGCCTCTTGGAAGCTCTTCTGCTGGGTTTGTCCTGGGTTTCTGATCCTGAGTATTGTCCACTAGGATTTCTACTTCTTCCATTTACACATCCTGTTTGGGGCAAGGATTTATTAGTTTGAGAAATTCTTCTTGTTAAAAGAGAACTTACAGAAGTAGGCTCATCATAATCAATTAAGTCTAGTTCTTCTTCACGTGCAGTAAAACCACTTTGATCAGTCATTTTAAGATTCTACTGAAATGAAGGAAAAGAGACAAAATTAATTAGTCTTTTATTTTTAATTTTTATTTAACAGAAATAAAATAAAAATAAATAAAAAAAAATCTTTTTAGGATAAAAATCAACTTAAATAAAATTAATAAAACAAATTTAAAACCAGGATAATGCTATCAACTGTAGAAATAAATTAGAATTTCTATTAATTTTTATTTTCAGGATTTAAATCAACTAATTTATTACCAGGATTTATTGTCAACTGAAATAATCAAATATGAATCTTTATTAATAAAAATTATTTTAACTGATTAATTAACTACCAGGACTTAATGTCAACTGAAGTAATTTAAATATGAATTTTATTACTTAAAAAGATTTATTGGATTACCAGGACTCAAAGTCAACTGAATTAATGAAATGTTAATTATTTATTAAAAAAAATATAATTGTCAGGACAATTTGTCAACTGGACCAATTAATTAATCAGGACAAATGTCAACTGAAAAATTATAATAATTATTTTATTTAATAAAATATATTATTGTCAGGACAGTTTGTCAACTGGAACAATTAAAATTCAAATTAATCAGGACAATTGTCAACTGAAAAATGATAATAATTAATATTAATATATAATTATTTTATTACCTCTGGGACTAAGAACAGTTATTGCTCTATTATGGTCAACCAGGAAAAATAAAAAAAAAATATAATAATAAAATTAAATTCCAATTACCAGACACCTCCCCCTGCAAAATGAGCAAATTAATGCCACTTACAGAGTGCTGAGTAAAAGGAAATACGTAGCAAATGAAGAGTGAAGAGTAACCCACAAATAGTAATCACAATAATTACCACGATATATACGATCTTTAGTCAGTATATGAACTTAAGTTTTGGAGCGCGGTTTGATTCCCGTTCGCAGCAAAAACTTTTATCACGTGACGTATGACGTTTGTCGTTTTCTTGCCTCCACTCGTCCTTTACAGGTGCTTCTACGCCGATGGTCCTCTCGATTACGCCTCAAGTAACGTTGCGCCGTCGATATTTCGGAAAGGTTCCCAATTGTCAAGGTACACTTTTAGTCTAGAAGATTTGGTACGTAGTTCTACGAGGATTTATAAGGCTTAAATGGATTTTTAACAACTTTGTACGTATTTCTTCATTCAAAGGTGAATGTTTTACTCAATAACAGAGGTAGGATTAAAATATTAATATAATTTATAAATTAGAATTACGCTATTGTAAGTACTAATGATATAGAATATAAGAATAAGTGTTTATTTGGTTATTGTTGTAATAAAAATGGTTTGGTAAGATAGAATGATCAAAAGACATCAAAAGAGAGGCCTTTTATAGGCAAAGGAGAGACAAAGCACGGAAATCAAATTCTAAAAACAGTAGGGAAAAAGAGAGAAAAAGAACATTCCAGAAAGAGTATTTCAAATAATAAAGTTATTCCAAAAAGAAGGCGTCAAAAAAGATGTATTTACAGAGTATGTCAGAAATACATCAATATTTTTAATATTTACTGTAAATGTCAATTCTAAATAAGAAATTTGATTTATTTGTATATATTTAATATTATTTGAATATTTAAATCTTATTTTATCTTTGTATTTTATTTTTTAAATATAAAGTTTTATTTTTCCCAACCTGTCAGTTTAGCACGGTGTTAGAGAAAATATAAGGGACAAAATTATAATTATAATTTTACTTATTTATTTAATTAATTAATTTAATTTTAACATTCTGTAACTAGTTAATTTATAACTAATGTTAATTTAACTAAATGATAATTAAATAATAATTAAAGATGATAAGGTGCGGCTTCATCCAGTAAATAATTACTTATTTCACTGGGTAAGTCTAGTAGCCTGGCTGACATGCTCATTGTCAATCATAAAATTTATTGCTTGAAGTTTATGTGTTTTGAGAAATGTTTTGATTCCTTGGATAAGTTGATCAGCTTTCCAATCTTGAGTACTCTGAGATATTTGGAAAGAGCCTTCAAAAATTACATGCGGGATATTAAAAAAGATAGTGGAGTCGTAGTTCAGGATTGGACATAAATTGATTTGTGCAGAAGAAAATGCTTCTTTAGCAAGACTGATTAGTGTACTTGAAGAAAAGAGGCATCCCCAAAGTTGATACTGATTACCAAAAATACTGGAACCAAGTAAGCATGAAAATAGAAAGGCTTCATAGGATTCAAGGCACTTCTTTGGTTTAAATGGTGAGATCCAGAGCCAATGTCACCCAATAGTGGTCCAATGTGCTGACTCTGCACTTGAGAAAGATTACCGACAAGGGTTGGTTTTCTTTCTTCAAATAGTCCAAAAATATGAACATTCGAATGGCCTCGCTGTAAAATCGTGGGGGTCGGTGAGTTTTGAAATCTTGAAATTACATTCATATAAATTTGATCGTTTGTTATTGAGAACTGTCCAACACATCTGAGACTTGACATATTAAGTAAGAATAGTATCTGAAGATAGTGGTTGTTAAAAGAGGAATTGAAGCAAAAAATGAAGAATCAGTTTTGAATAAAACGACAAAATAACTTTTTAGCATATGCTATGCTAAGCTCATAATTCTTTCACATGTATTATTATTATCTTTTTAATAAATATTGGAAGTAAATCAATGATAACTGAAATGAATAATATGGCTTAAAAATAAATCTTGAGCCTATAGAGTAAATTTTGGTTTGTGGAGGAAGAAAAATTTTCTCAATAAAAATGTGCTTTATTGTTACATTATAATCACAAAATAGAATAATTTCACTCTTATTACACTTATTTATGTTTCTGTCTAATAGTAAAATGCTTTAGATGTCAGTTCAAAATCCAAATTGAAACTACTACCTAGAACAATGTCTTGATACTAACATACTTTTTGTAAGTCTTTGGACAGCCACTTATGGTGATCTCAATAATATTAAAATTGATTTGAATTGTATGTTTTATCAAATATCTATGTAGTCTAGTGTAATAATTGATATACTACAGTTTAACCTTCTGTTACCAACTTGGCAAGAAAGTATATGTAGATATTCTTAGAACGAATATCAAATTTTGCTTTCCACAAGATGGGAAAGTGAATGTTATGATATGTTAAGTGATATGTTCAAGCTTTTCTCAATTTGTGCTCAGCTCAAAATCAAAGTAATCACCAAGCTCCAAGAAACCTGTGATTGAGTTTGGTTGAACCTAGGTCTAACTGATTACCAAATCTTTTTCCAATTAATTTAAATCTGGTTTCACAATGAACTCCCAAAAGCCTTCCAACAGCTTTCCAACCACTTCCCAACATTTTTAAATGAGGGGTATTGCTAGAAATACCCCCCCAAATTTTCTGTGGTGAAAGAACACCAATTTATAGATTTGGCAAGATACCATCTAACATATTATATAAGTTTCTTTGGCCAGAAATACATGAAGAAACTACAATTTGAAATATGTCAATTTGTTCATGAAAGGTTATTTTGTGCATTTATATTATCTATTGTATTATTTCCAAGAGTTGAAAAAATTATATACTTATTTTATGACTAGATAATATTGAATATTATAAATCATTAAAATATCCAAAGAAGGTGCAAAAATCTTAAAAATGATGTTACAAAGACTTTACTTAAACATATAATTTTCAAATTCAATTGACATAATATATTTCACTATTAAATAAAAAAAATTCATACTTATATTTATTAAAATTAATTTCCCCTCTTCTTCCAAATTTTCAAAATATTAAAATGTAGATTTTTATTTGATTTAAGTAAATGAAGAGAATAACAGTATAGGAGTTGTAGATTTTGAGGATTCAAGGAATTTCCGTACCCACTCTTTGTAACATATTTTATATATTTTATATTTTTTGTATATTTATTTTGTATTACTATCTTCTTTTATTGTCTTTTTTTACTCCCTCTCAAGAATATCCCACCCTTTTACCTTTGAAATATTTCTTTATCTTCACCTCATCTTTCTCCCCAACCTTTTCACTCCCTTTGTCATCATTTTCAACCCCTATCCATATTTGCCTCTCCCTCTCCATGCCTCTCTACCCCTCTCCCCTCCTCTCCTTCCAGTTGGCTTAAATCCACATTTCTCCCTAACAATTTATTTTTATATACAGAAATAGGGACTGAGTTGAAAGGGAGGAAATTTGGGTTCAAGATTATGGAGGCAAGTTAAAGGGGAGGAATGGGGCTACAAGGTTTGGGGAGGCTGGAGAGAGGGGTGAGGAAGGGTATATGGGGTAGTAAAAATTTTGGGAAAGAGTTGGAAGGGAAGATTAAGGGTTCCAAGGCACTCTGAATGAAGAAAAGGGTTGGGGAGAGGTTGAGAGGGGTGAAATAGGGATCAAAAGAGGATGGCATACAATGGGGCTGGGAGGATAGCAAAAGGGATGGGGAGGGAAGACAAGCATGTGTTGATAGAATTGAAAGGGATGGGAATTGGTTCAAACAGAGTGTGAAAATAGGAAGATGAACTGTGTTCTTTGGGCAAAGAACAGAGTTCACTTATATAAAATATTAGCTAAAACATAGTTTTCAATTCTATCAAAACAGTTGTAGGTAATAGAAAAATTCACTGATTTTTTTATATGTAATCTGAAAGTTTTTAAAAAAATTATTTTATTTAAGAATTGTGATATTGTCAATAGATTTTTTTTGATCAACTTAAATTAATAAAGTATTATTTAAATAATTTGCTTCAAAAAATACTGGACATTGAGTAGACTCATGGAACAATTTTTTCTGGCTTCCTTTCAGTTATCCTCACACTTTCACTATGTTTTCAATATAGATCCATTATTATTTTTGTGATACTTCAAGTGAAATTTCAGTATTACTTCGGTCTGAGTTCCATCTGATTTCCATCTGACTTCAAGTTGAGGACTTTCTAGCAAGTCCCCCCCAAATATTGCATGGTGTGGGTCAAAAATTTGCTGTCATTCCTGCTTTAAAAATTCTGAGTTATATGATGTGTAAAGAAGAAAGTTTTATGGAAAAGAAGAAGATTGATAAAAAACAGTCATGGCTAAAACCTAAAATTACTAATGAAGTCAAGAAATTTTTGGGGGTGTGTGTGTATGTCAGGATTTTTATAAAGGATTTTTCATTTTTGGATTCACCTTTTAGGAAGCTTACCAGAAAATATGCAGACTGGGAATGGACTGAAGAGTGTGAAGAGGATTTTCAAAAGTTGAGAAAGGTGGTAGGTGAAGATATTATTCTTCACAAGTTGGATTATGGTGTTGGTGCTAGAAAAATTTATCTGGAAATTGACTCAAGCTATATTGCATCTGGTTCTGTTTTGCTATAAGAAGATAAAACTGAGAGGGTCAAGCCAGTAGTGCATGAGTAAGTGGTGTTTAATGAGGTGGAAGCTAGGTATTCTCAGAATAAGTTCGAATTGTGTGTTGTAGCAGAAATCTTGAAGAATCTATAGGTTGTTTTGTGGGGTAAGTATTTTGAGCTGAATTTGGATGCAATAGCTTTGGTTCAGATGATCAACATATCTAGACTTCCAAATTCTTAAATGACTTGGTGGGTGGCATTTATCCAACATTTTTCTTTTGATCTGGCTTACAAGCGAGGTAAAACTTTTACCATGCCTGATGCGTTTCAAGGAGACCACCTACAGATGAAGATTCTGATTCTGAATAGTTTTTTGAAGATTTTCCAGTGGTAAGTTCCAGCACAAAAGGTGCTGAAGATTTTTCTACCCTCCCCCATGAGGTTAAGCTGGCTGGTGATATTTGTGTTTCTGATAAAGTTTTAGATCTCCTCCATGAGGTTAACTAGCTGGACCTGATCTTGATTCTTGTGATCAAAATGTTTTTATTGATGAAGAAAGGGCTGTTATTTGGGATGGCTCAAATTTGGAAAATAGTTTTTTTTTCGTACACTGGACTCTCAAAAAATTTAGTGGAAAGTGAAGGATGTGCAAAAATTTGAATATTGGTGTCCTGGTTGGGCTGGTCAATTGGTTCATGTGCATTCTGGTGATTATTATGACAGAGTTTTTCACTTGGATGTTATTTTTTTGGATTTTGAAGATGAGACCTGTAGTCAGCCTAAGTTTTTTTTATGGTGGAATATCTGTTGACCTTGGAGAGTCCAGAGAGTTTTGATGATAGACTTGGTTAGAAATCAAGAAGAAGAGTCCATTATTTTATGTGTCAGGGAGAGGGTTGATGAGGAGGAGACATCTGAATCCTCAGTTTGTTGTTCCTCAGAAAAAGGGTCAAGAGGTGGTGTTGAAGTCTTTGCATGAAGACCTTGGTCATAGAGGCTTTGGGGAGACTTACAGAAGAGTAGCAGACAGATTTTGGTGGCCTGGTATGAAGTTGGCTGTGCAGGGTTGAGTCCGATCTTGTGAAGAGTGTCAAAGAAGAAGTCAAATGAAACCAAAAGAAGTTAGTCATGCTACTGGTGAATTAACTGTCTTTGGAAGAGTCATTCTGGATACTATCCATTTTAAATAGGGTAGGTATAAATATTATATTGTTTCCAGGGATGATGTGTCTGTTTAATTTGAGGCTGTGCCTCTGGTTAATCTGACTGCTAAAAATGTGGCAGAAATTTTGAAAAAGGAATGGGTTTATAGATATGGGTTAATGAAGTTGGTTAATGTTGATTGTGGGCCAGATTTTGGAGCTGAATTCAATAAAGCTGAGGTAAGAATTGGCTCTAAAGCTAGTGTGGCTATGCCTTAATATCCTGAAGCTGAAGGCATGGTTGAAAGAGGCCTTCAAGTTATTAAGAATGCTTTGGTAAAAATGTGTGAAGATAGTGCTTAAAAGTGGAGGAATCATTTACCTTTGGTTTTGTTTGCTGATAGGGTCACTTTTAAAATGAAAACTGGCTATTCTCCTTATGAGTTAATGCTTGAGAAGAAGGTAGTTTTATCAGTGGACTTAAAAGCTGTTTCTAATCTTGGAATTGATTGGTATGAGGTGCACTCAACAGAAAATTTTCTCTGTGCTACAATGCAAAAGTTGGAATGTAAAGATGAATATCAGGAGAAGGCATACTCTATAATGATGAAGATTAGAAATCAATCAGTCAGATACTTGGAAAAGAAGTTAGCTCATAGACTCAGGAATCCCTTCAAGCCCAGTTGTTTGGTTTTGGTTTCTAATAGAATTTTGGAGAGTCAGTGGGTATAATTGTTTGCTGACAGAAAAATAGACTTTAAAGAACCATATCTTAAGTTTCTAAAGGTTCTTATGCTTTGGAAGAGTTGGATGGTGCAGTCTTAAAGAAAAAAGTGGCTGTAGATCAAGTGAAGAGGTTCTATTCTAGAGGCACAAGATGTGAAAAAGACTGAATCTGAAATGAGGATAAAATAAGGACTATTCTTTTAATTTTAGATTTTGTTTGCTTCAGAGAAGCTTTTGCGTTGGAAGCTTTTTGTTAGAGGTAAACATGGGTTGGAATCTAGATTTGATCATGGCAAGTGTGGGGGAAACCAATGGGATGGCTGCTCTATTAACAGTTACCCCATATTGTCTGTTTCCAACCCCTTCTCTTAATTTGGTTGAACCCTAGTATTGGTTTCTTTTCCCAGGTTTTTTAGTCCTCTATAACTTTAAACTAGTTTATATTTGGTCTTCAAGTGCTAAACTCTTCATTATTATTGGTTTTTAGGTTTATTGTGTTGGATGTTTGTGTCACGCGCCATGTGACACTCGAGGCAAAAGCAGCTCATTAAATCAATAATATCGAGTCCTAAATCTATACTCGAAGCGCAGAAAGCAATTCTCCATAGCAACTGCGATTTTCCTTTGTGTACTTACTATTTAACTGCGCTAGCCTAAACTCTAAATCTAAATTAGTCAATCTCCCAATAGGGTGCCTTAGTCTCCTTTTCAATAAGCGACGCACAGCACTAGGTTCAACAAAATAGTACAGTAGTAGTTTTTCATTAAAGTTTTGTTAATTAATTAAAAAGGGGTAAATTGATCATGGACGGATATTTAGCGAAGAGGGTCTAAGTGCATGTTAGTAATGGTCAATGGTATGGGAATGGTGCAATGGAAGGGAGGTCAATGCAAGGAGGAACAAAGGATATAAAAGGGTTGGGTATTTTGGTTCAATATTCCTTAGAATTAAATTATAAATCGTATTTACATTAATAGTGGTAAATCTTTAAAGTTAAAACATTTTTATTGTATCTTTCTTTCAATTTCTCAATATTCATTTCTAAATCCTAAATATTTGATTATTGAGTTTCCAACCCTTCGTGAGATCTTAAGAATCCCTATTACCTTTGAAACTATTTTATAATTCTTCTCAAACGAATCTCGAACCTGTAGTTCTTACTTCGAGTGACCTTCAAATCACTTCCTCAAATCATTCCTCTGTGCCTTGAAGAAGTTACTAAATCTCTCATCTCACTTTCAAGAACATCCTCAACCTTGTGCGTAGGTCGTCCAGTGACAGTTTGATTTTGTTAGAAGGTACCCAGGGGGGGCTTCTATATTTTATTCTGGCAAGTTTGGGGGTAACTGATGAGCTGGCTGCTCTGTAGAACAGTTACCCCAGAATATCTGTTTCAAGTGTTTTGTTTTTCCTAGTTGAATTCTTTTTCTGTTTTTTTCATTCAGGTTCTTGGTCCCCTATGATTATAAACTGGCATTGACTGATTCCTTAATCTTTTGTTTTCTTTGGAATGGCCTTGGATCACTGGTAGTCTTCCATCATTTTTACTTATTTTAGGGAGCCCACCCAGTGATCTTTTCTTTGGACTGGACTTGAACTTGGATTTCTCTTTTTTTTTATTTTATGTTATGTTTTTATGTATATGGTTTTAGATTATTTTATTTTTTTTCTTTTAATTTTTTTATGGGAGTTTATTGGATAAAAAGGCAGAAAATTAAAAAAATCAAAATTATATAGTGTCACCACATCAGGGTCACCTGGATGTGGGAGAGAACTGGTGGGGAACAGCTCATAAATTGGCCAGGCAATGCTATTTTTATATTTTACTATTATTTATTATTATTAATTATTATTATTATCTATTATTATTATCTATTATTATTATTTATTATTATTATTATTATTATTTAGCAGTTTCTTTTATTAATTTTTTATTTTTCATTTTCAGAATTTTTTATATTTTAATTCAGTTCAAAATTATTTAACAATTATTTAAATATTTATTCACATCAAGGTGCACTTGGATGTGGGTCATTTATCAGGAGATCAGCTCATCAATTGGCTGGGGAATACCATTTGTTTTTATTATTTATTATACTTTATTATTATTCATTTTGTTTTCTCAGCTCTCATATTTTTTGATAATTATTCTATTAATTCTTTTCAAGTTTTTTAGTATGCTAGTAGTTCTAGACAGTAATCTTTAAAAAAATGAAAAAAATAAAATATAAATTTTTTTGAATTGTTAATTATTATTAATAATATTTATTTATTTATTATTTAATTTAATTTATTTTCTGTTTTAAATAATTTAATGTCTAGAAGATGAAGATTCTGGATGTTGGTTAGGATTGTGTTGGTGCTTTTTTTGTGGGGGGGGGTTGTTGGATGCACTGTATTCTTTAAAGTGCGTTCTGCTGGAATGATAGTATGGGTTGTATTGCTCTGGAACCGGTTTTGAAGGTAGTTTGTGGGAAGAAGCAGAAGAGGCTGGAATAGAATATTAAATGGTATGCTTGATGATTCTTGACATCTTCCAGTGGTTGTTCAGAAGTTTCTTTCTAAGGGTCTTTTCAAACTCATTAAATGGTGCATCAAGAGGAAAAGCCTTTAGAATGTTGAAACACATGAGGCTTAGGTTTTCTTCATATCCTCATAATCTAGGGTTAAAGAAGTTTCAAGAGGTTGGCCAACTCTAATAGTAGTTTCAGGAGGAGGGGTGGCATCTACAAAAGAAGAATTTTTCTCAGAAGCTGTTTTTTTGTTGAAAAAATTGGATGAAATATTATGGTACTTGCAGATGGGAAGTTTGTCAAAATTGTAAGCCATAGAGATTTGGACTTCTGTAGGAATGGAAAGGTGTGTGGTTGGAGGATCAGCCAGAGATAAATATGGGTTTTCTAGATCTTCTTCCATTGGGTGCTGAGAAGGTGAACTGGGATGGAACTGTTCCTGGGGCCAAGCTGGAGAAGGAGATTTTTTGTTGGTTTTGTTGTTCATATTGATATCCTGCTCAGTTGGATTTGTTTATTGTGCAGGAGAACCAAAGTTGTTGCATGATGGGTAGGTGAAGTAGATCTAGGGGCAGAATTTTTTCTTCCAGATATATTTCTGGAAGAAAATGAACTTTCAGTAGAATAGTTGGCAGGCAGAGGAGAGGTGTTGTTTCTTCTTCTGGATGGAGAAGGTAGTTTTGGGTTTGGAGCAGTTTTGGGAGTTCTGATTCTTCCTTGGGGAGCTTTAACAGGTTTTCTTGAAGTTAGGGAAGTTTTGGATTTATTGAACTTTGAAATTTTTGTTTGCATGAAGTTAGGGAAGTTTTGGATTTATTGAACTTTGAAATTTTTGTTTGCATTGCTCTAGGAGTACTAGGAGGTTGTTGCCTAGAAGTGTTGTTGTTTGTTGGATGATTTTGGCTGTTTTCTGGCTGTATTTGGAAGTTTTGAGCCTGATTTTTGCTTCCTAGTGAGGTAGGGGGTTCACCTGAACGCTGTCCAGAAGCCTAGGAGCTGAATTTGAAGCACTTGGAGCTGAATTTTCAGAGGTAAAAGGAGATATTTTGTAAGGTAAAACTTCCCTTTTAGAGATTTTTCTGGGGACTGATTGCCTGGAGTTTCTGGAAGGAGCTGAAGATAAAGAAGAAGAGGCTGGACCTAGCTCTGGGGAGCTAGTAGGGGATCTGAAAATGTATTTTTGTGAAGGTGAATTTGGAGGGAGAGGGTAGTTGGAGTCTCTATTACATCTTTTCTTTTTGGAGTTACAAGAGTCACAAGACTTGTTGTATAGTTTGGTGTCTGGAGTTAGTAGAGTGAAAGTGCAGGGTCTTCACATGTGGATGCACTGTTTACAAGCATAGTCCTTGGTAGCAGTGAAGCAAGGAAGAGTTTAAGGGTAAAAATCAGGGGATACAAGGTTTATCATGATCAGTGGTGGAAAAAGAATAGAAATAAAAGAAAAAAGGTGAAAATTTTTTTATCAGTGATGGGTGGCAGATGAAGGGATGTTGAGGTCCAAGAAGCTAAAAGTGGGCCTATGTGCTTGAGAAAAGGTGTAAATTCTTTTGCAAAAACTCTGTAGTCCTCTAATACTTGAAACTGGCTAATTTTTTCAAGACTTTATACATGATTGGAACTTTTTAGTTCCCCAAGACTTTAAACTGAGGGGTGTTAGTCCAACAAGACTTTAAACTGAGGAATGTTATTCCATAAAGACTTTAAACTGAGAAATGTGAGTCCCCCAAGACTATAAACTGAGGATTAGGGATGGGTAAATCCTTCAGGACTATAAACTGGCAGTTTGGTGTGATAATTGGGCAGAGGGCATCCAAAGGGAGAGTCTCTGCATTTTGTTAAGGTAAGTATGGGGGTAACTGATGAGCTGGCTTCTCTTAAGAGTAGTTAACCCAGAATGATAGTTTGTTTCTTTGAGTTTACTAACCTATATTCCACCACTAGTCTGCACCAATCAAAATATTGTGAGTTAAGAATTGAGTATAAGAGTTATATTAGTATTCGTCTCAGGTTTAATCTATGAATCTTTATTATTAATAAGTAGGATGATTAATATTTACTATTATATGATACTTAAGTACTAGCATATACTGACAGTAATTAAAAAATATTTTTAAGATTAGCCAATGACTTGAAGCTCACAATATCTATAGTGTTCAACAACAGGACTATTGTGAAACCTGGGGATTATTAACAAACCAAAAAATTTTAGCAGCCCTCTGAAAAATAGCATGTGGTGTATCAGCTGACATCACAGATGAATTCATTCAATTTGGTGCTAGCACTGAAATTGAATGTTAAATTTTTTTTAAAGATTTGACAGAAATATATGGTTCTGAATTTTTTTTTACCTTCAAACCCTGAAGAGCTACAAAAGGTTTTAAAGGAGAATTAGGATTGAGCCTTCTCTGGCTGTAAAGTAAGATTAAATAGAACACACTGTAAATGAAAAAATGTCCTTCTGCCTGGGCTGGCCAGTATCAGGGTAAGGAAGGTATGAAAACAATGGTTCTGGAACCTGTGGCATTAATAAATTTACAGTTTTGGAATGAATTTTTTGGAACACCTGGTGTGCTCAATGATATTAATGTGTTGAATGGTATTACTTTGCTTTATGACTTTATATCTGGTGTGTAATCTCACGTAGAGAAATATTATACAAGCTTTTCTCATGATTGAAGCTATAGGGAAAGAAGATTAAGCTCATTTTAATACAAATGGCAATCAGTGAACTCATGGGTACTTTCTGGTTGATGGGACTTATCCAACTTGGCTTGTATTTGTTAAGCCACTTCCCCATCCTCTAGATGATGCTGGTAGGAATTATCTGACCCTCAGACTTCATGCAGAAAAGATATTGAACATGCTTTTGGTATTATCAAAGCATGGAGGGGTATAATTTCTCAGACATGCTGCTTGTTTCACATAGCAAATATTCATGATGTTATGATCTGTGCAATAATTCGTCACAACATGATTGTACAAGAGAATTATTGTCAGGCTGAGGTCAAGTACAAAGATGTGAAATAGCTTGAATGGTCAGTTTTATAGAAGATTTTAATGGTCCTATATAAATACTGTAGTACAAATCCAACAAATAGTAAAATATAACTCAAAATAATGGTCTCGGTAATATAATTCTCACTATTTTTATATATGGCTTACAATCTTTTTAGTTGGTAGAAAAATAGATTTTTATAATTCAGATACTATTAAAAAGTCTTTTAAAAGTACTAATTGATATGTATTTTAATTTATTTGGTTATATTGGTTGAATTGTAAATGATAAAGAATGTAGAAACAAGACCCAAAAACCTCCTCCTTTTATACACACTGAGTTCCCTAATGAATCCCTTGATGTACCACTCCAATACACAGTTAATGACTCCTCAAACCAACTAATAGACATGCCCATCAACATCCCCAGTAACCCATGACATAATTAGAAGAGTAACAACCGTCGAAATCCTTTAATAATAAGGAAATCCATCAAAATTAAAGAATAAGATAAAAAGAGAGTATATGCGTATTAAACAATAATATAAAAGACTAAAGATGGAATTTTTAAGGTTAATAATAGCTTAATAATAAGGGGGATTCACTGTAGAAATGATGGGGCTAATCCTGACATTATACTACGTGAAATTCCCATTCAAAAATGACCAATATTGAGTGAGAAACCACCCAAAAACTCAAAAAAGAGCGTGAGATGTGGGGTAACTACATGCAGTCCTTGGCAGGCGCATGCATGGGTAAATCCTTAACTAAATTTAGGCACATTTAAGCGTGGTAGTCAAATAAGGCGCCAAGATTGAGGTTATTCATGAAATTAGTGCATATAAAGAGGGTCAATGCATTATTAATTAAGCTAGGACACTAAATAAGCGCCTGTCGCCTATTTTAGTGTGTTTCCCCACAGTGGGCCTAGAATGTGGGGTAATTATAGTGTGAAAAAGCTTACTTTGCTAAAAATGAAGCTATTCACACGGGAAAAATGCAGGCAGTATGTAGCCAGTACACAGAAGCCATTTCTGGCATAAAAAACACCAAATTTGAAAAGTGTTATTTTTATGCATTTAAATAGCCAAATCAATGGTCCTTAATGAGACAAATTGATCTGTCAAAGCGCAATTTTGATATTCTCAAATTTATGGCTCATATAGTCAGCTTTTAAGTGAAATAAAGTGCATTTCTTGTTTTTTGCATAAAACAGTGAAAATAACAGCTTTAAGTGTACTTAAAAATTATTTAGCCTTATACTTAAGGTTCTTAAGATTATTCTAACTTATTTAAGGTTAATATTAAGTACATAAGATTTATAAAAGGTGGATATATGCATGTATATAAGGTGTTATAATGGCATATTTTGTATATTATCATAATTTTTCTTATGTATACTGTTTGTGTACTCTTAATTATTATTCCCATGTATAGTTTATGTGTTTAACATAACTTATAAGTACTTTTTACTCAGTCCTGGGGATATACAGGCTGAAAATTATAATGACAACAAGTTTTAATTAAGCAATGAAGAGAGCAGTAAAAATTAGCTCATATTGTTCCAGAAAATCATGATCCTAAGATCTTTTTTACACAATAAAGATATCAAGCAGTAAATTTTACTTTACAGGATACACCACTTCATCTCCAACTCATGTAGGATTTGAAAATCTTAAACTGGTTGAGGAGAGGCTTTCAATCCTAAGAAAAATTTGAAAGAAAATTTAAACATTATTTCTCATTTTCTTTTTGTTTTCTAAAATTATCACATTTACTTTCCTTAGTTTTCCTAATTTTTTACATCCATTTTTCACTATTATTCATTCCTTATACTCTTAGGCATTTATCAACTTATGATTTTCTTTTTGAATTTTAGCTTGTTTGTTTTTAAGGAAGTTGTTATTTGGTCTCTTTTTTTAGTGTGAAGAGGTTAATGTTTTTATTAAATAACTACATTTTTTTTGTTTAACTCTTGTTTCTATTTTGGTATGATTCTGGAGGTGTGAAGAAGATAAATGAGAAGCAAAGATAAATTATATACAAACTTTTCCACTCCTATAAAGGAAGCTTCGTTGTCTGTGCATCTTTCTTCCAGAGAAGTGCTGCTGAGGGGACTTAATAAAATAAAAAAAGGAATGATTAATCTGAAACGTCATACATAAGCTAGATACTATTTATGCAGATATAAAGATTATTTCAATTTTTTGACTCAAACTATGCTTCTTTCTGTTTTATGTTTTGTTTCTATTTTTGTTTTTTTTGTTTTTTGTTTTTTGTTTTTTGTTTTTTGTTTTTTTTGTTTATAGTTTTATAGTTTTATAGTTTTTGATTTATGTTTTTTGTTTTTTGTTTTTTGTTTTATGTTTCATGTTTCATATTTTATTATTATAGTTTTATGTTTTATGTTTTATGTTTTTTTTTTCTTTGGTTTATGGTTTATGGTTTTTTTTTGATTTTTTTTTTTGATTTTTTTTTTGATTTTTTTTTTTTTTGATTTTTGATTTTTGATTTTTGATTTTTGATTTTTGATTTTTGATTTTTGATTTTTGATTTTTGATTTTTGATTTTTGATTTTTGATTTTTGATTTTTAATTTTTGATTTTTGATTTTTGTTTTTTGTTTTTTGTTTTTTGTTTTTTGTTTTTACTTTTTTGTTTTTTGTTTTTTGTTTTTTGTTTTTTGTTTTTTGTTTTTTGTTTTTTGTTTTTTGTTTTTTGTTTTTTGTTTTTTGTTTTTTGTTTTTTGTTTTTTGTTTTATGTTTTTTAATTTCTGTTTTTTGAATTTTGTTTTTTAATTTTTTAATTTGATTTTTAATTTTTTTTTAATTTTAACTTTTTTTTTGTTTTTTGTTTTTTATTTTTTTACATTTTATATTATCTCTTTTATTTTTCATTTTTTTATGTTTGCTTTTTTGTTTATATTTTTTGTTTTTTTCTTTTATTGCTTTTAGTTTTTAGTTTTTTTTTCTTTTTTCTTTTTTAATTGGATTTTTCTTTTCTATTATTTATTTCTATTTTTTTTATTTTTTTTATTTTTTTATTTACGGTCAAAATCAAGCAATGTCTCTGCTAGACAGAAGGGACATGACCCATAGGTCTCCCAGCCAGGCTCCTTGGCTGGGAGAAAATAAATATAAAAAATATTTGTAAAAAAAGAAAAAAAGAAAAACGGATTGAGTGATGTTTCTTCTGTTTAGTAGTGATACTACCCACAGATCTCCCAGCCAGGCTGCTATTTCTGGGAGAAAATAAAATAAATAAAAAATTAAAAAAAATGATTCTGCTGCTAGACAGCAGGGACATTACCTGTGGTGTGGTACACATCTTGCAGAAATGCAGCAAAGCTCTCTGTAATGCAGAAAATTTCTCAGATTGCATCAAGTATAAAAATGGTTATTGAAGTGCAACTAAGGGTTCTTCAAAAGTGCAGGAAAAGTAGACTCTCCCCAAACAATTTTTTAGGGGCAGTATGGATATAAAAGCCATGGCAAGCAGAGAGAAGGGAAGTGCATACCAGACTATAAGGCAAGAGTATGATATTTGCTTGAGAAAGCCATGACTAGGGATAGAGACATAGTATGGATTACCAAGAAGAATCAAGAATAGGTTGTAGTTTGACACTCAGATAGATGTATAGGCTCTAAAATTTAAGCTATGTACACTCATTGCTGAGAGAACCAGAAGGAAAAGGCAGAACTAGAAGAACAAGTGAGTATTGAGTGGGTTAGTGTGTGGTATTTGATAACAGGAAAAGAAAGGGAGGGGTACTTACTTAGCATGGAGCATTTCACAATTGGTGGATACTCACATAGCAAGGGCAGGTGGTTATAATAGGTATGGAAGGCAGTGCATAAATTATTATGTAGTTAGGAATCTCAAGAAGTATAGGGTATTTACAGATAGGCAAAGTCTCAGGTGCTAATAGTAGTCCTGCATTATTGTTTCAAGTGTTATTAGAACCAGGTTTATGCTAAAGAATGTACTTAGGTTATTTATATACTTAGTTACCATTTGATATCCTTGTAGTAGCACCAAAATTATGTAGGAGAAAATGTAGGAAAATGAAGAATGGGAGAAGGGCTCTAGAAATACAGGGCATATAAAAGAGAACTCACTCTTAAAACAGGGGGGGATATATAATAGATATATTTTTTATAGATACACCACACAATATGGGGGGCAGATTTGCTAGCAAGTCCGCAACCTTGGACCCAAACTCAGCACAGATTGAACACACATTGAGCTATTGACAAAAGAACCATACAATCAGGGATAAACACCACTAAGAAGAACAGTTTTAGGTGGGTTTTTAAGTAGATTTTAGTATGGATTTAATATGGTTTCAGTCTGAGTTCCATCTGATTTCCATCTGAATTCAGGTTGGGGACTTGCTAGTGAGTCTACCCCCTGTATTGCATAACAATAGATAATTTTTATATAGAGAATTAATAATAATAAATTGTGGAATATAGGGTGTAAATAAATAAATAGAAATATTTATTAGAGGTGAAAGATATGTAGACATATTTATTTTTTATTGCATAATGGGTGCACATACCAGAAGTAGCACCATAGAGTTATTTTATTGCTACATTAAGGATAGTATTAGATAGAGTACTTCAGAGAGGGAGTGACTTAGAATAGAAATAGCCAATAGATAGATTACTTGTTTATTAATATATTAACATCTTTCTTTAAAAAGATCTTTAAACCATTCTACTCTTTCCTTATCTATACATATAACTAAACTTATAATACATGATTTCACTGCCTTTTTTTAGAGTTTCAGGCGCTTCTAGTTTGAAATTAGTTTTAGAAATGAGGACCAATCCATCTTGGATTGTGCCTATAGCTTAGTATTATAGAACTTTTTTTCTACACTGTGGCATTCCAAATCTGGGTAGGCTACTTAGGTCAAAATTTGATTGGACCTTTTTTGGAAGAAAATCATGGTGTGAGAAGGTGGAAATTTGGTTTAAAAGAGTTAACTAAATTTTTTTTGGGTGGATTTATGGTGATTTTTGGAGGATTTATGGTGATTTTTTTCGAGGATTTATGGTGTTTTGGAATGGATAAATGTTGGTATTCCTATTGTTATTTGATGATTTCATGGATTGGGTATTGGTTTTACTAGATTTTCTAGGGCTCTCTTGGTATTTTTGGTGGATGCAGTGTGCTCATGGAGTAGCCATTTTTTTCCGGTGCGCTCCGGTGATTTTCTGGTGCAAAAGCGAAGTCACTGTGGCAAAGTATGGTCACTGTAGAAAAGTCTGATCACCAGTGCAAGGTTTGGTCACTGCAGAAAAGTCTGGGCACTGTGGCAAAGTTTGGTCACTGTAGAAAATTCTGATCACCAGTGCAAAGTTTGGTCACTGTGCCAAAAGTTTGGCTATTGTGGCAAAATTTGGTTAGAAAGTTATAATGCTTACTAGATCAATAGTTTATTGTAGATCATATGCATGTAGGGTATTTTTGGAAAGGTCTAGAGAAGGAGAATCATATGGGGAGGGGAGAATCTTAGTCTTCTACATGTTTTTTGTCTTTTAGTTTCAATAATAAGGGTCTTTTTTGATAATTAACAATATTTAACATATAACAACAATTATAATATAAAATATCAACATATAGGGTACCATTGGATAGCTCTCATCCTTGGTGACTCAAATTTATTTCTTTTCTTATAAAATTTATAAATAAAAAATATAATAAAGAACACTCTTTAATTTTGGTGGGAAACTGGGTAATCTGGGGCAGACCTTTAATAAGGCACCTTAGAACAGATCATCCCATGGGTAGTTTCTGGGGTACTTTACTGTACTTTTCAGTCTCTGGGGCAAGTGTTGCGGTTTGTTCTAAGTATTTTCTGTGACTAATATCAGTGTAATCTGGTATTAGGTATTTGTTTTGGGGGTGTAATCATTTATTGCACTTATTTTTTTTCCTATATTATAGGTTTTCAACATTTTCAAAGTCTTTCTCTCAGATTTTCACCTTATCCAACTCTTCAAGCAGATCTTCAAGCTTAGTTAATTGAATCTTACTTTTACTTAGAGTGACAGGGATTTCTTTTTGTTTTTCCAACTCCCTTGGATTCTGCCTGCAGCAAGGTAACTGTAGGAGTGTACAATGCCTGGTCTCCCAACCAGGCTCTTCCACTGGGAGAAATTATATATATATAATATTTTTTTTTTAAAAAAAGAAAAATTGAGCAATGTTGCTGATGTTTAGCAGTGACATCACCCATAGTTCTCCCATAGTCTACTTTAAATCATTTTCTATATAAATCTATATATAGCTCTATATATAATATATGTATACATAAATCCTTTGTTAATTTTGTCTTTAATTTACCTACGCTTATAAATCCATGGTAGTTTTACTTGAAAAAACTGAAAAAAATATGGAATGACTATAAAAAACTGTTGTATAAATCCCCCTATATATAAAAATTACAAAAAGGTATGTTGTAATTAAACTACTCATCGGGGACTATTTTAGAACTAAGTTAATGTAACTTTTTTTAAATAGCTAAGAGAGCCTAGTTACCTAGATTATAACAGTAAAAAACTGTGTAATTATATAGACACATGCCTAGTAAAATAATATATACAATATTTGTAACAAGATAAATGTATATCCTTAAACTTTCTAGTGAATTGAGTTTATAATAAGTTTATTGCATAAAGAATAGTAAATTGTATAGAATATAAAGCATTAGTAGTTTGTAGCATAGATAAAATAAAAAAAAATTAAATACCTTATCATTTTGAACAAGTTTTTTTTGTTTTGGAGAACCTCAATAAATAAAAACTTTATAATCCATTTTAACAGTATACTGAATTTCTTTGAAGTTTCAGCTGCAGAATAATCAACCTTTAAAAGGTATTACAGGTGTTGTTGTGAAAGATATACAGACATCCAGTCTTTAAATTTAGCATGACAAATTAGTGTAATGCATGTGTGTTTAATAACATTTTCAGCTGCTTCTCATAAACCAAACACTTTTAAAGTGTTATAGAATTTTTTATAATAGAGGAAAGTTAACCTTTTTTTTGTAAAGGCATACTAATACATGCTGTTAACATCATACATAAATGCTTTAATGCTTTATTACACAAAAGAAGGGAAAATTCCCGCAGATATCCCAGCCAGGCTCCTCTGGCTGGGAGTGAATAAATAAAAAAAATAAAAAAAATTGTGCAATGTTGCTGCTTTTTAGAAGCAACATCACCCATAGGTCTCCCAGACAGGCTCCTCTGGCTGGGAGCAAGCAAATAAAAAAAATTTAAATTAAAAAAAGGGAAAAAAAAGAGAAATTTTTTTGCTTTTTAGAAGCAACATCACCCACTAGTCTCCCAGCCAGGCTCCTGTGAGTGGGAGAAACTAAATAATAATAATTTTTTTAAAAAAATAAGCAATGTCACTGCTGTAAAATTTATAATAAAATAATATTAAAATAAAGGAAGCCTCCTCACCTTACTCCATATTTTCCATCAGCTAGTGCCAATTAATATTTTAATCATTATTATTTTTTAAATCAACCTGTTTCTTTAATAAGACCAGGTAGTGGGTTTTGACAAGCTAGTCCCGCTTTATTTATTTTTTATCATATAGTTTTTTTTCTTCTAATAATGGTGTTTACCAAGAAAATAACTTTTAAACACTATAGGAATCCAGAAATGAAAGGGGAAATAAAATATCTAGGTAATTTCTTGAAGTATCAAAGTCTCTCTTCTAGCCTTATTTAAAATAAAAAAAATTCTTGCTATTTTATTCAAATATTCATTGAAATTATAATTTATTCACTTCTATTGAATTATTTTCTTATTACTTTGAATTTTCTATAGCTCTTAAAACATGTATAGGTTTGGAAATATTTATCAAGTTTAAATATCAGAAAAAATATATATATATTTTTGTCTCTAATTTTTAGTTCCTAAAAATACTTGGACAACTAGATAGAAGTAAAATGTGAATAGGAATAACTATTCTGAGTCTATCAAAAAAGGTGAGGCTTTTTGTGCAGATATATGTTGCAAATCTGGATGGATGTATTATTGGGAACCAACATTTTTGTGGGGAGAAAGATTTAGAAGTTGACCTTTCAATAAACCTAAACAATTGAATCCTCAGAGTCAAAAACCTTACCTTAGTAATGGGATCTATAATGTTTTCAAACACGGGACAAAATTTCTTGATCTGAAAAAAGAATCAATTCTACCTGTAATTCTCAAATCATATAATCTTGAAGAATTAAACAGTTTTGGAAAGCTAGATAATGTCATATTATGTTGCAAGTACTTTAAAGCACTGGAACACAAAAATAATATTAATAGGTCACATAAGGAAGGAGGTGGTCATAGGAGGATGTTTGGGGGAGATAAAAGGGCTGCATATTATCATGTCCTTAATGCTGGTATGTTATTATTAAAAAAAATATTTATATTTCACTTTAAATTTTAATTCAAATTTTAAATATCATTCAAAAGAAAAAAATGTGGCACCTGATAGCTGGTGCCAATCCCTATCTTTGATTTGATTCAGTTTTAGCTCAGCTGTAATTCTTCTGAGAAGACTGTGCACTGAACACTGAGCATGCCATCTCACACGGTATTAAATCTGAATTATTCTTCAATCACAAATGTATTGAGGGGTTGATACCTTCTAGCACGTGCTGGATGTTTTTTGTGGTGATTGTTTCAAATTTCAAGGATTTCACTCAATTGGAAGCCTCAGTATTGAACAAGTGAAGAAAAATCTATAATTTATCTAAAAATTATATGCCTTCTTTCTTCAGGAACTCTCTTCTAAATATTATGAGCAGGAATTTTCTTTTTATAATGATTTGGGACTCCCTCCTCATGCAGATCAAGAAGGATTATGTGGAAATATAACTTGTAAAAATGATGGCTTCAGAAATAGCCCTCATACTGATGAAGATGCTTCAAAACTTTCTCTTGGAATTAGTATGCCTACAAACTTATTGGAGAAACTTTCTGAGGTAACTTGGAACTCAGAATATTGCAGAAAAATAGGTGGAAACTTCATTTTTGCTCAAATTGGATGGATCTTGGATTTAGAGAAAGTTGACCGAGTATGGCCTTCTAACTCTTTGATTCATCAGACAACCTTTTGAATGGAACATGGAGCTTTCACCAGGTTGGATCATCTATTCAGATAACTAAAAGATTATGTGAAGTCCTCAGAAAGCTCAAAAAATTGTACCATATATATCAGGGTATGAAGAGATGAATGTTTTTAAAAAAGTTACTTATCTTATTGAGAATTTAAGTGATTTTTTGGCAAAGGATTCTTCAAATAAGGATAATTTATATTACTACCAAAAGGCTGTTACATCTAAAGCTGAATTTTGGGAGAAGAAAAGGATTAAAGAGCTATAAGAAAGGGAGATGGTTGAGTACTTGTAATTGTAGTAGGATATTCAAGCTTAAATGACACATTATAATTTTTAATTTAATTTTATTTGATAAAATTAATACAAGGAGTTACAATTCTTAGGTTTCCAAATTAATTTTCTAGTAATATTGAAAATTTTTATGCATAAAGAATCATCAAAATTATCTGGAGTATTATGCAACTTATTTTGAATTAATTTGAGCTGCCATACTATCATCCTTTTTCCTAATAGAAAGTTGAAATTTATTGAATCATTTGACAACAAACCAAGTAAATTTAATGAGGAGATAATTATCACATTAACTTTTAAGAATATGAGATTGAATATTCAATCATTTTTTATTTTTAAAATTCTCCACATTGGATAAATCAATTTTTTTATTCCAAAATGATCATACTTTCTATCATAGATGATAAATCTACATGACTATATATTGTAATTTTCTATAAAATTTTATAAAAAATTAAAGCTAAAGGTAAAATCCTATCTTAATCTAGTCCTATCTCATCCTATTCCTCATCCTCATCCTCATTCTCATCATAGTTTCTCAAGTGATTAAGAATCTCTTTTTTCACAAGCCTCAATCCAAACTTATCCAGCTCATCAGGGAAAGCCTCTTCAGACAGCAATATAATTTCATTGTCTTTTTCCATTTTTTCTCTTTCTGAAGAAGATTTAGCAATCCTATTAGTTTCCTGAAACACCTTTAAATTTTTCTCTTTGAAATTGGGAACAGCTGTTTTTAATAGTTTTGCTTTTTTTTACCCATTGGACTGGTAACATGAGAAAAAGAAGAGGTGGAAAGAAGAGAATGAGAAGAATTTTAAGAGTTTCCATCTTAAATCTCAGGATTTGGAGTATGAAAAATTGCTTTGTGACTAGTAAGATTAGGATTCCTCCTTGGTGCATGATTTAAAACCTCCCAAGCATACTCCAATTTAAAAGAGGCCTCCTTTTATTGCTGTTGATATTTCTCTTTTGCAGCTTGAAGCCACATCATTGCATTGGAACCACTTACTGGGTGGATTTTTTTAAAGGGAATTATAAATCACTTAGAGTTTTTGAGTTTCAATGTTGATTAGACTTCAACTTTAAGTAAAAATAAGAATGATAAAATAAAATCAACTAGAGGCCTGAATAAACATACCAATTGAATATTTGATCTACATTCATTTTGATTCTTACAGTTTAAAGGTTGAAGTTTTCCATCAATGACTAGTCAAATATTTCACCAGTCTGATTTGTACCGAAAAAAAGGCTTTTGGCTGACATGAAGCCAAGATTTAAAAAGTTGCTTGTCTTCAAGGGTTGACCAGTTATGTCAGCCTGGGTATTCCCAGGACTGAGTAAATATTTTAAACATATAGATTATACCTTGGAAAAATAAATAAAAGTAAACAAGTTGTATACATAAGTGAAATTTATGATAAAATACAATATATGCCATTATAACACCTTATATACACGCATATATCCACCTTTTATAAGTCTTATTTACTTAATATTAAGTTGGAATATTCTAGAGTAAAATTAAGAACCTTATAAATAAGTCTAAATAATTTTTAAGTAGACTGAAAGCTGTTTTTTCATTGTTTTATGTGAAAAACAATAAATGCACTCTAAATGACTTAAAAGTTGAATATATGCACTATAAATTTAATAATATTAGGGGGTGTCAGTTCTGGCAAATCCGCACTTAACCTAAGTGCGGATTTAAAACCAAATCAGCACTTACAAATCAGCACTTAAATTTTGCAAAAAAGTCACTTATTTCAAAAAAGGGTGTCAGTTATGACCTCAAATCAGCACTTTTTTCCCATTTTTTTTCACAACCACATTTTGGCCACAAAACATCCCTTCCTTTCTTACCCCATCCCTGTCACATGTGACACACTGACCTTCCTCGCTACCTACCCATCAATCCTCGGCACACACCCCTTTCTGACATTTTCAATATTTTGACCAGGCATGTTTACATTCTTTTTTACTTATTTCTTCTACTTCTTAATCTTTTTTCTATGGGTGTCAGTTCTGACCTCAAATCAGCACTTTTTTCATGATTTTTTTTTTCAAAACCACATGTTGGCCACATCATCCCTTTCTTTCCCATACCATTTTGTACTCTCCAAATGTCCTCTTTGTGTACTTCATTCACTTGGGTTGGTATTTTGGTTTGTTGCATATTCATTTTTTTTGGAATTTACAGTGAAATTTTTTTTTTTGGATGGCTCATTGGTTTTCTTTCACCAGCTCAACATGAAATTGCATATTTTCTGAAAACACATATTTTGTCAGTGATTTTTTTTTTCATTCATCCCTCATATCCTTTTCCTATTCTTCTCCAACATCCCTCAAACAATTTGGTTTCATTCATTTTGTCATCTCATCTCTCCAGGTAAGTCACTTTATTCTTTTTTTTGATTTTTTGATTACTAATTATAATTTTTTTTGTTTTTTTCTGTTTATTTTATTTTTTTTATCTAAATTTTTTTTGTAAGTGGTTATTTTGGATTTCAATGGTATAATTAACCTTTTTTTTCTCTCCCTCTTCACTTTCTTTTTTAGCTCCATCACCCTACTCTTCATCCCTCCTTGGCATGGTCATTATCCCCCTTTCCCTTATTTCACTTTTTTTTGGCTCCATTTCATTGAAACACATACATTGCACATTCTTTATGCATTCACTTACTCCATATTCAATTTCCCCACAATTCCAACATCAATCTTTCTCACTCTATTTTTCCTACTTTTCAATCAAGGTAAGTTTCATCTCCTTTTTTTCATGCCTATATGATATCTCATTCCTTTTATGAAAAGTTCATACTTAAATATATTTATGACTCTTATCTGGATAACAGTGAACTTATAAAACTCCTTTTGATCTCATCTTCATTACCACTTTTCAAGTTTTTGTAAAATTTTGAAAATCAGACTTGGAATTAGGGTTAGGTTTATTCAAATCTAATTTTCTTTTTACTGAAGATTCTCCTGAAGGCTACCTTTCATTTCCCCAAAACAGATTTGAATTTGATTCAGTGGTTGCTGAGATATTGACCGTTAAAGTTGAGCCTTTTTTTTCCCAATTTAAATTTTTATTTCATTTTTTATGTAACAAATTAGGGTTAGGTTTATTTAAATCACATGTCCTTTAACTGAAGATTCTACTAAAGCATATCTTTCATTTCCCACAAACAGGTTTGAATTAGGTTCAGTGGTTGCTGAGATTTTGACCTTTGAAGTTGAGCCTTTTTTCCAAATTTCACTTGTCTTATTTCACATTTTTATATTGCATATTTAGAGGATAAGGATTCTGAAACTCTTATATGATTATTATCTAGGAGTTTCAATTATATAGGCATATATTTGTTGCTCAAGAATATCACTAAAGCTCAAAAAGATGAAGATTTTTGCTTATGGGACACTCTACCTTCCTTTAACTCTTTTCTTGCTCTTCGACTCAAAAAGCACTGTAATAAAGCATTTGAAAAAAATCATGAACTTGCAACCAAATTTGGAATACAGAATTGGTGTGACTCCAAATGGGAAGATATCAGCCACGAATATCTTTTATTTTCTAATGTTATTATCACTCATTCTGGATTTCACAATAAAATTCACACCGATACTAAGGACACCAATTTTCTTACTTTTGGTATATTCTCATATATCAAACCGATTACTGGCCAACCAATACAATCTCCAGCTAAAATCAAATGACATGGTTTATATTTTCCAGACCACCGGTGCATCATTGATTTTGGTTTGGGAAATGGTATCATCGAAACTATTTGGAATTCTTCTAAAGATAATCATCAAACGACCAAAGCTCCTCCTGGTTTGGAATCCTGTCAAGATTTAACACATTTTGGTTGCTCATTTCAAATCAGTCATAAGTTGATTCAAAGAATCAATAAGGTAATGAAAGAAGGTAAAGTTAATCGATTTAAAAAAACTTTATTTAGATCCAAAAAGTATGGGGATTAGAGTTGTCATCGAAAATTTTATATTTTTTTGTAAATTTTTAATAAATATTTTTTATGTATCAATTTCCTCAACTAAAGTAATGGGCCCATGACCTTGTGTTGTATAAATGGTAATCATGATAACATTTATTTGTTTCATGGGGTTCCTCTAGCCTATACCTGTGGAAAGTCCCAAACTTTTGTTTCTAGATTTGATCTGCATTTTGGCTTAAGGGATTGTCATTACTTTAAACTAGGGAAATTGATATATATTAGATATTTATTTAATAATTTACGTAATTATATTAAATTTAGATGACTTCCACCACTTACTTCAATAAAATGCAGGGGGGGGTATTGCCAAATTTTCGAATCTGACATGTGAAATTGATGACTTAGAAAAATTTTGGTGATATCCACCCCTTGCTTCAATAAAATGCAGGGGAGAGTATTGCCAATTTTTTAAAACAGATATACAATTTTTTTTGACTTGTAAATATTTTGGTGAAAATTTTTGATGAGAATGTGAAAGTAATTGTTTCCACCTTGAGCAGGTTTCTGGCTCAAAGGAATAGCAGTACCATCAACAAAACCAATACATCCTGGTAAGCCCTCTGCTTGCATAACCTGAAATGATTCAAGTCGCTCTTCTTTTGTTGGCCAGGTGAGAAGTTGAGATTACAAGGAGTTGATGGAAGTGATACATTGTTTGGTATAAGTGTTAACTGAACCATACCCTAAATCAAAGACATTTTCTAAACGTTTCAAAGCGGCTCCATTACCATTTGAACCCAAATGACATAGTGTGATGGCCAATTGAATTGAAGGATGTTGTTTTTCTTTTTGAGAATTATTGTGAAATATGGGATGATCCTGAATAAGCTCAAGCAATTTAAGGAAACATTCCTGAGAAGTCCTGAACAGCTCTCTAAAACTGGGTGTAGATAGTTTAAGAAGTGTTTGGATGGTGTACTTGGGGGTATGAAGTACTTGAGGCTTTCTGGGAAGAAGGTAACGTTTTGTGGCCATTTTTGATAAAAAGACAAAATCTTCTTCTAGATCAGAATCAGAATCGCAATCAGAGTCCAAGAGCAGTTCAAGAGCCATGAAAGTCATTGCTTTATGTAATTTATCACGATTTGAAAGTGAGGAAGGCATAACTCTTATATGATATGATATGAAGATGTAAGTGATGTACTATGTTTTGAGTTATGAAGTGTTATGCTGCGGAGTGCTGGGTATGAATGGGATGATGCTGACAAATCAGTGAAATGGGACTTGATGGTGAAATCAGCACTTTTGGTTGAGAAAGTGCGGATTTGAGTGAAATAAGTGAATTATTTCATTTTAAAATCCACCAGTATTGGGGCTAGTGTGTTTTGGAAATCCGCACTTATTTAATTGCGGATTTGTAAGTGCTGATTTGCCAGAACTGACACCCCCTATTAAAAATGCACCTTGACAGATCAATTTTTCTTAATAAGGACTGTTCAACACAGGAAATCTGGGGGTGAATTACTAGCAGTTCCCTCTATTTGAAACTATCAGGAATTTGTCAGGAAACTGTTGGGAAACCATCCTGAAACTTTCAGAAATATGTTTTTAAATCAGGAGAAAAAACATTAAAAAAATAAACTGTCACAGATTGAATCCAGAACAATCCCTCCTTGAGCAGAGTTAGGAACCACATTGAACATCAGTTAATCTCAGGTTTGGCAAAAGGTTGAACAACATCACTTAGCATACCTTAATATTCAAATATTTAACTTGAATATATGTTGCGTGTTTGATATAGATGCATATGAATTTGAATTTGCATGGTGGATACTTATTGCATGTTAAAAATTGATGTGAAATGCCTATCCAAAGTGTATGCATAATGACTATGAAGAATAAATATGCATAAAAAATATGCATAAAAATATGCATAGTGCTTATGCATAAAAAATATGCATATTGAATATGCATAAAAATGTGCATAAAAATATTAAAATTGAATATGCATTTAAAATATGCATATTAAATATCCAAAAAAAAGGTGCATATATGTATATGAATAAAATATATTAATATGCATATACATCTGTATAATGAATATGCATATGAATATGCATAAATATGCATATGAATATGCATAAATATGCATAATAATTGAAAAATGCAAAAAGGATGATGCTTAACAAGTATATTTTATGCATAAATAGAAATATGCAATATGAATTCATATTGCATACAGATAACACTGGCAAACCAACTTGACCAAACTAATACTAAATTTTCATTCTGGACTAAAGGTGTGAGGGAAGGAAGAAAAACAGTCTGACATTAGAAAAATGCTACATGCACTCATTTTGTAGCAGAGCAAATGAGAAGTGCTGAATTATGGTTGGTGCCCATAATTTAGTATAATACCATAATTTTATTTAATTGTTTTCAATATTGAAAAGACTTTAGGTCAGTTGGTATGGATCTAGCTGTTCCAGGGTCTAATCTAACTTTTTTAACAATTTCTTAATAATTAACAGGTTTTAATACAAAAACAGGTTGTATTTTTTGTGGGATATTGGATATGATAAGGTCTTTTGTAAAAAAAACTTATATTGTTTAAAAATATTCCTGAATCAGATGTGGGATAATGACTACAAAAAATTGTAGTACTGTGGGCAATAAAATATATGCACAAGCGGTAAAGAAAGGACTGAGTGAACCCTTTTTGTGCAGTGGGAATCATTAGAGTGGAATTGTGGATAAAAAATATAACTCATTATTACTATTTTATTTAATCAAAAAAATTATAAAATTAAAAAGAAATATTGATTCATTGGTATTTGACCTTTATGCCTCACTCATATTTATCATTTGATTGATTTTTTGTCACCATTATGTTATTAATATTATAAGTATAGCAAAAACTCGTGTGCCCAACGCATACCGGGTGATGTTACACATTTTATAATATTATTAAATAAAGGTAAAAAAAATATGAAAATGATTTGTTTTACAAAGAATAAATTGATATCCAAAAGCAACATGAGTGATAAAAAGGTAAAATTAAAGGGATCAAATATGAAATAAAAAATTAAAGTAAAATTCCTGCCATCAAGAGCAAGTAGACATGATGGGGTGAATGCCCACCAGTGGCACTAAACTTAGACTATAATTTCTTTTTTGTAAAAATAAAAAAAATCCACTTGAGCTTTACCAAAACTTCAGGATGACAATTTTGCCATATCAAACAACTTCTGGTGCAATTATTGAAGAAAAATTCACTTTCATTGCAATAGAGAGAATTGATCACATCAGACTGCATGTGACCAAAAGTGTCCAGCACAAGTATGGCCAAACTTGTGCTGGACACTTTTATGATGTAGAGTAGCTAGGGTGGAATTTTTCGTCAGTTCATCTGGTATTTATTATAAACATGTCCACTGGTATTTGATCTTTGTGCCTCACTCATATTTATCATTTGATTAATTTTTTGTCATCATTATGTTATTAATATTATAAGTATAGCAAAAACTTGTGTGCCCAACGCATACCTGGTGATGTTACACCTTTTATAATATTATTAAATAAAGGTAAAAAATTTGAAAATGATTTTTTTATGAAAAATAAATTGATATACAAAAGCCATATGAGGGATAAAAAGTTAAAATTAAAGGGATCAAATATGAAATAAAAAATTAAAATGAAATTACTGCTATCAAGAGCAAGTCGACATGTTGAGGAAAATGCCCACCAGTGAGGCCAAACTTGGACTATAATTGCATTTTTGAAAAACAATATAGTGCCAACCTGAGGTTTAAAAAAACTTCAGCAGAAACATTTAGCCATATCAAACACTTCTAGTGCAATTATTTGGAGAGAATTGATCACAACAGACTGCATGTGACCAAAAGTGACCAGCACAAGTTCAGCCGATCTTGTGCTGGACACATTTATGACAGAGTAGCTAGGGTAGAATTTTTCTTTAGTTAATCTAATATTTCTTATAAAAATGTCCATTGGTATTTGATATTTGTGCCTCACTCATATATATCATTTAATTAATTTATTGTCACCATTATATTATTAATATTTTAAGTATAGAAAAAAATCATGTGCCAAATGCATACCAGGTGATGTTACACCTTTTATAATATTATGAAATAAAGGTAAAGAAATATGAAAATGATTAGCTTCACAATAATTTAAATAGATATTTTTTAAAAAAAAAGAGAAATAAAAAAGTAAAATTAATCTCAAAGA
This sequence comes from Hemileia vastatrix, assembly GCA_030280995.1. Taxonomy (NCBI): domain Eukaryota; kingdom Fungi; phylum Basidiomycota; class Pucciniomycetes; order Pucciniales; family Zaghouaniaceae; genus Hemileia; species Hemileia vastatrix. The sequence continues at coordinate 49,834,365 of JASXTE010000001.1, forward strand.
GATCAATTATGAGAAACAGAATACAAGTAAAATTCTTGCTCTCAAGAGCCAGTAGAGGTGTTGAAACAAATGGGAGCCATCAGGGCTAAATTGTAATAAGTGATCTTTTTTTTAAAGATAAAATATTATACACCAGAGGTCAGGAAGAACAACAGGTGAATGATTCAGCTAAACAAAACTACTTGTAGTGAAGTTTGATAAAAAAATTTTTTTTGTTGCCATAGAGAGAATTGATCCCATCTGACTGCACGTGACAAAAAGTGTCCAACAAAAGTTTGGCCAAACTTGTGCTGGACACTTTTATGATGGAGAGTAGCTTGGGTGGAATTTTTCTTCAGTTCCTTCATCTTGTATTTCTCATAAACATTTCTACTGGTATTTGATCAGTCTGTATCATTCATATTTATCATCTGATTAATATTTTATCACCATTATATTATTAATTTTATTAGTATATCAAAAACTTGGGCGCCAAATGCATACCAGGTGAAGTTATAACTTCAAATTTTTTTTAAAATAGACATAAATAAATATGGAAATGATTAGTTTTACAAAAATTAAATAGAAATTTATAAGTAAAAAGAGGAATAAAAGAGTAAAATAATAGTCAAAGAGCTCAAATATGAAAAAAATACTAGTAAACTTCCGGCAATCAAGAGCCAGTAGAAGTGTTAAAGCAAATGAGAGCCATCAGGGCTTAATTGTAATAAGTGACCTTTTCTTTAAAGATAAAAAATTATACACCTGATTGTCACGCGCCACGTGACACTCGAGGCAAAATCAGCTCATTAAATCAATAATATCGAGTCCTAAATCTATACTCAAAGCGCAGAAAGCAATTCTCCATAGAAACTACGATTTCCTTTGTGTACTTACTATTTAACTGCGCTAGCCTAAACTCTAAATCTAAATTAGTCAATCTCCCAATAGGGTGCCTTAGTCCTTTTCAATAAGCAACGCACAGCGCTAGGTTCAACAAAATAGTACAGTAGTAGTTTTCATTAAAGTTTTGTTAATTAATTAAAAAGGGGTAAATTGAGCATGGACGGATATTTAGCGAAGAGGGTCTAAGAGTATGTTAGTAATGGTGCGATGGAAGGGAGGTCAATGCGAGGAGAAACAAAGGATATAAAAGGGGTTGGGTATTTGGTTTGATATTCCTTAGAATTAAATTATAAAATCGTATTTACATTAATAGTGGTAAATCTTTAAAGTTAAAATCATTGTTATTGTATCTTTCTCTTATTTTCTCAATATTCATTTCTAAATCCTAAATCTTTGATTATTGAGTTTCCAACCCTTTGTGAGATTTTAAGAATTACTATTACCTCTGAAACTAGTCTATAATTCTTCTCGAACGAGCCTCGAACCTGTAGCTATTACTTTGAGTGACCTTTGAATCATTTCCTCGAATCATTCCTCTGTGCTTCGAAGAAGTTTCTAAATCCCTCATCTCACTTTCAGGAACATCCTCAACCTTGTGCGTAGGTTGTCCGGTGACAGTATAATTTAATTCTCCATAGTTCTCATTCTTTGCACTACTATGTCCTTTTAGGTGTTTCTAAAATTTTAAATGGCACCTGTTCAACGCACTCCTCCTACGGGCGCTACTACTAGAGCTCGCGCTAGAGGAAGGCCAACAGCCACAAGGTCTGTTTCTCGTACTCACTCTTTGGAACCACTCCACCTTAGGGAACGGCAACATTCAGTTCAATCTGTAGAAGACATCCCACATGATTTTGAGGATTCTAGTGACAAAGAAGAAGGAGAGGATACAATGCACAAGGCACCATCCGCCCCTGCCAATCACCCTTCTGGCCAATCCTCAGAACCTGGACCATCTAACTCTCTGGAAGATTTCATGAGACTTTTCATGAAAACCCTCTCAAATCCAACGTCTTCAGAGGGATCTAAGTTCAAAACTCCTTCTATGAAATCTCCTGACAAATTTGACGGAGATCACCCCAAAAGATTGCGACCCTTCTTGCAAACCTGCAAGCTACTGTTCCATAATGACCCTCAAACCTTTAACAGCGACCGATCAAAGGTTGTTTACGCTTCCTCATTCCTAGCCGGGAAAGCAGAAAGATGGTTCGAACCTTATCTGCTCATGCTTTCTTCAACAGAAACCCACTTACTTATCAATAATTGGGAAAAGTTCGAGGACCAACTTTTTACGTTGTTTGGGGACCCTAATGAAACGGACAACGCCGAAATTGAACTTGATTTTCTTCGCATGAGTGATAATGGTAAAGCCTCTGAATATATCTCGAACTTCAGAGCACTTCAAACTCGAGAAGGTTGGAATGATGCTGCCCTTAAGTATCATTTCAAGAAAGGACTTCCTTCGAGGATTCTAGATCAATTAAATCTTCACGGTCAGAAGATGACTACTTTAACGGATTTAATGGATCGAACCCTCAAACTTGACGGCGTTTATCAAGGATGACTTCAACATTGTTGATATGCCAACAAATCTCAAGGCCTAAATTTTAAATTGGGACCTTCTTCACACCCACGACCAAATCAATCCTCCTCGACTCAATCCAAACCCAATAAGGGAAAGGATAAACCTCGACCAAAAGGCTCGACCCCAGGCAATATCAGCAAAGTACTGGATCCTAAAGGGGAACTTAAAGAAGCTAAGAGGAAGAGACAAGCAGATAATGGGTTATGTATGTATTGTGGGGGTAAGCACAAGTTGGAAGACTGTGTAAAGTTGAAGGAAAGAGAAGGTACTAGTTCGAAGTCAAAAAACTATTAGATAGTTTACTTGTGTGCAAAGCAAACTATCTTATCTCTCCCCGTGCACAGAACCTCCATGTCTTAAGGACTGGAGTTGCCTTAAACCGCTTGAGATTCATTCTTTTTAAGGAGGATATCCCCTTCAGTTGTCTTATAGACTCTGGAGCTTCAATTTCTTTTGTTAGTTTATCTTTTGTGGAGAAGCTTCAACTAACATTTACAGATATCGATCGAACTCCAATCTATTTGGTCGAATCAGAGGAACCCAAATATTGGGTAAGGAAGAAAGTTTTATGGGTTTTCAACTTTCCAAACTTTCCCCCCTTTGAGTGGGAATTATCAGTCTTGGACGCCCCAAGGATGGACAATACCATTCTTGGCCATAACTTTTTAACGCATTGGAATCCCGAAATTGATTAGAATAGGGGATTGATCACCCCACGCTCTAAGTATATTTCTGATTCTTCAATGCAGGTCAATAGGGAGTTAAACAACCCGCCTGACAACGTCCTGCTAGAGGAAAATTCTCTGCCAGATGACTTGCAAGCATCTGATCCTTCTCTAAATGAGCAATTGGCTAACCCTTCTAGCTCGATGACTTCACTTTAAGAGGATTTAAATTGCCTTGAAGTAATCGAATTCTGCTCTCTCAATACAGGTATCCCCTTGACAGATTCTCTCGAAGATGAAGAGGACGACCAAATCAACGTTGAAGCCATTAAATCAACTCTACCAGAAATCTACTACGATTTCCTCGATGTTTTCTCAATCCGCAAGGCCAATAAGTTACCACCTCATCGACCCTACGACCATCAAATAGAGTTAATAGGTCCAGTACCTCCAGAAGGTCCTGTCTATTCTTTATTGAAAAACGAATCTCAAGTTCTTTGAGACTACATTGCAGAGAATGTAGCCAAAGGTTTCATCAGAGCCAGTAAATCTCCAACCGGCTCCCCTGTCCTCTTTGTAAAAAAGAAGGACGGTAGTCTTAGGTTGTGTGTTGACTATAGAAAGCTCAACACAGTCACAAAGAAGAATGCATATCTTGTTCCTCCTATGTCATTACTTCTTACCCTTTTCAATGGTGCTAATTTCTTTTCTAAAATTGATCTTAGAGGCTCTTACAATCTGATTCGCATTGCAGAAGGTCATGAACCACTGACTGAAATGTGCACTAGATTTGGTAGTTTTGAATATTTAGTTATGCCTTTTGGATTATGTAACGCACCTTCAACTTTTCAAACTTTTGTTAATGATATCTTTCAAGATGTTGTTGAACAATTTGTAGTTGTCTATTTAGATGATATTTTAATATTCTTGAAAACACTAGATGAACATATTCATCATGTTCGACAGGTCCTAAATTGTCTTCGAGATCATGGTCTCTACGCCAAGCATAATAAATGCGAATTGCACCTCAAATCAATTTATTTTTTGGGTTTTACATTGTCCACTGACGGTTTAGTCATGGATGACAAAAAAGTCCAGAAAATCCTGGAATGGGCTGAGCCCAAAAACATTAAATCGCTCCAAGGATTTTTGGGTTTTGCAAACTTCTATAGAAGATTTATTAAAGATTACTCTAAAACTATTTCCAATCTTACTTCTCTTCTTAGAAAAGACATTCCTTTTGTTTTTACTTCTACAGCACAAAAGGAATTCGAAGCACTAAAATCGGCGTTCACCACAGCCCCAATTCTTCGACATTTTGATCCTTCTGCCTCGACAATAGTTGAGACAGATGCGAGCGATTATGCTATTGCAGGGGTCATCTCCCAATTAAATCCTGAAACAAATTTGTTTCATCCTGTTGCTTTTGAGTCATGCAAACTCAAAGCCGCAGAATTAAATTATGAAATTCATGACAAAGAGCTTTTAGCTATTATCCATTGCCTTAAAAAATGGTGTTCTTTTCTTCTCAGCCTAGATAGTCCTTTTCAAATCTTAACAGATCATAATGCTTTGAAATACTTCATGTCTTCTAAAGTGTTAACCAGGCATCAAGCCAGGTGGGCTGAATTTTTGTCTGAATTTTCTTTCTCTATTTCCTATTGCCCAGGAAAAAACTGCATTGTCCCAGATATCTTGACACGTCAGGATGATGTTCACCCACAGCGGGGGGACGCATTTTCTGACAAGAACCCAGCAAATGTGCAATCAATCTTCAACAAATAAATGTTAACGACTCATCAACTTAATTCGATGACAATTCAATCTTTTCGAAATCCACTATCCAACATCCTCGAAGCTCAGTTGAAGGACGATTATTGTTTAGGGTTAAAAGACAAAATACTCTCGAAGCAAGGGGCCAAAAGATTTAGTATTGAATCAGGTCTATTAGTCTTCGAAGGTAGAGTAGTCATACCCGACAACAATGAGATAAAATTATGGATTTTCAACAGTCGACATAATTCTCCATTAGCTGGTCATTTTGGGGTTGATAAAACCTACCAGTTAATAGCGAGGGATTTCTTCTGGTCAGGTATGACCAGGGAAATCAAGGCCTATATAAAAGCTTGTTACGAATGTAATAGGAATAAGGCACCCCGTCACCGGAAGCATGGGTTGCTTCAACCACTTCCTATTCCCTCTAAACCTTGGGAATCTTTATTGATGGATTTCATTTCTCAACTTCCTATTTCTAATTATTTTGATGCTATATTAGTAATAGTAGATAGATTTTAAAAAATGTCTATTTTTATTAAAACCACTACTACTGCTACAGCAGAAGATTTGTCAAAATTGTTTCTAGAATATGTATTTTCTAAACACGGCTTACCAAATGATATTATTTCAGATAGAGGCTCATTGTTTGTATCCACATTCTGGACCCAACTGTGTCGACAACTCAATATCACGAGGAATCTCTCCATGGCCTATCACCCTGAAACCGATGGTCAAACAGAAAGAGTTAACCAAATCCTCGAACAATATCTTCGAATGTATGTCAGTTACCAACAAGACGATTGGACCACATGGTTACCATTGGCCGAATTTGCTTATAATAACTCAACTCATTCTTCGACACAACAATCTCCTTTTGAAACCATTTATGGACGACATCCTCAATTCAACTCAATCCATGTAGGAACTAATCATCCTGCAGAACATTATCTTCGAAATATATCACAACTTCAAGAAGAACTTAAAACAAATTTGGAATCAGCGATTCGAAGATACAAGGAACAGGCCGACAAACATCAACAATCTGCTCCTTCCTTTAAACCAGGCAACAAAGTATGGCTCGATGCACAAAACATTCAAACAACAAGACCATCAAAGAAACTGGCTGAAAAGCGCTTGGGACCATTCGAAATCGACTCTGAAGTCTCTAAAACTGCATTACGACTCAAGTTACCTCCTAAATGGCAGGCGATTCACCCTGTTTTCCATGTATCTCTCCTGGAACTGGCTCGAGAAATATACCCGGGCAAGAACCAACCCCCTCCGGAACGGGTCGAAGTAGAAGATCATCTAGAGTGGGAAGTAAGTCGTATCCTTGATTCAAGAATACGCAAGGGGAAACTTCAATACCTCTTGGAATGGGAAGGCTTCCTCAATGACTCAGACAAAACATCCTGGGAACAAGCCATCAAAGTTTCTAACGCCCCTGAACTCCTAAAATCTTTTCATTTGAAATATCCTTTAAAACCAAAACCTTAAAAAATTTTTTATTTAAAATTTTCTTTTCTTTTTCTTTCTTTCTTTAAAATCTAAAAAACACCTCTTAAATTTCTTAGCCTTGTTTTCTTTTTTCTCTCTTCTTTTTTCTTTCTTCTCCTTCTATAAAATTTCCTCCAAAACCAACTAAAAAATAAAATCAAAATTAAAATTAAATAAAATAAAAAAAATAAAACAAAACAAAATAAAATAAAATAAAATAAAATAAAATAAAATAAAAAGAATAAATATAAATAATAAAATAAAATAAAATAAATAGAATAAACATAAATAATAAAATAAAAATAAAAAACTCTTAAATCTCTCTAAATATTTTCTTTCTTTTCTTTTTCAATTCTTTAAATACATTCTTTTCTTAAATTAAAAATTCTCTTCAAAAATTTCTCTTCCAAAAAATTTGTTCTCTCTTTAAAAACTTTCTTTCCTTTGAATCATCAAATCTTGTACGACACGACCATTTCCTCGAACTTAACTTCAACCTCTAAAATCTCCCTATAATAATTCTTCAAAACAAATAATTCTTCTTTTCAAATTCTCTTTAAATTCCAAAATTCTGTTTTTTTCTTTCCTTTCTTCTTCCTCTCTTTTCAACTAAAATTTCTTAAAAAAAAAAAAAAAAAAATTTAAAATTCTCAATTTAACAAACTCATCTCAATCACAAAACTGTTTTTCTTTTTTTTCTCTTTCTTTTCTTACATAAAAATTTCCTTTTAAAAACATTAAAACTTCCTTCAATTAAACAACCTTTTTTCTTTCTTTAAATTTCTTCTTTCAAATTCTAAACTTTTTTAAACTTCTTTTTTTCTTTTTCTCTCTCTCTCAAATCTTATAAAATTAATAACATTCACCTACAATAAAAAAATAAAATAAAATAAAATAAAATAAAAATAAAACTAAAATACAAATTTTTTTTCTACTTCTTTACATCTCCTTTTCATTTCAAATCTTTTCTTTTAATTTCTCTCGAACCAATCTTTTCATTTTCTCCAAAACTACCCTTATCTCCTTCCTGCATTTCTCAAATACCTCCTCCTCTCCTACCGGAACCACCTCTCCCATCTCCAAGAGCTCCTCTTCCACGTCGAAGGAAGCCGCGTCGATAATTGTGTCAACCTCCCCACATAATTCTTCCACGAACCTTACTCGTCGACCTTGACGAGGTTTCTTTGACCACACCTGGTCCAGGGTGTTTTTAGGTTCTTCAATTACTTCCATGGCCGGAGGGTTTGCCTCAGTTGGTATAACCGACACAGGCTCCGCAATCGGCTCTTTAAGGTTATTCGATGTCTAAAACAAAACTCATCAGTAACATCATCCTTAAAATAAACAATTAAAACTTACCTCGAAGATGGGGTCAGGCTCTAAAAATAACCTTGGCGCCACTTCAACCTCTACCTCTCTCTCTTCCTCGTCATCCTCGATGACCACCCGTTGTTTCTTGGTTGCCCGCCCTGGAACAGGGACTTCATCTTCATCTTCCTCCACCAACTTGTCGACCTCTTCCTCGACACCTCACTTCAAACTTGTGGCCTGGGTTACCCAGGTTGAGATCTCATTGTTTAATTCCTTATCATTTTCCCCCACCGATTGTTCATCTTTGATCGAGACATCCCAAATGTCTTCGACCACCTCTTTGGTTTTAGGAATTACCCAAAACTTAGTCTTGGTAAATCGCTTTTCGATTTCTGCGTTCTTCGTCAACGCATTGCACGCCACTCGCCGCCAATGGCAAAACTCGCATTTCTGGCGAGGGCCTCGAGTCGCCGTACTTTTTACACAGAAATACTCCATGCTTTCACAAGCCATGCAAGTCTGTGAAAACTGTTGTGTGATCATTCCCCCATCCGCTTTAGGGTGTGGAGGCGTAGGTGTGGGAGTGGGGCAGTTCAATATAAAAAAGAGTAATTAAGAAGTGAGAAAAAAATTATGAGAAGAAGGGAAACTAGTGTGGGAAGATGGCTCAAGCTCAACAGAGTTTGCAATTTTTTATACCCGGGCATCTGTCACGCGCCACGTGACACTCAAGGCGAAATCAGCTCATTAAATCAATAATATCGAGTCCTAAATCTATACTTGAAGCGCAGAAAGCAATTCTCCATAGCAACTGCGATTTCCTTTGTGTACTTACTATTTAACTGCGCTAGCCTAAACTCTAAATCTAAATTAGTCAATCTCCCAATAGGGTGCCTTAGTCCTTTTCAATAAGCAACGCACAGCGCTAGGTTCAACAAAATAGTACAGTAGTAGTTTTTATTAAAGTTTTGTTAATTAATTAAAAAGGGGTAAATTGAGCATGGACGGATATTTAGCGAAGAGGGTCTAAGTGTATGTTAGTAATGGTGCGATTGAAGGGAGGTCAATGCGGGGAGAAACAAAGGATATAAAAGGGGTTGGGTATTTGGTTTGATATTCCTTAGAATTAAATTATAAAATCGTATTTACATTAATAGTGGTAAATCTTTAAAGTTAAAATCATTGTTATTGTATCTTTCTCTTATTTTCTCAATATTCATTTCTAAATCCTAAATCTTTGATTATTGAGTTTCCAACCCTTCGTGAGATTTTAAGAATTACTATTACTGTCAGGCTAAGGTCAAGTACAAGGACGTGAACTAGCTTGAATAGTCAGTTGTCTAGAAGATTTCAATGGTCCTATATGAATACTGTAGATTTAATCCCCTAAGTTGTAAAATATAATCAAATATAAAGGTCTCAGTAATATAATCCTCACTATTCTTATATATGGCTTACAATCTTTATAGTTAGTAGAAAAATAGATTTTATAATTCAGATACTATTCAAAAGTCTTATAAAAGTACTAATTGATATGTATTGTAATTGGTTTGGTTATATTGGTTAATTGTAAATGATAAAGAATGAAGAAATACAACCCAAAAACCTCCTCCTTTTATACACACTGAGTTCCCTAATGATTCCCTTGATGTACCACCCAATACACAGTTAATCACGCCTCTAAACAACTAATAGACATTCCCATCAACATTCCCAGTGACCCATGATATAATTAGAAGAGTAATAACCGCCAAAATCCTGAAATAATAAGGGAAATCCATCAAAATTAAAGAAAAAGACAAAAAGAGAGTATATGCGTATAAAACAATAATATTAAGGACTACAGGAGACTTTTTAAGGTTAATAATAGCTTAATAATCAGGGGGATTGACTGTAGAAATAATGGGGCTAATCCTGACATTATACTACGTGAAATTCCCATTCAAAAATAACCAAAATTGACTGAGAAACCACCCAAAAACTTAAAAAAGAGCGTGAGATGTGGGGTAACTACATGCAGTTCTTGGCAGGCTCTTGCACGGGTAAATCCTTGACTAAAATTAGGCGAATTTAAGCGTGGTGATGAAATAAAGTGCCAAGAGTGAGATTATTAATGAAATTAGTGCATATAAACAGGGTCAATGCATTATTAATTAAGCTAGGACACTAAATAAGCGCCTGTCGCCTATTTTAGTGTGTTTCCCCACAGTGGGCGTAGAATGTGGGGTAATTATAGTGTGAAAAAGCTAAATTTGCTAAAAATGAAGCTATTCACACGGGAAAAAAGCAGGCAGTATGTGGCCAGTACACAGAAGCCATTTCTGGCATAAAAAACACCAAATTTGAAAAGTGTTATTTTTATGCATTTAAATAGCCAAATCAATAGTTCTAAATGAGCCCAATTGATCTGTCAAAGCGCAATTTTGATATTCTCAATTTTATAGCGCATATAGTCAACTTTTAAGTGAAATAAAGCGCATTTCTTGTTTTTTGCATAAAACAATGAATATAACAGCTTTAAGTGTACTTAAAAATTATGCAGCCTTATACTTAAGGTTCTTAAGATTACCCTAACATATCCCAACTTAGTATTAAGTACATAAGACCTATAAAAGGTGGATATATGCGTGTATATAAGGTGTTATAATGGCATTTTTTGTGTATTATCATAATTTTACTTATGTATACTATTTGTGTACTCTTATTTATTATTCCCATGTATAGTTCATGTGTTTAACATAACTTATAAGTACTTTTTACTCAGTCCTGGAGATATACAGGCTGACACTCGCCCACCCAAAAAAAAAACAATAAAAAAATGATAAGTTATACATTTTATTTAATTTGTAATTTTCAGGTATTCAGAATAAATCTGTAGCATTAAAGATTCAACTTTAAAGAAATAAAACATAATAAAATATTATGAGTACTGGTTTTTTAACCCCTCAGCTGGTTGAACAGAAATTTATTTCTGTTTAAATTTTTTAAGAAGGGTGGATAAATTAGAAATTTCTTTTTCAGGTATCCATTTATCAAATTGATTTGATTTCCCTTTAAATCTTAGTAAATACTCAGTTCCTTTTTCTTTAGTAAGGATTCTTTTCTTGAGTATTTTTTCAATCTCTGCTTTTTCCACAATTTCTTCAGGTTGCTTTTTAGGCCTTCCCCTTCTTTTTGGAAATAAGTCAGGATCATTTGCATGGTAAGGTTTCAATAATGAGATAGGGAAAACTGGATGTTTCCTATCATATGGAGCATATAATATGACTTCCACTGCATTATTCCCAACCATTTTATTTACTACAAAAGGTCCTACAAAGGGATCCTTTAATTTAACATTACCTTGTAAGTTAAAATGTAGTGTTGATATGAGGACCTCATCTCCTTTTTTAAATTCAAATTCTTTATGAGATTTGTCCCACCTTTTCTTTTCATATTCAAATGCTCTTTGGATGCATTCCTCTGCATGCTTCCTACACATTTGTTGCATATGAATAAAGGATTTAGTGCCAGGGTGTATATCCAACCTTGGTAGCTTATTTAAAAGATTTACTGGGGTATTTGGTACATATCCCAGCCAGAGTTCAAATGGTTTCTTCTCTGTTACAGAATGAGTTGTGCTGTTATAAGCAAATTCAAGGCCAGGAATTAATGTTACCCAGTCATGTGTGAATTTCTCATTGTCTTTGTATTCTAATCCAAAGGCACAATATCTTCTGATCATGTCTTCAAGAGTTTGTATCATCCTCTCAGCCAGCCCATCAGTTTGTGGATGGTGTGCTGTAGACAATTTTAATTGACAACCTGATACTTCCATCAAAGATGTCCAGAACTCTGAAGTAAATTTAGGGTCTCTGTCAGAGATTATGGCTTTGGGGAACCCAGCAGTATTCATCATCTGAGTCCACCATAGTAATGCCAAGTCTTTTGCAGATACCTCTTTATGGGTAGGGATAAACTTACACATTTTTGTTAATCTATCCACTATTACCCAGCAAGAATTGAAACTTTCTTTTCCTGCTAATGGCAAGCCAGTTACAAAATCCATGTTTATAATTTCCCATGGAGCTTTTGGCTGCTCTATTTGTTGTAACAACCCAGCTCTCTTCCCAGTTAATCTTTTAGATTTCTGACAAGAGTCACATGTTTCAATGTATTTTTGTACATCCTCTTTCATGTTTATCCACCAGGCTGTATTTTTAACTCTGGTTAATGTTTTGTTAAAGTCAAAATGACCAGCTAAGATGTCATCATGACAAGTACTCAACATTAACTCTTTCATAGAAGGTGGTATTACTATTACATTGCTTAACTTTTTCCTGTAATATATATATCCATCTTCAATTGATAGTTTACCTTTTTCCAACGCATTTTTATACTTTGGAGGCAAGGTTTTAATTAATGCACTCATGGAGGCATTTGTTGGATCATTAAGAATGGTAGATAGTTTAGACAAATCTTTATCAGATGAATAATTTTCCAATATAGTTTGCATAAACTCTTCTTCTAAATCCACTATATAAATCCCAAATATATGTATAACCTCATTTTCAGGTACATAAGCTGGGTTGTCAGCATCATTTGGCAAAGGACTTCTTGATAATAAATCCACATTTGAATGCAATGTTCCTGCTCTATGAGTGATTGTCATTCTTCCTCTGTACTCTTGTACAGCTAGTTGCCATCTAAACATGTGCCTATTAGGTGTTTTCATGTTTAGTAATGATTTTACTGCACTGCAATCTGTTATAAGTTCAAACTTCTGGTCTTCCAGATAGTAATGAAGTTTCTCCAAAGCCCACACCACGGCTAAACATTCTAGCTGTGTGGCACCATACCTTAGTTCTGTCTTTCTCAAGGTTCTGGATATATAACAGATAACTACTTCAGATAATTTTCCATTTATTATCTGTTTTTGCTGTAAAGCAGCACCCAAACCTATGAAACTTGCATCAGTGTACAAGATAAAAGGTAGGGTGAAATCTGGCAGTCCCAATATTGGAGCTGATATTAAACATTCCTTTAATTTGTTAAAGGCGTGCTGTCTTTCATTATTCCAAATGAAAGCTTCATTCTTCCTGATTAATGTTGTTAAAGGGGCTGCAATGGATTGGTAATTTTTAATATATTGTCTATAATATCCACACATACCTAAAAAACTTTGAACCTCTTTTACATTTTTAGGTATCCCAATGTTTTTAATTGCTGCCACTTTATTCTGGTCAACACAAATTTGTAATCCAGATACAACATGTCCAAGTACTTTCAAGGATTGAAATCCAAACTTACATTTCTTTAATGCAATAGTCATATTAATTTCATCCATTTTTTGAAAGACTCTTTTCAGGTGATTTAAATGTTCATCATATGTTTTTGAAAACACTATGATGTCATCAATATAGACCAATAGCCATCCTTCAACCATTTCCTGATGAAAAACACTATCCATCAATTTTTGGAAGACTGAAGGGGCATTCTTTGGGCCAAATGGCATTCTCACATACTTATAAATACCCATATGTGTAGTTATTAATAAGTAATTTTGAGAATCTCTTTCCACAGGAATCTGGTGGTAACCCTTGTTCCCATCCAGACAGGAAATATATTTTGCTCCTTGTAAGGTAGCATGGATAGAAGCTATCCTTGGTAGAGGGTAAATATCATCTACTGTATATGTATTCAGAGCTCTATAATCACCACATAATCTTGCCTTATCTTTTTCATAAGAGATTAATACTGGTGAAATGACACAATACTTAGGTGTTGTGTCCACTTTTTCAACAATACCCATTTCCAACAACAATTTTATATTGTCTTCAATATCTTTCCTTTTTGCAGGAGATGCTGGGTAAGGTTTCTTTTTTAAGCTGCCAGGAATATTATCCAGATCACAGCTTAAAGAGATTTTCATCTCATGGTTTTTGACCAATCCTAGTTCATTTGAGCCATGAGCAAATGCCATAGGATATGATTTAATCAATCTCACAATATCTTCTTGTTCAATATTTGAGAGTTGAGGACTGAAAGAGGCCTTTTGGATTTCATTTTCCAATTCACCCACTTCATTGGTGGTTCTTCCTCCTTGCAGTTGTTCTTCTCTAGGAGAGATGGCATATACTGAATTTTCAGAACATATTTTGAATTTCCTTTTACCATTTACCCCTATGGTGAAACAACTGTTTGCAGGATCTAGTTTAATGCCAAATTTCGTCAATAAATCATTGCCAATAATAAACCAATCACTACAATTATTATTATCCATTATTACAAATTCACAAACTGCTCTAACATATCCATTATTATATTTAAAGAATACAGCAGTTTTGTATTTGCCAATTGGATTTAATACTGAACCAAAACCCCTCCAGTTCTTTGTCTGAACAGGTTCTAGTTTTTCCTGGTACTTACTATCAAGTTTCATTAATGCATTAAGTGAAACTACGCTACCTGCAGCCCCAGTGTCAAGAATGGCATTCATTTCTTTTCCACATATGATAACAGGTGCTCTGATAGGTGTTATTTTGTAAGTATCATGAGATACATCTTTAATTATTTCAGCTTCCTCTATGGAAGTTAAAGATGTGTCTGTATGAGGTATAGCATCATTCAGGAACATTATATCCTGTTCTAATACAAATATCTCATTTTCATCATCACTGTAAGATATGTTACTCTTGCAATCCTCACTGGATTCCACATTCTCATCTTCATGATTACTAGGTTCAGAATTTTGTGAGGTTTCAATAACATTTATTCTTTTCTTACACGTGTGACCTTTAACCCAAGGTTCATTACATTTGTAACAAGTGTTATTTTCTTGTCTCTTAGGGACAAGGGGAGCTGAAGGTTTTTTCTTTTCCACTGGTAACTTACTTGTAGTAGGTTTTACCACTTCAACACTTTGTCTGTAATTACTATACTTGGTTTCATATTTGTGGTTTAATAATATCTCATTGCATATATTGATGAATCCAGAGGTGTCTCTGACAGTTTCAGCTCTAGCTACAATAATGTCTCTAACTGATATAGGCAACTTGTATATTATTTTTTCTTTCCACTCTTCATAATCCATTTTTGGATCCATAGCTTTCATGATTTTTATTAAATTCATTAAGAAGACCATGGGTTTATCTCCAGCATTTGGATTATATCTGGCCCTTTCATACAGTCTTTGTTGAGTGATTCTAAATTTTGGGCCACCAAATTGCCTTTCAATTAGTGCCTTCCATTCATTCCAGGAGTAATTAATTCCCTCACTCAATACAGATTCAAACCATAATAAGGCCACATCTGTAAATAAAGATATTAACTTTGAAGTAATTTCTTCATCAGGTAATTTGTATGAAAATTTTAAGTTATCAATTCTTTGTATGAATTGTTGCCAATCAGATTTTGAATCCCCGTCAAAAGAAGGGTACTGATCTAACTTAGGCCAGTTCTTTTGGCTAGTTTTTGCTTCCCTAACCTGAGGAATATTGAGTAATTCACTTACTTTAGAAAGATGATCATTTATTTCATCTTTTACTGATTTTATATTTTCAGAGCCCATGACACTATGTTCATGTTCTATCATTGGTTTATCCTCAGAGTGTTTCATAAAACCTGGTACTCTCTCTACATAAGAGGTATTATCCTTTATTGTTTCAGTATTTTTCAAAATGTTAGCTACTTCAATTTCTACCCTTTGTAACCTATCTTTTATTACAGGTACTTGAGTCAAAGTATCATTTACATATGAAAAAGACAATTTTACACGTCCCTCTATTGTAGCCATAATATTCTGAGAGTGTTCTAATTTACTTTCTAAATTTCTAATCTCAGATTTTAATCTTTTATTCTCATTGATTAATTCATTATTTGAATTTTCAATAATTTTTAATCTATTGGCTGTGGTACTCAATGATTGTGTTAGCTGTAATAATACATTTTCTGTATTAATGTTTGACTCTTTTGAAAACTCTTCCACTTTTTCAATTCTCAATAATAATTTACTTATTATTTTTGATTCCATTGGATTCTCTTTCAAAAAATATTCTATTTTTTCCGTGTCCAATTCAGAAGACTCATTTTCAGGGTCAAGATTTAATTCACTTGGTTCAATTTTTATATTAATAGTATTTTCCTGGTGATCCATAAAACTATTTACATTGTCCTCATGTAAAGACAAGTTTAACATATTCTGTTCAAATGAATAATCCTTTAAATCCTTATCAATAATATTCAATATTTCCTTATCAATCTCATTACCTATAAGTAATTTATTGTCAGGTTGATATAATTGATCATAAGAAGTTGGATGACTTACCAAGGTCTTATCCCACTTCCTCTGCCTCTCCTTGCCTTTCCCCTGTAAGGGTGACTGCTGGAGCCCTGCTGTTGAGGATTGTTGTAGTTTTGGGCGTACCAATCCCATTTCCATTTGCTTACTGTAATTTTTTGGTCCTCCTCTTGGGCTGGAGGTGTTGCTATGGAATTGTTGGTTGCTACTGTTGGTGGTTGAGTCTTTATGTCCACTAGAGCTTGGTTGACTTCTATGAAACCTTGAGCTGCTCTCTTTTCCAGATTGTTGATCTGGTCCACTATATTGTTGACTCTTACTGTCAAGGTGTTCATTAGGGTGGATAGGGAGTGAACTTGTTCTTGTAATGTATTTTTTGATTTCTTTATTGAAACCTGCTTTAGAAGCTTTTCCCTTTCCTCCAGAGACATTGACGGAGTGTTGTTTATTATGGGAGAGTCCTGGCCCTCCATTTGAATGTCCTGTAACAGGTCTTTCAGCTCTAGGTCTTAAGTTATAAGGTTTTACCTTATTACTTACAATGTCATTGTTGTCACACATTTTTACGTGGAATTTAAAGAATTGAAAGTTTAGATATGAAAACTTCAAAAAGGAGTTTTATCAGTATATTAATACCACTGAAGACAATTTTATTGCTTACTTATTGGTATGAAGTGAATATTTAAGTGCCAAAAGTCAAATATGCTTTTATGTGGTCACTTGATTTAACTGGTCTACAATATGTAGCCGTGTTTTTATATTCAAAAGAAAACAACTGTCAGTATGATTCTTTCTAAATATTTAATGAATTTTACAAACCAATAAAAGAGAAGATTAAGAGTCCTGTTAAAAGAAAACAATTAATCAGTTTCATTGGTTATCATCTGCAAAGATCACAAATTTAATTGGTCTATTGACAGACTCCCACTAAGAACAAATATATGTTAAATTAGTGGTAAAAATTTTATCTGCAAAGATCTCAAATTTAATTGGTCTATTAACAGACCCACTAATAACAATTATAAGTTAAATTAGTGGTAAAATTGTTGATTCAATATCACAATTTTATAATATAACAGGGCTTCTTTTTCTAAAATCACTATATAAGTGACCCCAACCTGTTGTAATTATCCAAATATTTTTATAGGGATATTATTTACGTGCACCTTCTTTTGAAAATTTCACTTACAGGATTATAACAGAATTCTTGAGGAAAGGCCCCCAATTGTCAGGCTAAGGTCAAGTACAAGGACGTGAACTAGCTTGAATAGTCAGTTGTCTAGAAGATTTCAATGGTCCTATATGAATACTGTAGATTTAATCCCCTAAGTTGTAAAATATAATCAAATATAAAGGTCTCAGTAATATAATCCTCACTATTCTTATATATGGCTTACAATCTTTATAGTTAGTAGAAAAATAGATTTTATAATTCAGATACTATTCAAAAGTCTTATAAAAGTACTAATTGATATGTATTGTAATTGGTTTGGTTATATTGGTTAATTGTAAATGATAAAGAATGAAGAAATACAACCCAAAAACCTCCTCCTTTTATACACACTGAGTTCCCTAATGATTCCCTTGATGTACCACCCAATACACAGTTAATCACGCCTCTAAACAACTAATAGACATTCCCATCAACATTCCCAGTGACCCATGATATAATTAGAAGAGTAATAACCGCCAAAATCCTGAAATAATAAGGGAAATCCATCAAAATTAAAGAAAAAGACAAAAAGAGAGTATATGCGTATAAAACAATAATATTAAGGACTACAGGAGACTTTTTAAGGTTAATAATAGCTTAATAATCAGGGGGATTGACTGTAGAAATAATGGGGCTAATCCTGACATTATACTACGTGAAATTCCCATTCAAAAATAACCAAAATTGACTGAGAAACCACCCAAAAACTTAAAAAAGAGCGTGAGATGTGGGGTAACTACATGCAGTTCTTGGCAGGCTCTTGCACGGGTAAATCCTTGACTAAAATTAGGCGAATTTAAGCGTGGTGATGAAATAAAGTGCCAAGAGTGAGATTATTAATGAAATTAGTGCATATAAACAGGGTCAATGCATTATTAATTAAGCTAGGACACTAAATAAGCGCCTGTCGCCTATTTTAGTGTGTTTCCCCACAGTGGGCGTAGAATGTGGGGTAATTATAGTGTGAAAAAGCTAAATTTGCTAAAAATGAAGCTATTCACACGGGAAAAAAGCAGGCAGTATGTGGCCAGTACACAGAAGCCATTTCTGGCATAAAAAACACCAAATTTGAAAAGTGTTATTTTTATGCATTTAAATAGCCAAATCAATAGTTCTAAATGAGCCCAATTGATCTGTCAAAGCGCAATTTTGATATTCTCAATTTTATAGCGCATATAGTCAACTTTTAAGTGAAATAAAGCGCATTTCTTGTTTTTTGCATAAAACAATGAATATAACAGCTTTAAGTGTACTTAAAAATTATGCAGCCTTATACTTAAGGTTCTTAAGATTACCCTAACATATCCCAACTTAGTATTAAGTACATAAGACCTATAAAAGGTGGATATATGCGTGTATATAAGGTGTTATAATGGCATTTTTTGTGTATTATCATAATTTTACTTATGTATACTATTTGTGTACTCTTATTTATTATTCCCATGTATAGTTCATGTGTTTAACATAACTTATAAGTACTTTTTACTCAGTCCTGGAGATATACAGGCTGACAATTACCTCTGAAACTAGTCTATAATTCTTCTCAAACAAACCTCGAACCTGTAGCTATTACTTTGAGTGACCTTTGAATCATTTCCTCGAATCATTCCTCTGTGCTTCGAAGAAGTTTCTAAATCCCTCATCTCACTTTCAGGAACATCCTCGACCTTGTGCATAGGTTGTCCGGTGACACTGATATTGGGCAGAACAGCAGGTGGATGATTCAGATAAACCAAAATACTTCTAGTGAAATTTGATAAAAAAATTTTTTGTTTCCATACAGAGAATTGATCCCATCTGAATGAACATGACCAAAAGTGTCTAGCACAAGTTTGGCCAAACTTTTTCTGGACACTTCTATAATGGAGAGTGGCTGGGGTAGAATTTTTCTTCAGTTCATCTGGTATTTCTCACAAACATTTCTACTGTTATTTTATCTTTGTGCCTCACTCATATATATTGTTTGATTAATATTTTGTCTTTATTATATTATTAATTTTATAAGTATAGCAAAAAATTGTGTGCAAAATGCATACTGAATGATGTTACACCTTTTATAATATTATTAAATAAATTTATAAAAATATAAAAATAATTTATTTTCAAAATTATTAATTGATATCCAAAAGCAATATGAGGAATAAAAAATTAAGTTAAATGGATCAAATATGAAAAAATAAATCCACATATTATTCCAAATATCAAAGGCCATTAGAGATGTTGAAGAAAATGAGAGCCATCAAAGATAAATTGTATTAAATTGACTGTTTTTTAAAGATAAAAAATTGTTTACCTGTGGTTTGGATGAACTCTAGGTGGAAAACTCAGATATATCAACTACATCTAGTGAAGTTTCTTATCAAATAATTTTTTTCATTGCCATAGAGAGAATTGATCCCATCTGACTGCACCTGACCAAAAGTGTCCAGCACAAGTTTGGCCGAACTTGTGCTGGACACTTTTATGATGGAGAGTAGCTAGGGTGCAGGTCTTCTTCAGTGCAACTGTTATTTTTTTAAAACATGTCAACTGGTATTTGATCTTTCTGTGTTATTTATATTTTATTATCTGATTAATATGTTGTCATTAGAATATTATTAATTTTAGTAGTATAGAAAAAACTTGTGCGCCAAAATCATGCCATGTTATATTAAACCTTTTATAATATTATTAAAAAATGTTAAAAAAAATGGAAATGATTTTTTTTCCAAATTTAAAATTTAATATCCAAATGTAACATAAGTGATAAAAAAGTAAAGTAAAAGAGATGAAATATGAAAAAGAAAAATTCAAGGAAAATTCCTGCCTTCAAGAGCCAGTAGAGGTGTTGAAACAAATGGGTGCCTTCAGGGCTAAATTTGACAAAATTTAATATTTTTTAAAGATAAAAAATTTTTCACCTGAGGTTTGGAAAAACTTAAGGTGGATAATTCAGCCATACCAAACTACTTCTAATTTAATTATTTAGAATTTTTTTTAATTTAATTTCCACAGAGAGAATTGATCCCATCTGACTGAACCTGAAAAAAAGTGTCCAGCACAAGTTCGGCTGAACTTGTGCTGGACACCTTTATGATGGAGAGTAGCTAGTGTGGAAGTGTTCCTCAGTACATCAGTTTTTTGTTTTTCACATTTCAATTGGTTTTTTATCTTTTTTTGTCATTCATATTTATCTTATAATTAATTTTTTGTCACCATATATATTATTAATGTTTCTAGTTTAGCAAAAACCTGCATGCCAAATTCAAAATTGGTGATGTTACACCTTTCATAATATTATTATATAAAGTTAAAAAAATATGAATATGTTTAGTTTTTAAAAAAATAAATTGATATTTAAAATTAAAAAGAGTAATAGAAAAGTAAAATGAAAATAAGTGGGATCAAATACAAAATAAAAAATACAATTAAAATTTTAACTATTAAGAGCCAGAAGTGGTGTTGGAACAGTTGGGGACGCCTAGGTCAAGACTTGGTCTAAACTTACTTTTATGTATAGCTAAAAAATTTTGACCTGAGGTTTGGACAGATTTCCAGGGGACAATTTTACAATATTAAACATTATTTACTTCAATAATTGAGTGAAATATCATTTTCATTTCCATAGAGAGAATTTATCTCATATGACTTCATGCAACCAAAATTGTCCAGCACAAGTTTGGCCTAACTTGTGCTGGACACTTTTATAATTGAGAGTAGGAATACAGAAAATCATCTTAAACTCAAATGGGATTTCTTATAAAAATTTCTACTGGTATTTGATCTTTCTGTGTCATTTAAATTTACCATTTGATTAATTTTTTGTCATCATTATATTATTAAAGTTATTACCATAGTAATAACTTGTGTGAAAAATGCATACCAGGTGGTGTTCCACCTTTAATCATATATTATTATATAAAGGTATAAGAGTATGAAAATTATTTATTTTAAAATTTAAAAATTGATATCCAAAGCAATGTGAGCAATAAAAAAGTAAAATAAAAGGGATAAAATAAGAAAAACAAATCTAAGGAAAATTCCCACTATCAATAAAAAGTAGAGATGCTTGATCAAATGTGCACCACCAGGGCTAAACTTGGACTATATTTTATTTTTTTTAAACCAAAGAAAGTGTCCTGATGAGTTTTGAAAAATCATCAGGAGGACATTTTGGAAATATCAAACTACTTATGTGCAATGATTGATCAAAATGTCATTTTCATTTCCATAGAGTAAATTTATCACACCTGACTGCATGCAACCAAAAGTTTCCAGCACAAGTTCTGCCGAACTTATTCTTGACAATTTAATGATGGTGAGTATCTAGGGTGCGGGTCTTCTTCAGTTCATCAGGTATTCCTTATAAACAAATCCACTTGTATATAATCTTTCTGTGTCATTCAAATTTCCCATATGATTCATTTTTTTCACCATTATACTATTAATGTTATTAGTATTGAAAAAACTTATAATCCAGATGCATACTGGGAGATGCTACATCTTTAATAATCTTATTAAATAAAAGTAAAAAAAATATGAAAAATATTAGTTTTACAATAAATAAATTGATATTTGAAAGCAAAAAGAGGAATAAAAAAGTAAAATAAAAGTGATTAAATATGAAATTAAACATTCAAATAAAAATTCTTCCATCAAAGATAATTTGAGTTTTCAGACCAAATATGCACCACCAGTTCTAGATTTGGAATATATTTTCATTTTTTTAAAATTAATAAAAGTGTCCACCTGAGGTTTTCCAAAAAATCAGGAGGATAGTTGTTAGCCTAGATATCCCTAGGACAGAGTATTTCTTATACTTAAAATAAGATAACCTTAAGTACATAAAGCTTATATCTTAAAAATAAGGTTAAAACAATAATATATATGATTATATTACATATATATATAATTATTACTCTATTATATAAATTATAGTAGTTTAAATAGCTTATCCATAGCCTAATAATACTTATTAAGGTGTTAATGGAGTCATAATATACTTATCTTAAGTGATACTAAGTAATTATTGACATACATATGCTTATTTGTATACATAAATATCATATTCAGTAAATATGCAGTATATTATGTATATTTATGTATATAAGTGGGTTTTAGCCCCTTAATTGCCTATAACCTTTGTTTTTCTTCTTATTTTAGGTCATATGAACTTATCCAGTGGACTCACAACACCTACAGAAGCATAAACATCTAATTTAGGCGCATACACTCAGTCTGGACAACTAATCTGCTTCCTTGAATGGATATTGACTGATTTATGGGTTGAGAGGTCATTGCTGGTTTAATATGGATGCTTGGGGATGTTATTGGGTGCTTGGATATTTCATTTGTTTCATTTATATGGTTTGGGTTTCATTATATTCTCTTTGGATGAGTTATTTTACCTGTTTCTTTATGGTATCCGCTTTTATCTGGATTTTATATTTATGGTATGGGTCTGTGTTATCATTAATTGTGATGGAGGGTCCTTACTGGAAGTCTGGGTGTTGAATCTTCTTGAGGTGGACGTCATGGGGAGGTGATGGGCATTCACAGTGCTGTAATTGCCGGGGATAGCAGTGACATCATCTGAATTGAAGGTCTGTGCACTCCACTGGATTTTGGTATAAGTAAGGGAGGATTTTGACAGTTATTAGACATCATTCACTTAATAAAATTCAAAAAAGCATTATAACACAATCATTATTATTCAAATATATATTATAAAGCCATTATAAATTGATATTATCTTTATATAAGCTATAACTATATTATATTCATCTATTTTCCACCACTAGCATGCATTTAAATCCAAGTATTGTGAGTTTTATTTGAGAATAACTATTTTATTAGTCTTCCCCTGAGGTTTAATCACTAAATCATTTATCAATAAGTAGTAGGACCATAAACAAATACTTTTATATCATACTTAAATTCTAGATACATTGACAATTGGGGGTCTTTCCTTAATTTTTATTTATTATTTAGTATAAGCCTTGGGACATGATTTTTACTTTAGTATAACTCAAAACAAACCAAATATTTGAGTCTGCTGCATATAAGTGGGTCATTAAAATTCAGTGATTGCGGAAAAGAACCCTTATAATAATTGTACTAATTTTTTATAATAAAAATTAGGTATTTACAGTAGTAACTTTACTTAATATAAACCCAATTTCACTTGGTATTTGGTCACCAATATAGCACCCAATTAAATTGGTATTTGGTTAAAGCTTGTTAAGCTAATAATTCATCCATATAAAGGTCTAGTTAAACTTATTATTTTATTTTTAACAGATTTTTTTGAATTTTTATTACATTTTATTTAAATAAGTAAAGATTTAAATTCAGGGTAAGCTCCAGTGCTTTTTATTAGTACTAATATTGCTAATACTTTTAATCTTCTAATTAAAATAGGTTTTCCTTTCTTTAGACTTAATATATTGTTAATTTTATCAATATGAGTGCTTCACAGGAAAATGTAAGTGAACAGCCTGCTTATAATACCAGATCTAAAGCTAACAAAAACATTGCTCCAGGACATAACCATGGAGGGTCAGTCATACCCCCAGGCAGAGCAAATGAGCATAGAGGAAAAGGATGCCCTCTTAAAAAATATTACTATAAAAAAGACATCTCCTCCTCTTCAGGATCAACTATCCCATCTGGAAAAACAGGTACTGAAGTTGGAGGAATCAAAGTCCCTCATGCTCAAGGAGGTAAAGCAATTGCAGAACAATTGCAAATTAGGATTTCAGCAGATGAACAAATCATTGGCAGAGCTAAAGGGCGGCCAGCCAATTCAGCAACCCCCTACCGCAGGAGGGTCGCATCAATCCCAGGAGAAAATACTGGTAGACAAATAAAAGTGGGATTATTTCCATCAACAATGGTCCATTCACAACTGCAACAAGGATCCTTCTCCTCATCAGAATTCCTCAGTTCACCCCTAAAAGGGAAAACAAAGGCACCGAAAATCAGGGCTCACACAAATCCCGGGGTAAGTAGATTAACCTCTCAGATTGAACACAATACTGATAATTACAATGTAGGTAATATTATTGATGTCAAATCTGTGCAGAAAATAGAGGAAGACTTAAGAAAATTAGGTTCTAGTGTAGATACACCTGACTTGTCTTTTGTCAATAACAACAGTAGTATTTATAATACAGTTAATCCTCAGTTGCCACCAATTACTAGTGAGATGAGAAGTTCACAAAAGAGGGAAAGAATTGAGAAGAAAGACATGGAGTATTTTAACAATAATCCAACTGTCCATAGAATTGTTTCAGCATTGTGGAATAGAATGACTGATTGTGAGGAACAGACAGTTAAGCTCACAAGTGATACAATTTCATCCTTAACATTAAATATTTCTAAACTCGAAACAGGTAATAAAGAATTAGAGAATGAACATTTTTCTCTAACTCTTAAACATGATTCATTGAGTAGTAAATATAATGAACTTTCAAACAAATTCTGTGAGTTGGAAAAATTGTATGAAACACATTTATTGAAAATTGAATCAAGAACTAAGTTATCTTTTGTCAAGACAAATCAAAGTGTCTCTGAGTTGCTACAAATATTAACTAAAATTGAGATTGAAACTGCCAATCTACAAATGAACCATAATAATCATAAGTATAATCAATATAATAATAATCCTTTCATTGTAAAAAGTGAATCTCATTCCTTCCCTATACCACCACAACTAAAACCATCTGGTGGTAGTGTCAAATCTGAAAATTTAAGTCAAAAATATGTACAGGAGGAAAGACAAGACCATTTATCAAGTTTAAATGAGTTGTTGAATTTACCTAAGATTAGTGAAATAAAATCCAATCAAAAGAATGGGCCTAAGATAGATCAGTACCCAACTTATGATGGGGAAGGCAGCTCTGATTGGAAAAATTTTATCCAAAGAATTGAAATTTAAAATTCTCATATAAGTTACCAGATGAAGAAATAACATCAAAATTTATTTCTTTATTTAAGGATGTTGCTTTATTATGGTTTGAAGCTGTTTTGAATAAGGGTAAAAAATACTTTTGTGCTGAATGGAAACAACTAATTGAAAAAACAATTTGGAGGCTCTAAATTCAGACTCACTCAGAAGAGACTTTATGAGAAAACTCGGTATAATCCGTTGAATGGTGACAAACCTATGGTATTTTTAATGAATTTAAGTAAAATATTAAAAGCCATTGAGCCTAACATAGATTATAACTTATGGAAAGATAAGATAATATATAAATTACCTATATCTGTCAGAGACATTGTTGTAGCTAGAACAATTAATGTTACTGAATATTCTGACTTTTTTAATATTTGCAATGAAATATTACTAAACCATAAGTATGAAGCAAGGTATTCCACTTATAAAAAAAATGTTGAACCTGTGAAAAATCAGAATTCAAAAACGCTTCAGGAGAAGCAGAAAAAACCTACTGCACCTGTAGTACCAAAAAAGTATGAAACAAATACTTGTTATAAGTGTAACAAACCTTGGGTTAAAGGTCACAAATGTGAGGAAAACATAAATATTGTTGAAAATCAACATGAATCTGAAAATTTAGTAGAAAAGAGTAATGATTCAAGTGATTATGACAGTAATATCTCATATAGTGATGAAAATGAAGTCTGTATGTTGGAATATGATTTTTCCATCTTTGACAATCCAATATTAAATATGGACTCAAATAAATCTTTAATGAATTTCGAGGATGTTTAACTTATTAAGGATATATAAGAAGGTATTGTGTTTTTGGTCTTAACTTCAAAGACAATGACAAATTCACGCATGATTGGGTAACCCTTATCCCAGGTTTAGAATTTGCATACAATAGTACAGTACATTCTGTCACTGGCAAAAAGCTGTTTGAGTTATGGTTGGGTTATTTACCAAATACCCCTTCTAAAACTCTTACTAAATTAAATAGATTGGATATCCATCCAGGTACTAAATCTTTTCTCCAGATGCAAGAATTATGCAGAAAACATGCTCAAGAATGTATAAATAAGGCGTTTGAGTATGAGAAGAAAAGATGGGATAAAGCCCATAAAGAACTAATGTTCAAAGAGGGTGATGAAGTCCTTATTTCAACACTACATCTCAATTTTAATGGTAATGTTAAATTGAAGGATCCATTCATTGGACCATTTGTAGTTAAAAAGATGGTTGGGAATAATGCTGTTGAGGTTATTCTATATGCACCATATGATAGAAAACATCCAGTAGTTCCTATTTCTCTTATAAAACCATACCATTCTAATGATACTGCTCTATTTTCAAGAAGATCAGGAAGGCATAAACAGCAACCTGAAGAAATAATTGAAAAGGCGGAAATTGAAAAGATACTTAAAAGGAGACACCTTACTAAAGAAAAGGGAGTTGAGTATCTATTAAGATTTAAAAATCAATCAAGTGAATATGGCCAGTGGATTCCAGAAAATGAAATCTCTGATCTTAAAAATCTCTTGAAAAAATTTAAACAAAATAATACTGTTTATTCAGTATATGTAACATAGAAATTTTAAAAATTATTTTTCTATTCACTCCTTACTTTTAATTAAAATGTCTTAACATTTTTTTATTGTTTTTTTAGGTGAGGTAGTGTCAGCCTAGATATTCCTATGACTGAGTATTTCTTATACCTAAAATAAGATAACATTAAGTACATTGAGCTTATATCTTAAAAATAAGGATAAAACAATAACTTATATGATTATATTACATTTATATATAATTATTACTCTATTATATAAATTAAAGTAGCTTAAATAGCTTATCCATAGCCTAATAATACTTATTAAGGTGTTAATGGAGTCATAATATACTTATCTTAAGTGATACTAAGTAATTATTGACATACATAAGCTTATATGTATACATAAATCTCATATTCAGTGAAATATGCAGTATATTATGTATACTTAGGTATATAAGTGGGTTTTAGCCTCTTAATAGCCTATACCTTTGTTTTTCTGCTTATTTTAGGTCATATAGATGTATCAAGTGGACTCACAATGCCTAAAGAAGCATAAAAAACTAATTCAGGCGCATACACTCAGTCTGGACAACTTAATCTGCTTCCTTGGATGGATATTCACGGATTTATGGGTTAGGAGGTCATTGCTGGTTTAATATGGATGCTTGGGGATGTTATTTGGGGCTTGGAAATTTCATTTTTTTCCTTTATATGCTTTGGGTTTCATTATATTCTCTTTGGATGAGTTATTTTACCTGTTTCTTTATGGTATCCGTTTTTATCTGGATTTTCTATTTATGGTATGGGTCTGTGTTATCATTAATTGTGATGGAGGGTCCTTACTGGAGGTCTGGGTGTTGAATCTGCTTGAAGTGGACGCCATGGGGAGGTGATTGGCCCTCACAGTTCTGTAATTTCCGGGGATAGCCATGACATCATCTGGATTAAAGGTCTGCGCACTCCAGTGGATTTTGGTAAAAGTAAGGAAGGATTTTGATGGTTATTAGACATAATTTACTTACTACAATTCAAAAAAACATTATAACACAATTATTATTATTCAAAGATATATGATAAAGCAATTATAAATTGATATTATCTTTATATAAGCTATAACTATATTATATTCATCTATTTTCCACCACTAGCACACATTTAAATTCAAGTATTGTGAGTTTTATTTGAGAATAACTATTTTATTAGACTTCCCCTGAGATTTAATCACTAAATCATTTATCAATAAGTAGGAGGAAACTAAATAAATTCTTTTATATCCTACTTAAATACTAGATACACTGACAATAGTATAGCAGTATAAAACTACTTCTTGTGCAATGATTGAGCAAAAATTTATTTTAACATCCATTGAGTAAATTTATCCCATCTGACTGCATGCAACCAAAAGTTTCCAGCACAAGCTCAGCTGAACTTGTGTTAGACACTTTTATGATGGAGAGTAGCTAGGGTGCAAGTCTTCTTCAGTTAATCTTGTATTCCTTTTAGAAATGTATATGGGTATTTGATCTTTCTGTGTCATCCATATTTATTTTTTGATTGTTTCTTAGTCACTATTATATTATTAATGTTTTTAGTATACAAAAGCATGTCTACTGAATTTACACTGGGTGATTTTAAAACTTTAATAATATTATATAATAAATGTAAAAAAATGTGAAAATGATCAGTTTTACCAAAATAAAATTGATATTTAAAATCTAAAGGATAAATAAAAAGGTAAAATTAAAATTAAAAAGATCAAAAAAGAAATAAAGATATTAAGTATAATTTCTGCTATCATGTGCCAGTAGAGGCTTCAGAAAAAATGGGCACCATCATAGATAAACATGGATTAAATTTACTTTTTACCAAAGTAAAAAATTGTCTGCCTTAGGTTTGGACAAATTTAAGGGGGTGATTTGTCCATATAAAACTACTTTCAGTGCAATTATGGAGTCATCATTCAGTCTCATTTCCATAAAAAATTGATTTCATCTGACGGCATGCAACTAAAAGTGTCCAAAACAAGTTTGGCTAAACTTGTGCTGGACACTTTTATCATGGAGAGTAGTCAGGGTGCAAGTCATTTTAAATCATCTGGAATTTCTTATAAACATGTCCACTTTTATTAAATATTTGTGCCTCACTCATATTTATCAATTGATTAATTTTTTTTCACCATTATATTATTAATATTATCAGTATAGCAAAAATTTGTGTGCCAAATGAATACTGGGTGATGTTACACCTTTTATTATACTATTAAATATAGGTAAAAAAATATGAAAATGATTTTTTTACAAAAATTAAACTTCTATCCAAAAGCAATATGAGGGGAATAAAGTAAAATAAAAGAAATCAAAGATGAAAATTAAAATCCAAGTTAAATTACTGTCATAAACAGAAAAAGGAGATGTTGAATCAAATTAGCACAATCTGGGCTAAACTTGCACTAAATTTTCTTTTTTGTAAAAATAAAAAAAAACCATTTGAGCTTTACCAAAACATCAGGATGACAATTTTTCCATATCAAACTTCTTCTAGTTTAATTTTTTATCAAAAATTTATCTTCATTTCCATAGAGAGAATTGCTACCATCTGACTGCACCTGACCGAAATTGTCCAGCACAAGTTTGGCTGAACTTTTGCTGGACAATTTTATGATGGAGAGTAGCTAGGGTATAATTTTCCCTCAGTTCATCTAGTATTTCTTACAAACATGTCTACTGGTATTTTATCTTTTTGCCTCACTCATAAATATCATTTGACTAATTTTTGGTTGCCATTATATTATTAATTTTATAAGTATAGAAAAAACTCACGTGCCAAATGCATACCAGGTGATGTTACACCATTTATCATAATAATATTAAATAAATGTATAAAAATATGAAAATAATTTATTATAAAAATTATTAATTGATATCCAAAAGCAATCACCACAGAAAATTTGGGGGGGTATTGCTAGCAATACCCCTCATTTAAAAATGTTGGGAAGTGGTTGAAAAGATGTTGGAAGGCTGTTGGGAGTTCATTGTGAAACCAGATTTAAATTAATTGGACAAAGATTTGGTAATCAGTTAGACCTAGGTTCAACCAAACTCAATCACAGGTTTCTTGGAGCTTGGTGATTACTTTGATTTTGAGCTGAGCACAGATTGAGCAAAGCTTGAACATATCACTTAACATATCATAATATTCACTTTCCCATCTTGTGGAAAGCAAAATTTGATATTCGTTCTAAGAATATATACATATACTTTCTTTCCAAGTTGGTAACAGAAGGTTAAACTGTAGTATCTCAATTATTACACTAGACTACATAGATATTTGATAAAACATACAATTCAAATCAATTTTAATATTATTGAGATCACCATAAGTGGCTGTCCAAAGACTTACAAAAAGTATGTTAGTATAAAGACATCGTTCTAGGTAGTAGTTTAAATTTGGATTTTGAACTGACATCTCACCACACAATATGGGGGGCGGACTTGCTAGCAAGTCCGCAACCTTGGACCCAAACTCATCCCAGATTGAACACACATTGAGCTATTGACAAAGGTACCATACAATCAGGGATGAACACCACTCAGCTGAAAAGTTTTAGGTGGGTGTTCAAGTAGAGTTCAGTATGGGTTCAGTATAAGTTCAGTCTGAGTTCCATCTGAGTTCCATCTGAGTTCAGGTTGAGGACTTGCTAGCAAGTCCACCCCCTATATTGCGTAGTGTTTAAGGCTAGCTTACAGGTAGAGCTATTAAGTTTCCTTAAATTCTAAAAATAACTTATGCATTTTACTAATTATTTTTTTCTTGTTTTCTTTCCAAAGTTGTTAGAGTTGCTTAATTAATACTGTTATCTTGATTGTAAGATATATAATTTTTTTTGAATACATGATTTATTGTTTCAAAAATTATATTATAAATTTAAATCATTTATTTCATTTTCTAAAGCTTCATTGTCAAAGACACAACTCCATTTTCTATTACTTAACAAATATATAAAATGTGATAGTAAAATTTGAGGAATTTTCTTTTTGAGAGGGTCAAACTATATTGTGAAGATTTTTATCTAGAAATTCTTGTACTCTAAAACCAAATAATTTTCTCCCTTAAGTAAGCCATTTCAAAAATATGAGAATATAAACAAGAATATTAACTTATCTTATTTTTATTTTCTTTACTGAAAGTTTTAGTTCAATCCCTTTTTTTATATGACATTAGTATAAAAACATGGTTAAATGCTACTATATAATTAATTTTTATTATATATATATATATATATATATATATATATGAAATATTTAGAAGGTCATCCTTTTTTATTTACTTGAATAAATGGCTCAATTATAATACCCAGCACTTATTAATGTTTCCCAAACTCAATAACAAATTTCTCATATGAAATATTAGCTTCTAATATAAGAAGTTTATCTATAGATGATATTCAACATGTGATTTTACTTTTTAGATTCAGCTAAAATTAAACAAAAGGAGAAATCATGCATATGTGTATAAATGGTAACCATATGTTACTTTGAGGATTGTGAAATTCACTCATCAGAATGGTTTAAGTATTAAAATAAATTGAGGTCATTATTTTCTAGTATTTGAAACTAATTAGGAAATTATTCTAAAAATATATTTTAATGTGTATCATGTTTAAAAAGTTGGAAATATGATTCTTGAAAATTGTGAGTTTCTTATGAGATACCAAGCTTTAGTTTACATTGTTTCAAGTAGAATAGAATTTTAGTATTAGAAATTTAAAGCAATGTACCATTATCAGATTTTAACTGTGTTCTACTTATAGAATGATTACACAACATTAAACATTATTTAAATCAAAAAGGTTTAAAAGATATTTAGAATTTTACCAAATTTCACCATTTATTAATCTTTGATTTGAAAACAAACTATGATGTACACTCACTAAAAATAAGCAATCCCAATTTTAACATAATTTATCAATCCAAAAATAATTATTTAATTAACATGAAAATATATATTATTTCAAAACCAATTCTCTAGATTTAAAATATGATGCTTTAATGAAAAATTATTACAAAACTTTAATGCAATGAAGTCTCTTAAAAAATTCAAAAATAGAATATCAAAACAAGTAATTTCTGCAAAAAAAACTACTAATTATTGTAGATAAAGC
Organism: Hemileia vastatrix; assembly: GCA_030280995.1. Taxonomy (NCBI): domain Eukaryota; kingdom Fungi; phylum Basidiomycota; class Pucciniomycetes; order Pucciniales; family Zaghouaniaceae; genus Hemileia; species Hemileia vastatrix. The sequence continues at coordinate 49,866,206 of JASXTE010000001.1, forward strand.
ATAAAAATAAGTCATATTTTTTAAAAAAATGATCTAACAATATTTATTTTTGTTAAAAAAATCAAAACATTGTTAAGTTTGCTTGTTATAATAATGTTAAAATCCACTAAACATTATCTAAAGGTGGTAAAATATGTTAAAAATAAGTTGAATTTTATGAGATAAAAATCAACAATTTTGTATCATTTCCTGTTGTGCTATGACTTTATTCCACCCTTTTTATCTGATTCTTCCAGTATTACTTTGCTATGATCACTAGTTTTCAAGTTAAAATTTACAAATGTTCATTATGCTTGATAATATGAAAAATAACTCAAACTTTTATACCTACAAAATAAGATTTTGTAACTCCTTCTTTCAATCAATATTTGAAGAAATTTTTAGTTTATTTGAGTAATGATTTTAAGAATAACAAAAAATTTGAAATTCACAAGGAATCATTTCCAGAGACTATAATTATTTACTTGTGTATTCCATGAGCTACTTATCAATGATGTAAAACATCAGAAAAGTAAGTTATAGTTATAAATCTACAGATTATACTGTTTCTGGTATATATATCTTCAATAAATCTTTTAAACTTATCTTAGCCTACATACCACACAATAGAAAATCATTATATTAAAAAAGGAAAAAATTCTATGATAATATCATAAAGAATGATAACCATGGATTAATATTCCATAAAAATGGTTAATAATATTTTAAGAGAACCTAAATCAGTATTCTTTCATCAAAATATATCCTTTTTGTCTTTGTAATTTATTCCAAACAAATTTTTTGAAAGTTGAATCTATATATCTAATGCCAAAACCACTATTAAGTTCCCTCTTAGACTTTTTAAGAAATTATATATATATTATTTATCAAAAATTGAAATAAAGAATAAAAACATAATTTTATTTACCTTTAATTATTTAAATATAGAGTATTTTCAGAATGCATTGTGGTTACTTGTGAAGGTTAGAAGATTTGAAGTTGGATTTATGAGTTTTTAGAAGGGCAAATATTGTAAAATTCTTTCATAAATATTTATTTCATAGTTTCAAATGTTGAAATCTACAAACTAATGGGATTTAAAATTATATTGAGATTAAAAATCTGTTTTCTACTCAAGTAAAATAAAATAAAATGATGAGATCAAAATTGAAAACAAGTTTAAACTTTTGATATGCTCTATCTTCAATTTTACTGATAGTGCATCAAAAATTTAATAATATTTTTTTCCTTCATCACTTTTTACATAAAAGATAGTTTTATCATTTTATGAATTAAAGATTGCTTATATAAATTTAACATCTATGTCAACTGTTTATGACTATTAATCTATATAATAAATTTTTTAGAAGAAAAAATAACATCAGTATATACTGACTTTGAAATTATTCAATTTAAAATAGTTTACAGGTAGATAATGAAGGGTGATTTCATTTTTGAATATGAATTATAGAAGTCTTATTTTATCAATTTTAATTCTTTTTGAGCTCAAATGTATCCACCGCAACTTAAGTAAGAATAAAAATTATTTTTATTGAAATTTACATGAGAAAGTATGCCTATTATTCAAAATCAAACTTGCTCTAATGGTGTTTTTCAATCATTATTTCCATTCATAACAATAAAAAATATTTCAATTTGCTGATGTTTTAGTTTTGATATCCCCAAGTTTATATCTCAGGTGTACTATTCACAAAATTATTAAAAATATAATTTTCGAAATACATGATAAACTTGAAAGTGAGGGGGCATTAAATTTTTAAAAATGAATTCTAAATTCAGGATGGATAGTATTTTTTCTATTTTCACAAATGAACAATTTTTTGTTTCAATTAATCCAGAAAGAAAATTTTGTTGTAAGCATATTATATTATATTTATTATGATTTTAAATACTATATTTTCAAGATTTGTGTTTAATATTTCCTGTGAAAGTTAATGTTAATGTGAATTTAAAGTAATCTTGAAGAAATTTAATCAATAGGCATTTTGGATATTTAAAATAATATTTTGCTCCAATCTTGAATCATCCTGGGCTAAAAAATATCCCAAATAAGGTTTTTGTGGGTCAATTTGGATTTAAGTAGGATTAAGTGAGGTTTAATAAAGGACAGATAAAAGGCTAAATTCATTACTAGTGACTTTTTTCTCAAAATAGTTATAAAATATGTATCATTCTGGAATCAAGCTTCAATAAAGTTGAATTGAAACAGAGATAATTTCTAGCAGCACAACACCATATTTACAAAGGTGTAAAATACCTCAAATATTACTCATAATATAGGAAGGCAAGGAATCTACAAAATTCACATTTCAAACGAGGATTTATATTTTGAATTTGAAATTGAGAAATGAAATATTATTTTCCAATTTAAATATCTATTAGTCATTTTAACAAAAGTTTTCAGTAATCAGATTGAATTTTGATGGTATTTTGTTGTAGATTAATCATTTTGATGAGACATTTACTCAAAATTACTGGTTTCGTTTCTAATATTCCATGTGAAATTCATTACGAATCTTTTTGAAAGTGAATAGTTGACATATTGGATATGCAAAAGCTTATGCTAGATCAAAGTGAGATCAAAGGGAGCTTAACTGATGATCAAATTAGGATTTTACAAGATCAAACGGTGATCAATGTAGGTTCATCTTGAGCTCAATTTGTGACAAATCTCTGACTAAATGAAAGGCCAAACAATTTCCTACATGGTGATGATGTGTGCATAATTCAAGCATAGATTTGTGGCTCAACGGAGTTCAAGCAAGGGGTATTGCTAGCAATACCCCCCCATTTTTTCTGTGGTGTTTTTTTAAAAATTGCAAAGAAACTGCTTAAATTGTTTAAAATATGTATTTTTCAGATTAATTTGAGTGTGGTATGCACTGTATTAAAATTTCTATAAAAAAATCTCATTCTTCATATCTCAAGATTTTTTCAAAGTATTATTACCTATGCTTCATTAAATGTTCAAGTAGTATTAATATTGAGTTCACCAGAATTTCAATATTTTTTCTTTGTGGTTTCATCACTAATTAAATGTGGGCTCAAAAAGATATGAATAAGGGTTCAAGGTTGCGGACTTTCTAGCAAGTCCACCCCCCATATTGCATGGTGAATGATTTTTTTATTATTTTTAAATTTTCCAAATTAGGCACTTGAGGCTTTGTATAGAATTAGAAAGGAAAAGCTAAAAAAAAGAATTTGATACTTGGAAGGTGCTAGATATTTTTTATTAAAGACAAAAAATTCTTTTTTTTAATTATTTTAAGCATAACAAGCAAAATTGAATGTCTTTTTTTTGTATGTATTAGATTGCAAAAAATAAGTTTAGAACAGTTGGTTCTAAACCAAAGATAAAAAAATGAACATACAAATATGATAAAATAAAATTGAAGATTTTTGTATTTAAAATTAATTTAAAAAAATCGTCAAAATACATTTATTTTTAGAATTTTTTATTACTTGTCATAAATCTGTTCAATAAAATAATATAACTGTACATATATTGAAAAATTTAATATTAAAATTTAATAAACATAAAATAAAATCTCATGGATTAAGTCATCTTGAGCTACAGTCAGGACAGGATGTCATTAGAAGTTCAATCCAAGTTCCATCAAATCTAAGATATATAATTTTGAAAAAATGTTTATATTCATTGGTGTGAAATATTTTAAGAATTGAAAGGACTCAAAAAAAATTCTTCTGTTACTAAATATACTATAGTACATATATTGTGACAGATATCTTTTTTAATCTTCCAAAAATTTTATTTATTAAAAGTGGCTATTCAGGTATATATAGCTATTATAGAACAATAAATAAAGATAAAATTTTAAATATAATAATGTATTTTATGTTAAACCTTTTTTTGAATTCTATAATTCTGGTAGCAGCTATTTTGAATCCCACAAAAAGTATTCAACATTAAACTAAAATATAATTAAAATTACCTAATAAATAAAATGAAAATAATAGCTTAAAATATTAATATATTTTTGGTTTTTTTTACAACTTTTTTCTAAAATTTACTTATTTTTTTTCTTTATCTCATTTATAATTATTAGAAGAGTTTTGTGAAATTATTTGTATAAATATTTACTAATTTTTTATGGTTACTCTTTATTTTTTAATTATTTTTCTGCTATAAATATCAGTATTTTTTAAAAACAGTCAATCATGATGTATGTTTTATGTATTTAGGTTTACACATAGACATTGTCAAGGTGGAATTTCACGTCTAGAAGATTTTCAAGGTGTTTCAAGGATGGCAACAGTGGATTTAAAGGACTCAAGATAATATACATATTTCTCTTATAATTTTAAAATTTAATACTCAATGATAAGAGGTAAGGGTTTAGTTATTATGATAATTATTTATTTTAGAACTACGAAATTTTAAGTACTAAAGACAGTAATAAATAGTAATAAATTTTAATAGTAGTATTGGTTTGTAATAATGTAAGTAAAAAGGAATGTTCTGAAAAGTACAAAAAGAGAGGGCCTTTTATAGGCAAAGGTGTGAGAAATAAAAATACAGAGTTAACACCACCTAATACAAGGGTGTGAGAAAAAAGAAGCTAAATAAAGAGTGTATGTGAAATAATAATAGTTATAATAAATAGTGCGTAAATAAAAGGTATTATTTTATTTGAAATAAAAATATGAATCCCTTGGTCCATCACATTTAGTACAAGAACATTTGATTTAAAATATTGATTTATCAAAATCTAAATAAAGGAATTTGAAAAAATTCTTCCTTTTATATTTTTATATTTTTAATACTATTTTTATTCCCTCTCATCTGTATTATTGAGCACGGTGTTTGGGAGTAAAAATTTATGTGACAGTTACTTATTTTTATTAATTATTTACATTACTTATTGTACTTAGCTAGTTAGTTGTAAGTAATACATAAGTAGTTAGTATATAATTAATTATTAATAAGGATTAAAAAGCGTGGCTTCATCTCAGTAAGATAATTAATTATTTTACTGGGTAAGTCTAGTAGACTGGCTGACAGACATACACAATATTTTCAGATTATTTTTATAGGAAAGGAAATTTCATGTAAACTGACAGGTTGAATGCTATCCTTCAGCTGAAAGATAGGTTTCACCTTCAGTTTGTTACTGCCTCACTGTATCCCCTCTCCACTGCTCTGAAAATGCTTTGATTTGTTTCCACATGCTTTGCTACTATTTTCTCACATCCTATTTTGCTCACAATCCCTCTAATTTTTCTGCAATTGCCAATTCTCCCAGCCTAGTTTTCCAAACTCTTCACCCTTTTTCACTTGTTTATTCTACCTCCCTACATCTTGCTTTTCAATTTTAACCCCACCCAGCTCCTCTCCCTACTCTTATTTCTAAAGCTAACCCCTTTATCATCTCTCCCTGTCTCACATCATTGTTTTTTATTGAAACATTTACCCATCTCACACACTCCACTTACTACCCTCTCTAACCCACCCTTCCCCTTTATCTCCTGATTCAACTGCTGCTTCTATAAATACCACCCCTTTTGCTCTTCACCAAAATATATCCTTTTCACTTTCCACACCACCCATTTTAACTTCTATCTCACCCCACTCACTTTCTATTGAGAAAAAGGGGTGAGAAGGGGAGAAAAAATAGTTGTTTTGATTGAGAGAGGATAAAAAGAGGTTTAGAGCAAAAAGTACAAGAGATAAAGAGGGGATAGAACATGGGATAGGATAATAAAGGGTAAGGGAGAAAGGAGAGGTGAGAGGTTAGAAGAATAAGATCTATGAGAGAGTAGAGAATGAGAAGGAAGGTGGGTTGTTAAACTAAATAAAAAATGTATTTATATACCTATATATATATAATATTAAATGAAAAGGAATGGTTAACAGCCTGAAACAAAAAAACCACTAAAATAGTGCATTATTCATTGGAAATTTTTTTTATTATCATTAAAATTTCTCCTTTAATATTTTGATATCTTGAAGATATAATTGAGTTGTTTTTTAAAAAAATATTTCTAAAAATTTTTTTACTTAATTGTATAATAAAAATTTTACTTAATTGTATAAAGAATTTATCTATATTAATTACATAAATAATACCTGCATCCAAATTTATGTTGAATTCATTTAGAATAGTAATGTTCCTTACACATATATCTTATGGCTTGATGATATTTAATTATATTCAGTCAAAAAATTTGAATAAATATTTATTTTTTTGAAACTTTTACTGATAAAATGCAATCAACTATATCTGTTCACTAAGTATTTTTCCTTAAATTTTTTTTATGATATTAGGTGATTGTCCTATATATTGATAGGTATAAAAATGTGCAAATTTATTTAAAACAGATTTTAATTCAGCTCATTTGAGATTTTTACAGTTTATCAATAACTGCAAAAAAAAACATGATTTTTTAAAGTCTTAACCATTTTCCAGCCATTGTTAGGCTGTGAGATACCCTTATTTCAATATTTCTTGAAAACTTCCTGTAAGTCAGATATCAAGATTTTTTGTAGTAATTTTCAGCTGCTTCTCCAATAAATATTCAAGTCTTTTTCAATGAATTCTCAAAGTAGGTTCAACCTTTCTTGTTTATTTTTTCATCACTACCTCAATTTTTGCTCAATTAGATATGAATTAGGGTTGAAGGTTGCAGACTTGCTAGCAAGTCTGCCCCCCATATTGCATGGTGAGGATTTCTCAAACTCCTGATTCATACTTTGACAAAACTCAACACCTCCTTTCAGACTCAGAACATGCAAGTGGAAAGTACATTATACCTGCTTTCCATGGTGCAACTATAGAAAATAACCCCAAAAACACCTTTAATTATCACCTTGCCCAATAAAGAGTACAAATTTAACATGCTATTGGGATTTTAAAAGGAAGATTTTCTATTCTCCAGGAGCTCAGAATCCAATTTCAAAAAAAATGGAAATTAAAACTTCAAATCATTGGATAATGACTTGCATTATAATCCACAATATCCTAGATGATTTAAAGGATGAGTTGAATGATCTATATGAAGAAGAAGATCCTGAACCAGAACCAGCTCTTCCCTCCCTTGAATCACAAAACATTCATTCAACCAGAATACGCTCTGTCATTATGCCTATTACTCTCCAAAATTTCTCTTCACCACCCTTTCAAACACAAACAATAATAGATCTATATTGAAAACATATTGAAAGTGGAAGGATAACTGAATGGAAGCCAGAAAAAATCATTTCATGAGTCTACTTGATGCACAGTATATACAAATCCATACACAATAATTAAAAAATAATTTACAAGATAAAGTAACTTTACAGCTTTAGTATCATATTTAAAATGCTAATGTATTTCTAAAACCACTTTGAAGTTAATTTTTTCATCTTATATATTTCATGTTTCAGCTAATATATTATGGAAGTGAACTCTGCTCTTTGGGAAAAGAACAGAGTCCATCCTCCTATTTTCACCCTCAGTTTGCACCAATCCCCATCCCTTTCAATTCTATAAACACATGCTTGTCTTCCCTCCCCACCCCTTTTGCTACCCTCTTAGCCACATTGTATGCCATTCTCTTTTGATCCCCATTTCACCCCTCTCAACCTCTCCCCAACCCTTTTCTTCATTCAAAATGCCTTGGAAACCCTTAATCTTCCCTTCCAACTCTTTCCTAACCTTTTTGCTACCTCATATATCCTTTCACACCCCTCTCTCTAGCCTCCCCAACCCTTGTAGCCCCATTCCTCCCCTTTACCTTGCCTCCACAATCCTTGAACCCCGATTTCCGTTACATCAAGATAGATTACTGTTTTTATATAATGGTGGATCTGGCTTTAGGTTGCTCTACTGGCTATTATATAAAATAGGAAAACTTGATTGGGACTGGTGAAAATAATTGGTTGTAGAAATTTTCATTTTTAATTTTTTTCCATTTAATTTTGGATTTGTCTCTTCCAATTATTTTCTAAAGTTACATCAAGATAGACAACTGTTTTTATATAATGGTGCATCTGGCCTTAGGTTGTTCTACTGGTTATTATATAAAATAGGAAAACTTGATTGGGACTTGTGAAAATAATTGGTTGAAGAAATTTTCATTTTTAATTTTTTTTTCTATTTGATTTCTTTGATTCAATAAATTTCAGGAGTGGTATTGCCAAATTTTCATATCAGACTTTAAAATAAATTTTCATATGAGACTTGCAAAAAAAAAATTGACTTGAAATTTTGGTGATACCCATCCCTTACTTAAATAAAATGCAGGGGGGAGGATTGCCAAAATTTCATATAAGACTTGAAAAATTCTTTACTTGAAAGAATTTTGGTGATATCCACCCCTTAGTTCAATCAAATTCAGGGGTGGGATTGGGAAAATTTCAAATTTAACTTGAAAAATTTAACTAAAAAAGAATTTTTAACATTAAAAATTTTTAAAATTTTTATTTAAAAAAGAATTTATAACATTAAAATATGAAAATTTAACTAATGATGGATAGAGTAAAGAAATACAGAAAATTAAAATAAAATTTTATGTACAATTAATTATGAAAAGTTAAAGTGTGAGAGAAATAAAACAAACTAGTCATCAAACAATTTCTTTAAATGTTCTATTTCCTCAACAGATTTATTAGCCTTAACACATTCCATTAAAAAATTTTCTTTTTTGAATTTTCTTTGAGATCATGCTTAAACTACATTTTTTCTATTAATTTCTGATTCATAAGTGTTTTCTCCTCTTTCTTTGATTTTTCAATAATTAGAGATAACTCAAATTTCTTCTCCTCCAAGTCTTGTCCCCTATCATCCTTCCATAAAGAGAGTTCGTACTTCCTCTCCTCCAAGACTTGTGTCCTATCATCCTTCTGTAAAGAGTGTTTGAACTTCTTCCCTTCCAAATCATGTACCCTGCCATCCCTCCTTAAAGAGAGCTTGTGCTTTTGCTTTTCAAACTTTAGAGTCTCTTTATCAACTTCCACTTGTTCTAGAGTGATAATAAATATTAACAAAAAGTAGAAGAAAAGAAGAGTAAAGTATTAAGAGGTTTAGTATCACTTACCAGCATCATGTTTCTCAAAAAATTCTTTGATAGAAGAAAAAGGGGTTTGAGATAAAGTATCACTTTTTCTTCTTCTTTGAGAGTGGTCATTTAGACTCATTTAGACTACTTGAAGCCCTTTGCTTTTTGTTAAAGGTCACATTTTCCTCCTCATCTTTGTTGCTGGCTTCTGACTCAGTTTATTGTGGCTCCTGTGTGTGTTCTTCAGCTATTTTTGAAATAAGAAAATGTAAATAAAAAAAGAATTGGTAAGATAAAAGAAAAAAAACATACTTGAGTTATATCAGGTTGGTTTATATCACCATGAGGATCTATTGAAAATATATCTTGATTTGTGGAAGTTAAATGAGGGGAGGCTTGAGTAGGAGAAGAAGGAAAAAGATTTCTTTCAACATCATGTTCAGAGATAGCATCTTCAACATCCAAAATGTTTGCAGGATTAACATCAGCTCACTCTCCAGAAATAGCACCCATCTCTCTAAAGTAAGTACATAAAGAATTAAGTTTATTGTCTATGTATTTGATTCCCTTACTGATATTGAGGTCAGTAATACCAAAACCAGTAGAAGATGAAAGAGTCTTTGCCTTCTGTATTTGGCTCAATAATTCTTGAAGTGTTCAGACATCTGTTTAGGTAAAAGATCTATTCTTCCCTTTTTCTTATTCCATAATTTGTTGGCCAGTCCTCTAGAAGAAGATGAATAAAGGATGATGGGACGATACTGTAACTATTTTGGTAGACAAAAAATATGACAAGGGGTGAGTTGGTTATACTAGTAAGTCTTTTATTTTTCTCTCTGCTCAAATATCAATGAACTGACTATTAATAATCTCAAAACAACCATATATTTTTATTTAGTATTTAAGGGGACTGGAACACCACAAGAAATAATAAAATATAATATAATATTTAAAATATTTTGACTAAGTAAGTGATGAGGCTACAGGGGATTATCCAAGGCCTTTTTATAGACAAGGGGTCATCTGAAGCACCACAAATGAGTATTTACAAAATTGTAATGAGGTAAAATAAGAATATAAAAGAATATATCTAAAAAATAGATATTGAGAGAAAAACATGAAACAACTAATTAAACCCATGAGTAAGAGGCTAATTTTCCTACAATAGTTTTTCAAGCCTGTTAATTAAAATAATGAGTAACCAAATAAGTCTAAAACATAATAACTGTGAGTAAAATAATCCAAAACAGGTATTACAATGTTTTTTATGAGTTTTAATTGAAACAAATAGAATATTTTGACACAACAATTTTTATAATTAATGTAATTCAATTGCAAAGGAAAATTAATCATTTTTTTATTTATTTTAGTAACTTAATAGTTAATTTAGTTGAAAAAAGTAATTAATTTAATCATATTGTTAATTTAAATTGAGTATTTTAATATTATTATCTTAAATAAGTAGTTTAATTTATTTAATAATTTCCTGACACAATTAAGGGTCAAAAAAGAAGTGCCAATAATTATGAATGATAATATATGAAAAGAATATTTTAATAATTAATTTTAATTAAATATAATTAATTATATTATAAGTTTATAATTAATTTAATTTATAATCATCAAATACATAAAAAATGCAACCTCTTTTATGGAATATAATAATTAAATGATGTAAAATTAATTTATCTGATAATAAAATTTATATAATATTTTTTTACTTATATATAAATAAGATACTTATATAATTTATTATGTAATATAATATTAATTTAAATACATAATCTGCAAATTTTTTATTCCAATAAAATTTTATGCTTATTTACTGGGCTCCTGGGACAGCCTGGCTGACAATAGCCATTAACTTTTGATGCTGGGGGCCGTTCTACTTTAGTTGCATTTTTGGTACCAAAACAAGAATCATGGTTAGATTTAGTTTTCAGCCAGTTGATAAGAATGAGATGATAATCTTTTTTTAGTTGAACAGTCTTTAATTTCTCAGCTGAGCGGGGGAAACAGGGAGTAGCGCAATTTGAAGAAAAACTGGGGGAAGGCTGCCTTTGTGAAGATCTATGATGATGGGGCATGTTAAGATAATTGAATATGAAAAGGAGCAAAAACAAGTAGATGAGATAGCGAGGTGTTTTGAATGGAGAGAATAGACAGGATGATATGAGAATGGGAGTGTGCAGCAAGGTAGAAGGCATATCCAAAGAGTAGTCAAAGATGTGGTTATGAATGAAAGTAGGCCAAGATGTGGTTATGAAAAATTGAGTGAAAAAATGTTGGATAAGAGGTCAACTTTGACATGTAAAATGTCTAATAACCCAATTATTAGAAAAAAAATAGCAGAAGATAATTGGGGTATAAGTATTTTTATCTGCAATTAATTTAATTGAAGATTGATCAACTTTGATACCCCCTATTATATCTATAATGTACATATCAAATGTTTATATATTTTTGTTTCTTTATATTTCAAAATTGTCTCTGCTGTGCTATTCAGTCATTTCCAATATGGCAATAAGAAAAAGTAATTAGTATATATATGTAGAGATAGATTAGTATTTCTTTTTCATCTCTGTTTATTTTGCTCGTCAATTTTTATTATACCTTTGTTAGTTGGATATTATTTTTCTATTCATTAGTCTCATATTAATATTTATCTTTATTTATATTATATTAGGTATTACTGGCAGAGATCATTTATTTGTTGAGTGGTTGGAGCATTCACTAATAGAATGTTTATTTATTTTGTAAAGATTATATTAGGATTCTTTTACCTCATCCTCCATGTCCCTATTAGGGTGAGATGGTAAGATAATAATCTTCATAAGAAAAATAAAAGAACAGGTTTTGGAATTATGAGATCTGGGAAAAATTTGGAAGCAGTTCAAACAATCAGCATCTATTTAAATACATATCAAAGTCATGGTTCAAAAATTCATTATTCTTTTGGTAGGTTATTCCATGATCTCCCAGCTTGGACAGAAACAGTAGCCTTGAACCAATGAGCATAATCTAAATTTCTTTGTTTGAATGTTTTAACTTCTAATCTTCCATCTTCTTTATCCACTATCTCCCCAGAATTAATGAATGACTCAAGCTGAACCTTGAATAAATTTTCAAAATTGAGATCTAATTGAGAAATATTATTACAATCAAGATTTGTGGGTTGTTCCTTCAATTTCTTTGCAATGATATTATCACATACAGTTTGTACTTCTGATTCCATAAGAATTTTAAATTCAGGTGTATTTCTAATTTTTGCAAACATATAGTGCAAGAATAGCATTCGATGCTGGTTTTCAACTTTAGCGCTGATTTTACAGCGCTTTCGCTTGCCTAAAAAAAAAGTCTTTTTTGACCTTATAGATTCCAGATCTTTTTCATCCGTTTCCTGGATCCATTCACGTATCAGAAGAGCCAATTTTTCATATACATCTCGCTTTGTTTGCGAAGAAGCCTTTTTTTTAGCCAAAAATTTGAAATAATATTTCACATATGTAAAACAGCGAAGAACCAGAGAAATATGTAGACCTTTCTCGACTAATTTCAGTGCTTCTATATGAATTCTCAAATGCAATATTCTATCTGCCTCGTTTAATGTGCTTGATGGTTGAAAAGAATAAAATTCAAATGCCATTTTCTGGATATTGTGAAAAATCAATATCTGGGCAATGTTGAATTTCTCTAAAATTTCAAGAGTTTTCGGGAAAGAGGAGGATTCAATAAATTTTTCGAGGTGGTTAACATAAGTAGAATAAAGTTCTATCGGCCCTCTTGGTCGCGGATCCAGGTTCCAACGTCTTGATGTAAATGTATTATCGGATAAGGAATACAGGATCATCACGTTACTCTGAAGTTGCTTGATGAAAGAAATAGTTGAAAATTCTTTAACATTCTCTTTCCACTCCGTAAATGGGTTATTTAAAAAACTTTCAGCTTTCTTTTTTGTTAACAACTTTCTGAGTTCTACACTTGATATTAACCTTGCTGGTATATTCCAAGTATGAGTCTCTTTATCCGAATTTACGCCTCGCTCACGTGCAGATTTTAAACGATTTTTTCTAAAAGCTCTACGTGTTTTACGAGGTTGATGAGGTTCATCTTCAGGTAGATGATTTTGGATATTTTCCAACTGACTTTCACTAGGAAGATTGATATCATTCCAACTTGATTCATGGTATGGTATACCATTATGCTCTGTAGATGGTACTGCTTTTAAATTGCCTTGTTGAAGATGGCTGACTTCCTGATTTTTTTTTTGAAAATGATCTAAATTCATCAAATCTGGTAGCACTTGAGTTGAGCCAGAGAAATATTTTTGCATATGCACCTGGAATTCATCATCCTACATAACTTTGTCAGCGTCAAGCGTATTTTCATTAAAAAGGTAAGAAAATCACAAACAAATAGAATTGAGCTGTCATTAATCTGCTGTGTAACATTATTCATTTGCGGATTTGGTGGAGAAAGCGTGTTATGTGAACTCATTGAATCTAATAATCCATACTGGCCATCAAGATGATTCTGGATATTTTCCAACTGACTTCCGCAAGGAAGATTGATATTATTACCACTTAATCCATATAATGGTATACCATTTTGCTTTATAGATGGTACTGCGTGTAAATCGACTTGTTGAAGATGGCTGACTTCGTGATTAGTGTGTTGATGGTGATCATCTAAATTCATCACATCTGGTAGCACTTGAGTTGAGCCAGAGAAATATTTTTGCATTTGCACCTGGAATTCATCATCCTACATAACTTTGTGAGCGTCAAGCGTATTTTCATTAAAAAGGTAAGAAAATCACAAACAAATAGAATTGAGCTGTCATCAATCTGCTGTGTAACATTATTCATTTGCGGATTTGGTGGAGAAAGCGTGTTATGTGAACTCATTGAATCTAATAATCCATACTGGCCATCAAGATGATTCTGGATATTTTCCAACTGACTTCCGCTAGGAAGATTGATATTATTACCACTTAATCCATATAATGGTATACCATTTTGCTTTATAGATGGTACTGCGTGTAAATCGACTTGTTGAAGATGGCTGACTTCGTGATTAGTGTGTTGATGGTGATCATCTAAATTCATCACATCTGGTAGCACTTGAGTTGAGCCAGAGAAATATTTTTGCATTTCCACTTGAAATTCGTCATCCTACATGACTTTGTGAGCGACTAGCATATATTTATTTTAAAGGAAAGAAAATAACCAACTAATAGAAGTGAGCCGTCATCAATCTGTTGTGTGACGTAATTTGTTTGCGGAATTGGTGGAGAGAGCGTGCTTTGTGAAATTATGGAGCCCAGTAATCCGGATTGGTCATCATCTATTATGCTCAAATACGAGTTGTGATAATACTGGAAAATATAATTTACCGCAATGAGTTATTCTAGTAGATTTTTTAAATAAATAAGAAATTAAATATTTCTAGAAGACTAACCCGAGTATTGGCTGAAGTGACCTGGGTAATTGTGCTGGAAGTTTCTGCGCTAGAATACATACCAATATTTTGAGTACTCATTTGATCAGTTCCTTTAAAGTCCTCATATTTATTTAACGTATTGTTAAAACTATATTCCTGAAGAGGTGAAGACGAAAGAAGGCAAAGTTCTCCATCCATGATAAATTTGCCATTTCCCTTTATGGGGTTAATTGTACTTGAATATTGTCGAAATATTTGTATAAAGAAATAGAGGGTGTGAAAGCGCATCTTGAAGGAATGTAATTAAGATGATAGTTAATGATACTAATCTTGTAAAAATATAGTAACCACCATCTTTACATTACACATCTGAGTATTCGTTACTAATTTGTTACAGATTTGTTACGCTTCTTTTACGTCGGGTATTATAAAACTTACATGGGTAGTAGTGTTGTATCTGTTAAGTCTCGACTACGCCGCAGTATCATCATGTATATCGTCTATGACAAATCTGAGACAGAAGTAAAATTGACTTTAATAATTTATAAAACAATAAAGACACCATTAGCCTGCCAATAGTATCATGCTCCTTCACAGGGAAAGTAAGAATGACAACCTGACGTCTGGTCGTCTTTTTGTGTCCTGAGACTAATTTCAGACCAAGGTTATAATATGAATAAAGGCTGTAATTATTGCGTTGACGGAAATAGGTTTAATATCATATTAGGAAGAGGTATTCATATTGAATTTTTGTATAAAGGAGATGTCGAAGTCCAAGTATTTATATCTATGATAGCAGTGTCAGCGCTTCGTCCGGAGTAAACCGGAGTTAGACGCGTCCGCTGCACCATAGACTATATACACCTTAAGTACTTAATAATCACTAAGCTATCATACTACACGTAACACCCCCCCTCTTAGTGATTTCCAAATTACCGTGAATTATATAGAAACAAACAAAAAAAAAAAAAAAAAAATACAAGAAATAAAAGATTAAAAGACACCTAATAACTGGCGTTTCTGTGACCAAACATTCGGTCCTAAGTTTTTTGTTAGCAAATCAGCAATTTGATCTGAAGAAGGCACCCATTCAATCTTTATTTCACGGCGGTGGACTTGCTCACACTTCGTGAGAACAGCCGACGATCCCACTGTAACGTCGCGCCAACGTTTCAGAGAAGTTCAAAAAATGAAATCCTGTAACGTCGGCTGATATTTTCCCATGGTAACTAGTGGTATTTTTTTCCATATTACAGACTGCATTTCAATTCCACCTACCCTGCATCTTAATGCATTTGACCCAGCATCTCCATACAGCTGTGATGGTAATGGTATAATCACAATATATTTCAATATGTTGTATATACTATATGTAAATATAAGCTCTTATGTAGTTGAGTACTTAAGCAATACATATTTCTATCTTATACACACACATACCCCTTATCATTCCTTACCACCTGTGACTTAAACCTCCCCACCGAGATGGACAAAATCAAACATGAACCTGATAACCTGCTGCTTTGTCAATGCTCACATTGTAGCAAATTCAAAACACTCAACACAGACGGTAATGAAGTCATAGGATGCTATGTACACCACAAAACTAGAGCAAAACACTGTAAAAATGAGCACAATGTCATTGATTCTTTCCAACAGCTCACCTTATCGTCACCAAAAATGATAACAAACGCTGCCAAGAATTCTACTTCTTCAGGACATGAGAGTTTCTCTACATCCAAGGATACAAAAATTATTAACAACTCTTCTATCACCCTAAGTATTCACTTTTTAATTTAATTGGAACCTTTTAACTTTCACTTACAAAGGTAATATTGAAAAGTTTGTTGAAGTTAGTGTAGCTACTTTGGTTAAGGTGGTGGAAATATACAAATTTTAGAGTTTATCTATGTAAATCAAGTTATTAGATTTTTAAGGCAATCCTTTTAAATGTAATTTTTTCACTTACTTTCAACTCAGCCTTGCTTCAAAGGGCTTTAATTTATTGGTTATCTTCATATAAAAGATTCCTTTTGTAATACTCTTATCTCCAATAATAATTAATCTCTTTCAATGAAATTAGCACATATAACAACATGCATACCTAGATACAATATAATTTTTTTTACAAAATGTCTTAACTGCAAAAAAAATGCATCTCATAACATCTATGTATATCTAATTTACACCAGCTATAATTCCTTAGAAAATCAACTTTAGAATATAACCCCTTTGCTCATCTACGCCAAAATATTAAATTATTAAATCTGAGTTTCTGAAACCTTAGCACTGGTATTAGGTGCCTAATAAGTATACTGTTTTTTTTGAAAGGATGCTATTTAATTGACTTGGTTACCATCGAAAATATCAGCCGACGTTGCAGGATTTCATTTTTTGATCTTCTCTGAAACGTTGGCCCGACATTGCTGTGGGATTGTCTGCTGTTCTCACGAAGTGTCATTTCCAAAATAAAAATCTCGGTCTACATGCCGGCAACGCTTGTCGGATGGATTGTCAGTGGCCGCGACAATAGCACCTTTGTTGTTGCAAAACAGAGTGGTGGGACCATGACATAAATCCACTTCACGTAAAACATTTCACATCCAGAGCGCTTGTCTTGTAGCATTGGACATTGACATAAGTTCTGAGTGAAGAGACACAGTGGCAACATGGGACTGTCTTTTTGATTGCCACAAAATAAGACAGTTGTTCAAACGTAAGATGTGTCCACCAGTCGCTCTGGCAAATTTGCCTCCCCAGGTAGCATCACAATAGACATCAGTAGATGGAGAAGCAGAAAAGGAGGGAAAAAGATGGAATTTTAAATCTTTTGTTTGTTGCAAGTACCGCATCCCATTCAACTTTACCTGGACTTGATGCGTAATGTGCCAGGAAGTTGACAGGATATGCCAAATCCGGCCTTGATCCAGCAACTAGATAAGATAAGGAGCCAATAATGGACAGAAAATTAAGAGGTTCTATCACCACAGAAAAAATGGGGGGGTATTGCTAGCAATACCCCTCATTTAAAAATGTTGGGAAGTGGTTGGAAAGCTGTTGGAAGGCTGTTGGGAGTTCATTGTGATACCAGATTTAAATTAATTGGACAAAGATTTGGTAATCAGTTAGACCTAGGTTCAACAGAAATCAATCACAGGTTTCTTGGAGCTTGGTGATTACTTTGATTTTGAGCTGAGCACAGATTGAGCAAAGCTTGAACATATCACTTAACATATCATAATATTCACTTTCCCATCTTGTGGAAAGCAAAATTTGATATTCGTTCTAAGAATATCTACATATATTTTCTTGCCAAGTTGGTAACAGAAGGTTAAACTGTAGTATCTCAATTATTACACTAGACTACATAGATATTTGATAAAACATACAATTCAAATCAATTTTAATATTATTGAGATCACCATAAGTGTCTGTCCAAAGACTTACAAAAAGTATGTTAGTATCAAGACATTGTTCTAGGTAGTAGTTTCAATTTGGATCTTGAACTGACATCTAAAGCATTTTACTATTAGACAGAAACATAAATAAGTGTAATAAGAGTGAAATTATTCTATTTTGTGATTATAATGTAACAATAAAGCACATTTTTATTGAGAAAATTTTTCTTCCTCCACAAACCAAAATTTACTCTATAGGCTCAAGATTTATTTTTAAGCCATATTATTCATTTCAGTTATCATTGATTTACTTCCAATATTTATTAAAAAGATAATAATAATACATGTGAAAGAATTATGAGCTTAGAATATCATATGCTAAAAAGTTATTTTGTTGTTTTATTCAAAACTGATTATTCATTTTTTGCTTCAATTCATCTTTTAACAACCACTATCTTCAGATACTATTATTACTTAATATGTCAAGTCTCAGATGTGTTGGACAGTTCTCAATAACGATTGATCAAATTTATATGAAGGTAATTTCAAGATTTCAAAACTCACCAACCCCCACGATTTTACAGCAAGGCCATTTGAATGTTCATATTTTTGGACTATTCGAAGAAAGAAAACCAACCCTTGTCAGTAATCTTTCTCAAGTGCAGAGTCAGCACATTGGACCACTATTGGGTGACATTGGGTCTGGATCTCACCATTTAAGCCAAAGAAGTGCCTTGAATCCTATGAAGCCTTTCTATTTTCATGCTTACTTGGTTCCAGTATTTTTGGTAATCAGTATCAACTTTGGGGATGCCTCTTTTCTTCAAGTACACTAATAAGTCTTGCTAAAGAAGCAATTTCTTCTGCTCAAATCGATTTATGTCCAATCCTGAACTACGACTCCTCTATCTTTTTTAATATCCCGCATGTAATTTTTGAAGGCTCTTTCCAGAAATCTCAGAGTACTCAAGATTGGAAAGCTGATCAACTTATCCAAGGAATCAAAACAGTTCTCAAAACACATCAACTTCAAGCAATAAATTTTATGATTGACAATGAACGAATGTTAAAGGAAAAGTTGGATATCATGTGGAGGCACCAGGACAACCATTGGCTTAGAACTGGATTCGATGACTATAAAGATCAGTTTCCTAACAATCAATTAACCCCTGAAAAAAATGGGTCAATACTTGCTGATGATATGGGTTTGGGAAAGACGCTTTCAACTTTTTCTCTTATAAGTGCAACTCAAAGTGAAGCAAGACAATTCCAGGTATCGGAAAATCAAGAAGGTATTAATCGGAGTTCAGCCACACTGATTATATGCCCCCTGGCAACACTATAAAATTGGATCAATGAAATAAGTGTGCACTTTGAAGATAATGCGCTTCCTTTCAAGGCTCTTTTTGGGAAGGATTGTCAAAATACTAACGTCAATGAGCTACAGGACACTGAAATTGTTTTAATGACCTATGAAACAGCTAGCCCAACAATGTCAAAAAATCAAAGCCAAAAAAAGATAACGGTGACTCAAAAGCTCTTTTGGTATAGAGTTGTTTTAGATGAAGCTCAGTTAGTGCCCATTTCTATATCTAAAACTTAAAACTTAATTTTTATAATCAATTTTTATAAATATTCTTTTAGTTACATTAAAAATCCTTACTCGCAGAGGGCTCAAACAATATTTGACTTGGAATCCCAACACCGACTATGCTTGACTGGAACTCCACTTCAGAACAGGCCCACTGACCTTCAAAGTCTCATATTTTTTCTTAGAATCAAAAATTGGCAAGAAGACTGGTTATGGAAGAATTTCCTTTTTCCAGGTTTGCAAAAAGGAAAGGCTAATTCTATCAAATCAATCAATCACTTAATGAAAGTCATAAGCCTATGTAGAAAAAAGGATGCAATTTTGTCTCTTCCAAAAAAGATTCAAAGGGGGATACCGGTTCAATTAGCAGATCCATGGAGGTCTAAACTTGATGTGCTTCAAGAAGGATTCACTGAGCAATATGGGCCCTCCAGAAGCACTGACATCCCTTGGGACTCATCTGAGTTTCTAAGAGAGCTGATGATTTTAAGAAAATTCTGCAACCATCCAATCTACGAAAATCTGGATGAAACTCTAACTTTTGATTTCACCTGGCAGCATTCCGCAAAGATTTGTCATCTTATAGGCCACTTAAAAAACTTTTTGTCTGGGGAAAGGGGTATAAATTTTCTAAAAGCTGTTATATTCTCCAACTTTGCAGACTTTTTGCAGATGTAAGTGATTCTATAATGAATTGTTTTACAAAATTGTGTTGGATTATTAAAAACAATTTTCTAATATTTCAAAATAGAATAAAAATGGCTTTAGATGACCACAATATTAGGTATACCCAGCTTACAGGTGAACTCAGCAGGACAAAGCGAGACAAAAATATGCATGAATTCCATTTTAATAAAAATTGCCAAGTTTTGGTTGGAACGATTCAGGCTGCAGGAGTGGGTATAGATCTCAGGTGTGCTCAAAATGTATATATAATGGTGAGCTCAATGTCTTTTATTTAATATTAAGAACAAAAATATTAAATTTTTTATATGTTCAATGTTGAAATAGGAGCCAAATTGGAATCCAGCAGTTGAGCATCAGGCTGTTTATCAGCTGTATAGAATGGGGCAGCAAAATGAAGTAAATGTTTTGAATTATTTTGTACAAGGAAGTATAGAATTCAGCATGTATAAGATTCAAACAAAAAAATGGAGCTAACAATGTAAGCCAAATTTCATTTCTATAAATTTTAATGATAATAGTAATCATTAAAATTATGTTTTTGTTTTCAAGGCTAAGTGTCCCAAACAGTGGAAATGAGAAGTATGAGTGTGCAAACCTATTATTAAGGGAGTTTGTCAATCACTCACATTAGAGGAAGAAAGAATTTCAAGGAGAGCAAGTAAATTTATGGGATTTTGAGGATTTAAAAGTCTGAGTTGTTGAGGATTTAGAGATGCAAGATATAAGGGAGAATAACAGTCATTCGGCAAACCCCGGGGGACATGAGAAGGATTAAGGTTAGGGGATAATGTTGAAACCAAACTGATTCTTTTGTACAAGGCTAAGTCCTTTAGCACACTTCCAGAGTAGGTTGAAGTATCTCAAATATCAAAGTGTTGTTGGTCAAGATAGGTAGTTCAAAGGCAATGTTGCAAGAATTCATGTCGAATGATGAAAATCTGTCTAATTTCTCTTCATTAGGGTTTTTTTTCCATCCATTTGATTCTGGTGACATATCCAAAAGTGAACGACAAAAATTGTGTATAGATCTACAAAAGTGAGAATTGAATGGAGGCAAAGTCTCATTAAAAATTCTATTAAGTGTTCGTGTGTTTGTGGGCAGGTTTCCATGAGGAAAGTAAGAGCTACTAGGGTTCATAAAGAATTAGATTAAGAAAGTGTTCAATTAAGTTAAACAAAGAGGAAGGATAAATTGTTGAGCTCCAAAACTTTATGATCAAAGTTGATTTAAGGAGAATTATCAAAAAAATTAAGAATAAGAAATATTTCAACTTTATGGCATTATAATATGCATAAATTATATTTTTATATGCAATTTGAACTCAAAAGGAATGGTATAAAATGAAGAGAATGATTATGTGATAAAAGAAGACTCATTTGAGAAACGGATTTTTTTTTCTTTTCAAAAAAATCTTCCACAAAAATAATTTGATAAATGTGAGGCTATGTTCATTTTTTGATTACCAAAAAATTATTTTTTGGTCCAATATGATAGTAATACATATTCCATTGAGTAATTTTTGTTTGACCTGAATAAAAAGACTAGAGTGTC
This sequence comes from Hemileia vastatrix, assembly GCA_030280995.1. Lineage (NCBI taxonomy): Eukaryota > Fungi > Basidiomycota > Pucciniomycetes > Pucciniales > Zaghouaniaceae > Hemileia > Hemileia vastatrix. The sequence goes on from JASXTE010000001.1 coordinate 49,887,876, forward strand.
ACTTCATCACATTTATGTATAAAAATTTATACAAGGTTTCATATTTTTTGTAATGCTTTAAGGTTTACACTTTTGTAGCATCTATTATTTGAATATATTTGATTTTTTCTTTATGGAAAATTCTACCTAGTACAGACCAATTTTCAAAGTGAAAGAAATATGTTTGTGATTGTTTTATACAAAATATTAACCTTATTTTTGGGTTTAACTTTGATTTTTGGGGTAATTTTTTAAATAATTATGTTAAAAATATGGATTACTTTTCTTATAGTCCATAACTAAGAATTTTTATCAAAATCAAATAATTATAGGGTAGTTAGATATAACTTAGAAGGCATTTGATAAAAAAATAATAAGGATGCTTGTGCGTACAATAGAATTTGTTCTATGATAGAAAATATTCTGATAAACATGAATGCATTGTTGTACAAATGCAGAGAGTATACAGAATACAAATAAAGTAGACTGCATAACTTTTAATTAATATATAAATTATCTGATTAAAAATTAAACATTTAAACTTAAATAATTTCAACACATATTCCATCATATTCTTTTGATAAAAAAATGTAGCTTATATTAGCTAGTGCCTTTCAAAAAAAGGAGTACCTTCAATCGGTAACTTCCAATAGCTAACTTATTCCTACAATTATCACAATTACAATGCCTCCATTTTTTCATGTATGTCAATGTCAAGATCTTGGATGTGTCAATAGAAAGTATCAAACTTCTTCTGGGTCCTTTGAAGTTGGTATGGCTTTCAAAAGCTCTAATTCTTACGCAAAACATCAAGAGGAAAGAAATAGGAAGACCCAGATGGTTATTTCTTCCAACAATCCACTTAACATTGGAAGTTCCCACTCCACAGAAACAGTAATCTGTATATCTATAGTTCAATGTGAGAATAAAAGTCTTTATGATGTTTCAATGATTTATTACATAGGGGCAGTTGCTATTGGGGGCAGAAGTATCTTCAACAGTCTCTAGAAACTCAAATCTTGGGGAACAGTATAGCCAAACAATTATGTGGCAGGCAGAAAAGCTTTCTCTGATTCATCATTTGAGCAAAGAAGGTTGTACTCAATTTTTGGATGAAGAAATTAAGAAGCTCAAACTTCTAGGTGATAGTGGAATACTGGATTCTGATAGCATTGTCCTCCTGGTCCCACGCTCGATAGATACAGTTTTTAGTCGATTAAAGCTTAATCAATCATTTTTCACTAAAACATGCTGTCCTAAATGCTTTTCTCTTTATGAGTATAACTCTGAATCTCAACCATCTATACTATGTTGCAATCAACCGTTTCTTTCATCATCAAAGCGCTATTTAAAAACTTTTGGAGCAGGACAAATTGCAGTTAAATGTGATGAAAGGCTGTATTTGATGGAGGAACATCAAGAACATGTAAAATACTTATCTCTTAAAAAATTTCATCACCATTCTTTTATCGACTGGCTTAAGGAAAAGATCAAACTGTTCAAATTTGAGCTTCTGATTGAGAAGAAAACCCCTGTGGCAGAACATGTAGAGTGTGATTTGATGAAGGATGTTTGTGATGGTTCAATTTGGAAAAACTTTCCCATTACCACTCCAGCTCTGGATAGCAATGATGATGAATATACGATAACTTCAGGCAACTTAATGTTTACTTTATATGTCGACTGGTTTAGGCCTGGTGGCAATAGGATTGGAGGTCATCAGAAGTCTGTAGGAAATATTATGATGGTGTGTATGAGCCTACCTCAAGAAGATAGATACAAAATGGAAAATCTTTTTTTGTATGCTATTATACCTGGACCAACAGAACCCACATGTGAACAGCTTAATCACCTTCTAAAACCACTTGTTAATGATCTAAAAACTCTATGGGATGGTATATTGATTGAAAAGACACATCTTTATCCACGAGGCCGGTATGGTAAGGTAAACTCTTACAGTCGCCTTGCTGTAAGCAGAATCCAGAGGAGATGTTTGGATTTAGCTGAAAACCCCGTCCTTCCAATAAAAATAACAAAATGGGAATTCTAAATCACTAAGCTAACCAGTCTACTTGGATCTGATGGATAAAATAATGAAACTCTAAAATATTTAACGCTTATTGAGATTTAAAGAAAGTGGCTGTTGAGAAAGCAATACTGATAACAACAATTAAGGTGTACCAGTGAAAGATCTGTTAAGATTGACTTTTATGTTTTTATAATAATTTGAGTTTTTATGAGACAGCAATAATCAAGTCCCAGTGATGAAGACCTTTCTAAAGATACCCTGTATGAAGTATGATTTAAATTGTTGAGTAGTATTTCTAAAATGTTATATATAAAATATAAAGTTATAAGGGTATTAAAATTTATTTAATTTGTTGAGTAATAAAAAATGAGACTGTGGTGGTTAAAGATTCAGCTGTATGATGTCTGATGATTGTAAGATGATTGTATGATGATGCCCAATTTCGAGTCTGAGAGACTCTTAAGTGTACCTAGTCACGTGCCTAAGTTTCCCCTCCAGAGCTCACCCAGAGTCAATCCGGAGCCCGTACAGAGCTCGTACGGAGTCCGTACGGAGTCCAAGCGGAGTCCGTACAGAGTCCAAACGGAGTCCGTACGGAGTCCAAGCGGAGTCCGTACAGAGTCCAAGCGGAGTCCATACAGAGTCCAAACGGAGTCCTTCAGGACTCAATTAGAACCTTTAGAACTATAATAAAAAATCTAGAAAAATTACACATAATAAAGCCACTACTGCTTTACATTCCCAACTAATTTTTGTAGCCTGTGCAGCTCTAATCACCCTGTGAAAATTTATCAAAGTTAAGTATTTTTCTAAAAACGTAAGTATTTCTATAAAAATTTAAAATTCATTTAAAAATATAAGAAAAATAGTATAAATTCTGGGAAAATTTCTCAAGGTTCATGAGTGACTCAACTTGATACTTATAAATTTTTCAGACTATAAAAAATAAGTCTTCTCCGTAAAATATATTGTTTTTGCGTAGGCATTTGCTTTTAACCAATTTTCTTTATATTTAAAACTCAAATAAATTTAATAAACCCTTTTATAAAATAATAACACCAATCTTGAACGCTGTAATAACCCCATTTACATACTTAGGTGCCATACTAAACTTTAGGCTACCACACCGGAAATTAAGAGTTGCATTGTTCTCTTTGATAGGTGACATTCCTGCAAATAAAAATTGGCTGGCTTTTTGAGTCACTCTGCAAAAATGTTCTGCTCTTTCTGTAATATCTCTAAAGATGAAATTAGTGAAAAGAATGTGGGAAATTTTTCATAACAAAATCATGAGGATCATATGTGCTGGGCAACAAAGTGGAAAAATTCTAAGTCACATTGGGAGCGTGTATCAATTGTTCAGAATCATGGGGTACGATGGAGTGAGCTGAATAACCTTGAATATTGGTGTCCAACTGAATATTGCTCAATTGATGTTATGCATTCACATATGCTTGGCAACCTAAAAGATCACAGTCTAAGCTATTTTCAAATCCAAAATACAGCAAAAGATCTAGAAAGAAAGCTGGAAAAGGATAAAAATTGGCATGTAAGAGAAGAAGATGATGATTTCTTTTCTGATACTTCACTGCACAAACATTCGAAAAAACGTAGAAGTAGCTTAAGCACCACGAATAATGATGATGATGATACAGGACACACGAGACAGCACAAGCGGCAAAGACGTACGAGTTCAAGACAGTCATCAAGTCATCATGGACTAGATAATGAAGGATTGGGAACAAATCGATCAAGAAGCCAGAGTAGGTCATCCAGCTCCAAATTTATTCCTCCATATAGCGATGTGGCCTCAATACAGTCTCACAGCAGTGACAGTAGGAATTCATTGTATAACTTAAGGCAAAGAAGTATTAGCATATCACAGAGTGAAGGATCTCACTCATCAAATGAGACAGCTAGAGATGAAGAAAATAAAAAGAAAGGTAAGGAGAAAGAAAATGAAGGTATTAGTAATCCACGAATCACAGCAGAAGAGCTACAGGTTGTATGGAAGATGATTGATCAAGTAAGAAGACCTTCCTGGCTAACACGAGTTCAAAAATCAGTAGGATCTAAAAAGGCAGGATCCCTCAAGGCAGCAGAATGGCACATGCTGTATACTCTCTACTTCTCTTTGTCACTTATACCCCTTTGGTTTGAAAAATTCAAAGAATCTGAATCTTCAGCTTCCTCAGCTGATAAACCAAGAGAATATTATCTTCTCAAGTCACTTGTAACATTATGCTTGATCACCAATTTTTTGACATTAAAAAATATACAGACTAATGAGCTTAAAGATCTAGATCAATTTCTGTTAGAGTATCGTGAGTGCCTTGAAGAGGGTTGGAAGAATATTAATGCAAAGCCAAATCTGCATATCACTCAACATTATCCTGAAATGATAAAGCGTCTTGGTCCACCATCAGGTACAGCTACTTGGTCTGGAGAGCGGGTGAATCATATATATTATCTGAAATTCCAAACAATCACCATCCACGTATGTAATGTTTGTAAGCAATGATTTAAAAACTCAGCTGTGCTAATTTATTAATATTTACCACAGGAGAGATACCACTAACAATTCTAAAACATTGGTATCGGAAGTCTAGGGTATTAGATCTTGGTGAAGCTGAAGATAATGATCAATGTGAGACTAAAAAATCCATATTGATCTCGATAAACAAAACAAATGGATCCATCTAAGTATGGCATTATTTACTAAATGGGTAAGGGCACGAATGGGAAAAGAAACTTCAAGACGGGCTTTGACACCATCGGAGAAAAGTGGGGATCAGGTAGTTGAAAATGTAGCAAGCATATTGATACATGGAAAGAGGTTTACTAGTTACCATCGACACATTGCTAATTCAACAATTGAATTCTACTATGGAAAAAATAGCCAGTTTGGGCAAATTGATGATCTTTTCAGATCAAAGGAAGAGATTGATCAAATATATTTAATAGTAAGTCCTTTCAAAGAGCTCTGTCCAGAAGAAACATCAAAGGATCCCTATGAGCTTTTCCCACAAGTGCATTGTTGGTTAGTAAGAGTAGCCAAAGCAACTCAAATTGTGATTAAGAAAGATGCAATAATTGGACATGCAGCTACTGTCGAGCACAAAAAAGGAATGTTTGGAATCAAAGACGAGATCGTCACTGCCATTGGACTGCAGACAGTAGTGAGTGAAAAAATTAATCAAATTTATTTTCTGTTGACTAACATCTTTGTGTTAATTTGGGATTGGGGAAATTTGTAGGATTGGTGATATTTGTAAATGGTGAAAGAAATAATTCAATGCTCGATTAAAAAATGCAATGCATCCAACTTACCTTATCATAAATCAGTGAACAATTACTTTGGTTGCTTTTATTGCGAGAGAACCCATGCTTTCAATGAGTCATTTTTATCTTAAATGTAAGAATGAAAGAAATAAAATCATGATAATGAGAAATATGATAAAATTTTTACTTAATGAATGATCTTCTTGCTCATTCATCTACTATAAATAGTTTGACCTTCCAACTTTAGCTGATAGCTATATATTATTCACTTTATTTTTCGACAAGAGAACATACACGTTTACAAGACTATATACATAGTATCTTTATTTACTTTAGCTTTGATAGGTATAAATTTTAACAACTGATTATTTTTATTTTATTTTATTTTATTACAGTTCATTATGGATGATAATTTTGAAGGGATGTCTGTTGACCCAACCGATTCTGATTGTTTTCCGCCTCAACATACTAATACTGGAAATACTCCTCCACCACCCTCTGCTGACTCACCTCCAGATGCATCTCAATCTGTACCACCTAATCCCAATCCAGGCCAAGAGTCTCATTCAGAACCGAGAAATTTTAATCCCAATCATCCTTCTGCTTCTGAAAGTGCTAATCAGCAAGCTGATCAGCTAGGAAGAGATTGGGCTAGTGAAGTATTGAGGGAATTTTTTGGAGACCAATCATCATCTGCTCAGCCTAACCAAGGAGCAAGCACAAGTGGAGCAGGTAAGTCAAATTTGTAGTGTATTCTTTTATTGAAAAATAACCAATTTAATTAACTTATTTGAATTGTTAGTGAATCCCTCAATCATTATGGGTATCAGTGATTACCACAGACTCAATTCAGCAGAGTCTCATGAGCGAGAACGGGGGTTAAGGGCTGTAAGAGGCTTAGTTAGAAGGAATGATGTTCCCAGGAGCTCAGACAGTCTAAATAGAAATATTTACCACTTTCTGAAGTATTTTCTTGGGGGACCAAAACAAATATCAAAATATCCTGCGAGCCCAACACCTTTGGAGATTGAAAATTGGAAAGATTGGAGCCAATTCAAACTAAAAACCATTCAAACTGTCCTAACCCAAGTCCAATCTTCTAACCGTGCAGATTCTGCAGCTGATCAACAATTTCTGATAACCAATTCTATAGCCTTCTTGCGATCCAAAATTAGACTACCCGAATTTTTTCCAGCACCTGAGCCTCGAGGAATAAAAGGAGGAGCACCGATCCCACTTTCTGTCAAAAGAAACTTAGAGCGTGAATTGCAAGAAAAAGGTTTTCGGAAATTTGCGTTTGATTGGACTTGCCGTGATTTTTCAGAATCAACTTGGAATCAAGTCATGGGAAGCATAGTATGCAACCACTGTACCAGATGGCTCACCACCTTGAATACAATTGATCAGTCAAAGCTTCAGTTCACTCAATGTGTTATTGAGAAATGGGTAGTTAATAAGGGGAAGGAGATGATAAGGTTGTTTGGGAAAAAAGAGGAAAGGGTAGCAAGAGAAAAGATTGAAAAGAGGGCAAGGGCACAAGTAAAACGTTATCGGACCAAGGTAAGTTTTTTATTTTACTTTGCTTTTTGTTATTATGAAGCTGATTTAGTTGGAATTCAGATTGCTAGTGCACGCTACAAGTTAGCAAGAGATCTCTGCAGTGATGTGCCAGGTTTTGTTGTGCTTTTTCATGATACTAGGTGAATCTCTGATATTGAGGAAGGCCCAGAACCAGCCCCAACTGCACCTATCCGAGCTATTCCTGGATGGCAAAATCCTGAACTCAATGATTTGTTTAAAAAAATGGATAAGATGACAAAGGACTTAGCCCATACACCAGCTCAAAAAAAATCAGCATTAAAAACATATTCACGGTCATCAGAAAGGACAGTTGCACAAAATGGTATATTCAATGTTCCCAAATACCTCCCCAAGAATTGCTATTCAGCAACATTTTTGCAAGGATTATCTGTGAATGAACGTGAGTCACTTGGGGTTGGAGCTGATATTGATCTGGTAAAGATTCGGGAATCAATTAATAGAGCATCAACATCATCATAACTTAGGTATAACGGTGATCTTCTGTGTAATATAGCTATCTTATATTGAATTTTATGTATTCTGTTTTTTTTCAAAGCAGCTTGGTAAATGTTATAAAGTGATATTGAGAGAGAGTAACCTTTTATTTAAGAAAAACAAATAATGTATGAGATATAAAAATGTATTTTCAACAAATTGATGGTCCATACCTCTTTATGTCACATTTATGTATCCATATTAATTTCAATCGAATTTAATGTTGACCAATACATAGTGAATACACGCTATGCCACTTATACTTGCCAGGCATTGCTACCATTAAATATTCCAGTATCAAAAATTAATTTTGATCGAAATTAATGAGTATGATAATCATGAATTTCTGGAGTCAACTGCTTATTTTTATGCATGGTGCGTTTCCAACATTAATTTCGATCGAAATTACTTTTGATACTGGCATATTGCATGGTGTCTATTCCTGGAAAGTGTAAGTGGCATAGTGTGTATTCATTACGTATTGGTCAACATTAATTTCAATAGAATTTAATATTGACATTTTCATATTGAACCCAAACCAGCAAACGACCCAAAAAATTCTTCATAAAACTGCTCATTAATTTCGATCGAAATTAGTGAGCACCATATACATATTGAATGGTAGTTATATCTGGTGTGTGTAAGTTGTAAAGCTTGTGTTCAATGTTTATTGGTCAACATTAATTTTGATTGAAATTAATATTAATGTGTAAATGATATTTACATGCTCAATATGCATTGTAATGTGTTTACTTAAGAATAGAGTGCCCTAATTTTCATCTTACATAAAAATGCTTGGTGGTTTGTCAAATTCAATTTTTATTAAAATTAATGTTGACATGTTACCATGCATAACAGTAAGCAACTGACTGAATAAATTGATGATAATCATGAACCTTAATTTCGATCGAAATTAATGTTTCCAAGTGCAGATTGAAAAAAAGCTATGCCACTTACACTAGCCAGGCATATCTACTATTTATTATGTATTGGTCAACATTAATTTTTATAGAAATTAATATGGATATGTAAATTTTATATTTACCCTCAACATGTATAGTAAATTTAAATACTTAAAAATACTTGCCATCCTTTACATGTCATGCAAAAAAGCATTATATCATTTCAACATTAATTTTGATCAAAATTAATGTTGGCATGCCATTATGCATTGAAACAACTAACTGACTGAAAAAGTTCATGATCAAAATGCTCATTAATTTTGATCAAAATTAATGTTGACCAATACATATTGAATATAAGTAATCTCTGCTTACTCAGACCAGATATAACTACCATTCAATATGTATATGGTCAGCCTTAATTTCGATCGAAATTAATGGGAAGTTTTATGAAGAATCTTTTGGGTTGTTTTCTGGCTTGGGTTCAATATGCAAATGTCAACATTAAATTCAATCGAAATTAATGTTGACCAATACATAATGAATACACACTATGCCACTTACACTTTCCAGGCATATATACATGCAATATGCCAGTATCAAAAGTAATTTCGATTGAAATTAATGTTGGCAAGGCACCATGCATAAAAATAAGCAGTTGACTCCAGAAATTCATGATTATCATGCTCATTAATTTCGATCGAAATTAATTTTTGATACTGGCATATTTAATGGTAGCTATGCCTGGCAAGTGTAAGTGGCATAGCATGTATTCATTATGTATTAGTCAACATTAATTTCGATTGAAATTAATATGGACATGGACTATGCATAAAATTCCTATAAGTATAGGTAAGCTAAGCAGTTAGATAAACTGGTTTGATCAAGTACACCATATAAAAATTGATGTTTTAATGCCTTGGTTAATTTCGATCAAAATTAATTTTAAGCCATGCATGTTGAATTTTATCTATGTCTGTGTAGTCCATGTGAAATGGCTTGTATTCAATATGCAGGGGTCTATATTAATTTCGATCGAAATTATGAGGTTCATTGCCTCATAAATTTGATGGTTTCTGTCAGTGTTTCATGCATGGTGCCATCTGATACTTGTTGATTCCTATCAAAATTAATTTCAACACCAATATATTGAATACAAACCATGGCACTTACAGTACTTGGTCATAGCTAAAATTCAATATGCTAGTCTAAAAATTAATTTCGATAGAAATTAATCAGGATCCATGAAGTTTATCAATAGTGTATGAGTTAAGTTTCAAGTCATATGTTTCATCATTTTCTTGCAGCCATTTCTAGGTTATCTCAACAATTTTTTTCAAGTTTTATTATATTAATCAAAACTGTGGTAAGTTGTGAAAAATTAGCTAATCCAAATCTCAAATTGAATATTAATATTTTAATAATTTTGAATGTTGCTTAAGGTATTTCATTGGGTGATTCATAATAATATTTTATCAACTTAGTAGTCCTATAACTTTTGAAAAGTAACAATTTTGGTATAGTTAGGGACAACAATGCAATATCTTGTGCAGACTAAGATATATTGCAAAATAAAACTATTCAATTTTTTTTTCCCTTAGTTTTATCCAAGTTTATCAAAGGTTTGGTCACAGTGCCCACACCCTAGCCTGACACTCCTCCTGTCACTTAAAAAACAAATTCTTATCTTAAATTCTAATGTTACCAATTTTATATTTATAATTCATTTCTTGTTTGATGAGGCATATCAGTATATATGTGAATCTCGCATTGTCATCTGAAAGTAAATTTAACAAATATTCATAAAGGATTATCCTTTTTTTTCATATAATATACTAATTAAGTGTATCTCCATTGTTTAGGAGTAAATTCTAATTTAAAAAATTTTGTATTTACCCGTGGCAATTTGAATATGGGATATAAATTTGTTATTATTTGTTTTTCACACTAAAAGTCCCCAAAGAATTACTAGTATTTTCTGTTAGCTACATCAAATTTCGCTTCAATATAAACAGATTGTGATTTAGCATGTTACTCAGTTTACCCCACTATGAATAATACATGTTAAAAAAAGCTCAAATAATATAAAATCCCCCTCTTTATGTTTTCTGTTTCTTTCATCCTCACTTTAATTTTAATCTTATTCAATTTTTTATCCTATTAAATTATCAACTTCAATTTTCTAGAATAGAGTTTCTTATAATTATTCATCATATTACATCATAATTTTTTGATATTGAATACTTTTTTTTAATATTCATTAATCAATATGTCTAGTATAAAAAATCCTACACCTCCACTTTGTATGTATATCATGTTCCTCTCTCTTAATTTATATATTTCACTTATGTTCTATATCTTTTTTTTTTCAAAAATTTGATTTTCCAGCACCCAAATGTGTTTCATCCCACTCTCTGATTGATACTCGCTTAGAAGCTTTTGAGCTTGCACCATGTCTGCCACATGGCATGGCACCTAACCCTCCTGTACTTAGCAATGAGAGGCAGGAAATAACAAGAGTTCAGTATTGCAATTTACTTGAATTGTCTAGAGATAAAACAGAAGAGCTTGTCAAGATCCTTAACAATAATCCTTCTCCTTCATATTTATCTAACCCTTGTAATGACTTACTCTAATATGTGAAAAGCCTTGAAAAATGTATGTTCATCACCTTTTTTGTCTCCTTTTAAATTAGTAGATAAGATTATTAATATTTTTTTTTCTTCATATATATTTGTAGCTTATGAGGAGGGTATGATTCCTCCTGATGAAGTCATTGTCATTAGGGATGATGATGAGACAGATGAACCATCAGCTTCAACTCATGCTTCAACTTCTAAGGAAAATCTTGAAAGACCTGTTATCCGCTCCAAGAAAAAGAGATTATCCCAAGGCTCCTCTTTTGTTCGACGTATTAAACTGGCTTCTGCTAATGAATTTTCTGATGTATCAAATAATAAATCTCAAAAAAAAAGCAAAGGTTTTGATAATGAGTATATTCTTGTTTCCTTTTTTTTTATTGTTATTCTTTTATCTTTAAAATTCAATCATATATCTCTTTTATTGCTTACATATTGTACTTTTTATCTTTCTTTTGATATTTTGTACCAGAAACTCACCTGCTGTAGATTGTTCCATCCATAAACGCCCTCTCCCTGATGAAGATGATGAAAAGAGCAATGAAAATAGCGATGATCAACTGTCAGAATATGAAGCTATGCTTGTTCATCAAAAAAAGCAAAGTTTAAAATCTTCTTCAAGACATGTTGATATGTTTGATAAAGATGATGATTCAAACAGCTCATCACCAAATTCCTTCATTTCTAAGAAGCAATACCCATCACCTCCTAAATTACCTACTTTGACCTCTTTGAAAGCTTCTCTACCAATGAAATCAACTCCAATCAAGATATCGAAAAAACCTCTAACTTATTCACCCTCAGTTCTAAAAGAATCTGATTTGCAGGAGGAATTCTGTAAAATTCATAATTTTTATAAAGGTAGAATCAGCACGGCAAAGGTCCTCAGGTCGTGGTTGGAAATTGTTACTCTCCTCGAATTACGCTCTTCTACTTCTTCCCAAGAACCCATGTCAAATATTCCAATGTTTACTTTTCATTGGGAAAAATCTTGTGGAGAAGATTGGCTTTCAAAACTAACTGAGTTATGTAAGTTACCATAATTTTTAGTCTTGACTTTTGTTCTTTTACTTATTTTTTTTTTCCTTTTGTAGCAAATATTTTTTTAGAGATTGATAGCTCACAGCTATGGGTACTCGATAATATTGATTTCAAAAAAATGGAAGATTTATGTGATCCTGATGGTTTAAATACTGAAATTCTTTCCTCAACAAAGAAAACGGATCACCCTGAATCCAATCTTATCCGAATGCTCATGAGATTAATGATCCCAAGTGACCACTGCCATTCTTCATGGGTATCTCTTATATCATCTTCACTTTATCTGACCGCACATGAATTCAGCCAGCTTCCATCACATCAAAACATTAACTCAGATTGTCCAATTGAATGTGGTCTTCACCTTCTAGCTCACCTTTCAAATCTGAAGAGTCCGATTTCTGATGGCTTAGAAGTTGGTCCCACTGCACTTCAAACCCGTGATATATCAATGTCAACTCTTCTTCAAATCAGCAATATTATCATTGATATAATTATTTCAATCATCATTCTTAAATCAAAATATTGTGCTGCAACAATATCAAGTGGCAAGACTAGTGAAGCTCAACAATCAAGTGAGAAAAACGAAAATACTGAACTGACTATAATGAGAGAGAAACAAAAGGCTGCACTAAACAAAATAAATTCTGAATACTCCCACCACCGATATCAATCTTTCACATTCTATATAATTGATGGTGTCTGTGGTTTATTTCTGAGCTCTCAAGATCATAGATTGGCTTCAGCAGCTGATTGCTTGGAGGTAATATCAGAAGTTAAGTTTCTTAATTTACATGAAAAAAAAAATCATTTGATGGAAGAAATAATTTGGAAAAATTTAAATAACTATATTTTAACATTAATAAAACCTTTTATAGGCAAGTGTGATCCATTTCCTTTAAAATTTGATACCCCAAGTCCTCCGGGAAATGCTAGGGCTATTTCTGCAGATTTTCTTAATCACTGGAGCTCCATTCAGCCAGTATCACCTTTTTTTGCTAAACATAGCCTTTCAATAAATTAATATTCCAACATGTAAATAGATAAAGTTCTGTCTATATGATATATCTTGTATAATTCAAGTTATTTTCCTTCAAATACGTCAAAAATGTGACCATCTTTGAAATTTATTAAGTAACCTTTGACATGATTTTCTAAATTAATTATTAAAAAAAATTATTTTAAGTCCAGCAATAACAAAGATTTTAAAATCTACTTATATGATTTCAAATACTTGTATTAAATTCTTAAATATTTTATTGTTTATATAAAAATATGATAACTGCTCTAGTTTTGTTACTTTACCTTTAATATTATATAATCTATTAATTATTACAAATATTTTCGTTGATTGTAACATTTTTAATCAGAAGTAGAACAATTTAAATAATTAAATGAGTACATTCTTAAAAAAATAAAATTTAATCTATTATTGATTCAAAATTCTTTCTTCAACTCTTTATTATTAACTTTTTTATTAATAAGCCTGTTTGACCTAAAATACTATACAGTTAATTTGGTAGCATTAAAAGCACATTTTTATGGGTAATATATTTCAAATTCTTTATTATAGTTTTTTTTATTTTAGAACCTTTGCTACCAATTTAATAAAAATGACATTTAAAGATTTCACAACTTATATATTTCCTCAAAAGTAAATCAAATTTTCTTATAATATTATGAAAAAAAATTATTTTATTTCACAAATAAAAAAAATAGATAATACTATAATTATCAAAACTGAAAATGTTACAGCTACTCCCAGTATTTATCATGTTTAAATTTGCATTAAGTTGTGTATATATAATATAAATTTTTAATATTTATATATCTAGATTTTTTAGATTTGTCTTAACATTAGATAAATAATACTTTGCTGATTCTATTTCTTCCTCTATTAAGTCATCTCTTTTCAAAAAAACTCTCAAAGCACTAATCAAATATTCTAACCTAAATTTTTCTTTTTTAATTTCTAAGTATTCTGAAATATCAATATCAAAAACATTAAGCTTTTCTATAGCATGAAAAAGTCTAGTGCTGATTTGAATAGAAGAACCTATCCTAGTGAAGCCAGGAATTTCATGACATCTTGAGGTAAAATGCCTTAGTTGATTGGCAGGCCATAATGTCACTGTTATTCCATTAGTTGCTTCAAAGTTGATTTTACTTCGAATTTCGGGAAACATAAGTTCTCCACCTATTTGACGTGGTTGGGTCTTATCATACTTCATATGAATGGTGTTTTTTTCTGTATCTTTAGGAAAAAATATTCCTAAAGTATACTCACTTGCATCCTTATCGAGATGAACCTCATTAGAGAACCCATTACCATTCCCTCCAGATGTCCAAGTTAAATTACTAGCAAACGGTACACCCTCTTCTTCACTAGAAACTTTTGAAAATCCAGGAATACAAAGTTTTGCGCAAAGATTAGTTGCCTCATTGTACTTTACATATGATATTTTTTTAAAAAAATATTCAAAGTACATTGCAATCCTCTTCATTCGTTTTTTATATTCATCCGTTTTTACAATATCATCAGTGTATTCATCTGCAAGGAAAAGCATTCAAAAATTCAGTATTTAAATTAAAAAAAGTGATACTTACGAATATGTAAAGATTTCTTTCTATCTAAAATAAAGCCACCACCAAACATTTTTCCAAAACCACCAGCTCTTTGATGATAACCATTATTTTTAATTTCATGTTCGCAGTAAGAAAGATCCTTAATGCATTGCACCGTAGCTTCTAACATATCTAGTTCTTTGAGCTCATGAATTTCAAAAGTCTGCACAAGAACATTAGGTATTAAGACACCTTTTGGTTTATAAATACTACATCCAGGAAAAAAATTGTAATAATTATTGCAATCTGTCATATTATTTGCATAAGATCGTGCATAGAAATGTGGCTTCTTCCCGTTGGTATCCATTCCAAGAGCGTTTACAAGTTTCATTCCAGTAGCAATGTCTTTCGCCCACCTATTGTTAGAGTTCTTCCCTGGCCATTTTTTTTTTCAAATCGTTACTCATTGATGGTTCAATCCTAAGAGAATTCAATTTTGATTTAAAATAGAAAAAAATCAAAAATTAGAAAATAGTAACATAATTTCAATTATCAGTCAATGATACCTTTAACTTTATCATATCTTCAATATTAGAAATACAAAAGTTAGCATATCTACATATTAGTAAATTTATATACTTTTTCTTTATTTCAAATATTAAGAAAGCGTTTCAAAGGTATACTTTATTAAATTATACATATAAAGAGTATAGCTTTATCCTGTATGCATTCAGCAAGTACGAGATTTGGCTCTACACTTAATATTAATAATATAATGAAAGTATAACTCCAATACACTAGTAATATTAAAAAATTTACGGAATTATGATATCCACATATATAAAATGAAAAATCTTGCTCTGATCAATATATTGACTTAGAAAGTTATACTTCAATAAATTATTAATTTTTAAATTGTAGCATTGTCCTGTATGCTTTCAGCAAGTACGAGACTTTGAAACAACTTAAAAATCAATAAATTTAAGATAAAGTACAAACAATCTAATTATTATTATAAAAGGAAAACATTATCCTGTATGCTTTCAGCAAGTACGAGATGATGTTTTACTTTTCATATTAATAATATAATGTTTGAGAAAGTATTAAAGAAATATAGAAAAATGATAAGCAAAACATGAACTTACATGTCTATAAAATCTTCTTCCATTTGTAGCTGATTGATCAAAATTAAATATAAAGTTTATTTTATAATCACTGTTTTAAAAAATAAATGGTTAGATAAATAAATTGAACATTTTTGATAAGGAATAAAGAAAAGTAAATTGACAAACAAATAAAAAAACT
This sequence comes from Hemileia vastatrix, assembly GCA_030280995.1. Lineage (NCBI taxonomy): Eukaryota > Fungi > Basidiomycota > Pucciniomycetes > Pucciniales > Zaghouaniaceae > Hemileia > Hemileia vastatrix. The sequence goes on from JASXTE010000001.1 coordinate 49,903,691, forward strand.
TTAAGTTAACTGAAAAAGAATTATTTTATAATGAATCGAAAGGGTACAGTAAAAGATACCATAAAAATATATTCAGAATTAGAATCATTAGATTAACTTGTCAAAAGTGTAAAAAAGTGTAACAAACCAAAATGATATGAAATGAAATAGCAAGAAAAATTTGCTTACCGGTAATCAGATAAGGTCAAGAAAATAGTACCAATAATTCAAAATGATAAAGCAAAAATATGATTGATAATTTTTGAAAAAGGTAAGTGATAAAGAGAAAGGAAAAATAAATTGGGTGGCAAACAGATGTATATATCATGAATTTTCACTGATCACATTTTCAAAAAAATGCAGCTCTCCAAGTCATATGATAAACTTCATCTAAATTCCAAGAATGATGTTGCCAAGGCACTGTACACAGCATGATCATTTTTTCCTATGCATATACTAATTCCAGCTAGAATTTACTTGGCTGCATGTTGTACAGATGCACATTTGTGGAACACTGAATTTCACATCTAAAAAAAATTGATGCCACATAATTCTAGCTACCATGTTTCACGTAGATAAAAAACATACACTCATCACATTTAAATTTACATTGCGCCAAAATTAATTCATTTTTGAATTTTTTTAAAGGAAACTATAATGTGCACCACCTATTTCTAAAATATGAACCTCCGCACCATATTAAATTGGGAGACTTTTAATTATGCAACTTTTTTGCCGTGACCTTTTTCCTGATCTTACTTGGTTCAAAATATTGAAACATGGCCAATGTTGATGAAAGAAACATTTGATTTTGTTTCTATGTGTAACAATGGAAGGCTGTTTCTTACTGGCTGAAGAGTGTTGTATATTTTATTTGAACAAATTTTTATTTTTTTATGTATTTTATTTAAAAAATTTACTTTTTATTGCAGCCAGATTTATACTGGCTGCTTTTTAGAAACCTTAATTTATGACCCAAGCCTTTGAAATTGGCTTGGGTCCCTTACATTGCAATTTAGTACTTCCAGCCAGGTTTCCCCTGGCTGGAAGTGTCTCTTTCAAGCAATCGAAGTCGCTAAAAGCAACTTTGATTGCTTGCTGTAATGTTTGCCACCCTCCCAGCTAATTTACTAGGCTGGGAGGTGGCCAAAGCAGTGTGCAACGCGCGTTGCTGCTGCAAGTAACGCGCCTTGCACAATCGCTACCATATTTCATGCAGCTGATATCAAGTCAGCTGCATGAGATATGCGCAGCATGTGCAATGCGCGCTGCATGCAGCAGAAAAGCGCATTGCATGCAGCAGCAATGCAGGCTGCATGTGCTGCATGCAGTGCATTGCACAGCCAGTTTTTTTCTTGAGTGTTATTTTTATATACATTCAATAAAATTTGTAATATAAAATGCCATTTAATAATTAATTAATGTTCAACTTAGTTATAACAACTTCATATTTAATACCAGCCACTAGTATTTACTTTTTAATTTAAAACTCCAATATAATATGAGAGTATCCCTATTTTGTCTGTATGTAATGAACAACAATAACAGACCATAAATGAGTGGGTAATTAATTACAATAAATAGTTGAAGAATAACCTATAAGAAATGATAAGTTTATCAAAAAGAGTACATTAAAAAAATATACTTTTGAATTTTTTTTGATATAATTTGGGTAGTTAAATGAAAATTTAAATTATCAGACATCAAAATTGATAAAATCTAAAAGTAGTGTTTATATAATAAGCCTCATATAAAAAAGGATAAAAAATCTACTATGTAGCTAAATTATTAAATATTAAGGTATTATTAAAATTATTGAAAAACTTATTTTACAGTTATAATGAAATCTAAATGTGAAAATAATGGTGGGATAATAATAAGACTATGTGGAAACACTTTAATTTATACATACTTTCAACTATGTTCAGATAAAAAAATTGTTAAAATTGTATAATAACATCTAGTTAATAGTGATGCAATTTTATTTAGATCAAGAATAATTTTTTCTGAGGAAAAACTAATTAAATTGAGATATGGCCATCTCCTTTCAAGAGATAGAATAATAATAAAAATTTAAAAAATTATAATAATAATTCTTAATCACCATTTTTGAAAAGTCTCTAGTAATATTCATTATAATATATCATTCATTTATTACATTATATTGAGTTTCATCTTGAAGTAGTGATGTGCAGTTTTGAACTCATGTTATGAAAAACAAAAAAGTTAAAAAATATATAGTTATACTAATGAAAAAGCCAAAAAAAAAAATACTATTATAAATTAAAAAAATAAAACTACATAAATTTTATTCTGCTCTAATGATGGAAGGGCTCTATGTATGAATTTCCGCATGTTAAATCCAAACCTGCTTTAAGGCTAGTTTACAGGTAGAGCTATTAAGTTTCCTTAAATTCTAAAAATAACTTATGCATTTTACTAATTATTTTTTTCTTGTTTTCTTTCCAAAGTTGTTAGAGTTGCTTAATTAATACTGTTATCTTGATTGTAAGATATATAATTTTTTTTGAATACATGATTTATTGTTTCAAAAATTATATTATAAATTTAAATCATTTATTTCATTTTTTAAAGCTTCATTGTTAAAGACACAACTCCATTTTCTATTACTTAACAAATATATAAAATGTGATAGTAAAATTTGAGGAATTTTCTTTTTGAGAGGGTCAAACTATATTGTGAAGATTTTTATCTAGAAATTCTTGTACTCTAAAACCAAATAATTTTCTCCCTTAAGTAAGCCATTTCAAAAATATGAGAATATAAACAAGAATATTAACTTATCTTATTTTTATTTTCTTTACTGAAAGTTTTAGTTCAATCCCTTTTTTTATATGACATTAGTATAAAAACATGGTTAAATGCTACTATATAATTAATTTTTATTATATATATATATATATATATATATATATATATATATATATATATATGAAATATTTAGAAGGTCATCCTTTTTTATTTACTTGAATAAATGGCTCAATTATAATACCCAACACTTATTAATGTTTCCCAAACTCAATAACAAATTTCTCATATGAAATATTAGCTTCTAATATAAGAAGTTTATCTATAGATGATATTCAACATGTGATTTTACTTTTTAGATTCAGCTAAAATTAAACAAAAGGAGAAATCATGCATATGTGTATAAATGGTAACCATATGTTACTTTGAGGATTGTGAAATTCACTCATCAGAATGGTTTAAGTATTAAAATAAATTGAGGTCATTATTTTCTAGTATTTGAAACTAATTAGGAAATTATTCTAAAAATATATTTTAATGTGTATCATGTTTAAAAAGTTGGAAATATGATTTTTGAAAATTGTGAGTTTCTTATGAGATACCAAGCTTTAGTTTACATTGTTTCAAGTAGAATAGAATTTTAGTATTAGAAATTGAAAGCAATGTACCATTATCAGATTTTAACTGTGTTCTACTTATAGAATGATTACATAACATTAAACATTATTTAAATCAAAAAGGTTTAAAAGATATTTAGAATTTTACCAAATTTCACCATTTATTAATCTTTGATTTGAAAACAAACTATGATGTACACTCACTAGAAATAAGCAATCCCAATTTTAACATAATTTATCAATCCAAAAATAATGAGTCAATTAACATGAAAATATATATTATTTCAAAACCAAATCTCCAGATTTAAAATATGATGCTTTAATGAAAAATTATTACAAAACTTTAATTCAATGAAGTCTCTTAAAAAATTCAAAAATAGAATATCAAAACAAGTAATTTCTGCAAAAAAAACTACTAACTATTGTAGATAAAGCATAAAAATAAGTCATATTTTTAAAAAAAATGATCTAACAATATTTATTTTTGTTAAAAAAAACAAAACATTGTTAAGTTTGCTTGTTATAATAATGTTAAAATCCACTAAACATTATCTAAAGGTGGTAAAATATGTTAAAAATAAGTTGAATTTTATGAGATAAAAATCAACAATTTTGTATCATTTCCTGTTGTGCTATGACTTTATTCCACCCTTTTTATCTGATTCTTCCAGTATTACTTTGCTATGATGACTAGTTTTCAAGTTAAAATTTACAAATGTTCATTATACTTGATAATATGAAAAATAACTCAAACTTTTATAACTACAAAATAAGATTTTGTAACTCCTTCTTTCAATCAATATTTGAAGAAATTTTTAGTTTATTTGAGTAATGATTTTAAGAATAACAAAAAATTTGAAATTCACAAGGAATCATTTCCAGAGACTATAATTATTTACTTGTGTAATGCATGAGCTACTTATCAATGATGTAAAACATCAGAAAAGTAAGTTATAGTTATAAATCTACAGATTATACTGTTTCTGGTATATATATCTTCAATAAATCTTTTAAACTTATCTTAGCCTACATACCACACAATAGAAAATCATTATATTAAAAAAGGAAAAAATTCTATGATAATATCATAAAGAATGATAACCATGGATTAATATTCCATAAAAATGGTTAATAATATTTTAAGAGAACCTAAATCAGTATTCTTTCATCAAAATATATCCTTTTTGTCTTTGTAATTTATTCCAAACAAATTTTTTGAAAGTTGAATCTATATATCTAATGCCAAAACCACTATTAAGTTCCCTCTTAGACTTTTTAAGAAATTATATATATATTATTTATCAAAAATTGAAATAAAGAATAAAAACATAATTTTATTTACCTTTAATTATTTAAATATAGAGTATTTTCAGAATGCATTGTGGTTACTTGTGAAGGTTAGAAGATTTGAAGTTGGATTTATGAGTTTTTAGAAGGGCAAATATTGTAAAATTCTTTCATAAATATTTATTTCATAGTTTCAAATGTTGAAATCTACAAACTAATGGGATTTAAAATTATATTGAGATTAAAAATCTGTTTTCTACTCAAGTAAAATAAAATAAAATGATGAGATCAAAATTGAAAACAAGTTTAAACTTTTGATATGCTCTATCTTCAATTTTACTGATAGTGCATCAAAAATTTAATAATATTTTTTTCCTTCATCACTTTTTACATAAAAGATAGTTTTATCATTTTATGAATTAAAGATTGCTTATATAAATTTAACATCTATGTCAACTGTTTATGACTATTAATCTATATAATAAATTTTTTAGAAGAAAAAATAACATCAGTATATACTGACTTTGAAATTATTCAATTTAAAATAGTTTACAGGTAGATAATGAAGGGTGATTTCATTTTTGAATATGAATTATAGAAGTCTTATTTTATCAATTTTAATTCTTTTTGAGCTCAAATGTATCCACCGCAACTTAAGTAAGAATAAAAATTATTTTTATTGAAATTTACATGAGAAAGTATGCCTATTATTCAAAATCAAACTTGCTCTAATGGTGTTTTTCAATCATTATTTCCATTCATAACAATAAAAAATATTTCAATTTGCTGATGTTTTAGTTTTGATATCCCCAAGTTTATATCTCAGGTGTACTACTCACAAAATTATTAAAAATATAATTTTCGAAATACATGATAAACTTGAAAGTGAGGGGGCATTAAATTTTTAAAAATGAATTCTAAATTCAGGATGGATAGTATTTTTTCTATTTTCACAAATGAACAATTTTTTGTTTCAATTAATCCAGAAAGAAAATTTTGTTGTAAGCATATTATATTATATTTATTATGATTTTAAATACTATATTTTCAAGATTTGTGTTTAATATTTCCTGTGAAAGTTAATGTTAATGTGAATTTAAAGTAAGCTTGAAGAAATTTAATCAATAGGCATATTGTATATTTAAAATAATATTTTGCTCCAATCTTGAATCATCCTGGGCTAAAAAATATCCCAAATAAGGTTTTTGTGGGTCAATTTGGATTTTAGTAGGATTAAGTGAGGTTTAATAAAGGACAGATAAAAGGCTAAATTCATTACTAGTGACTTTTTTCTCAAAATAGTTATAAAATATGTATCATTCTGGAATCAAGCTTCAATAAAGTTGAATTGAAACAGAGATAATTTCTAGCAGCACAACACCATATTTACAAAGGTGTAAAATACCTCAAATATTACTCATAATATAGGAAGGCAAGGAATCTAAAAAATTCACATTTCAAACGAGGATTTATATTTTGAATTTGAAATTGAGAAATGGAATATTATTTTCCAATTTAAATATCTATTAGTCATTTTACCAAAAGTTTTCAGTAATCAGATTGAATTTTGATGGTATTTTGTTGTAGATTAATCATTTTGATGAGACATTTACTCAAAATTACTGGTTTCATTTCTAATATTCCATGTGAAACTCATTACAAATCTTTTTGAAAGTGAATAGTTGACATATTGGATATGCAAAAGCTTATGTTAGATCAAAGTGAGAGCAAAGGGAGTTCAACTCATGATCAAATTAGGATTTTACAAGATCAAATGGTGATCAATGTAGGTTCATCTTGAGCTCAATTTGTGACAAATCTCTGACTAAATGTAAGGCCAAACAATTTCCTACATGGTGATGATGTGTGCATAATTCAAGCATAGATTTGTGGCTCAACGGAGTTCAAGCAAGGGGTATTGCTAGCAATACCCCCCCATTTTTTCTGTGGTGATATGCATCAGCATAAATAGATCTGTACTATTAATATTATTTTTAAAAATATTAAAAATTTGCTAATTTTTGCAATAAGTTTTTTCTTATTAATAAATAAAGTAAAACCATGTATTATTTTATTTTTATTTAAGTAAAAATAAAAATAAAAAATAAATTAAAGGAAAATTAAATATTAATTTTTTTCTTTGAGTCATTCATTATTTAATTTCATATCTAACTTTAATTAATTTAGTGGCATTACTCAATCTTAAATATACTGAAATTTTTACACTAGTGTGACTTGTGATTTTATTTTTTGATAAATTGAAAATTTTTCATCACATAATTATATTTTATTGAAGCATATAACTGCAAAAGTAGAATTGAAATAATCAATAAAAGGAAATGAGATATATTGAGAATAATGAATCTATCAATCAATTTGGATCTCCAATAAAAATTAATTCTAATTTTAAAAATTGCCTTGTAGAAGAGGAATATTTAATTAATATGAATTTAAATTTCTTTGTAGATCTTGACTTAGCCTTTATCATCTATCTTTAATTAAGGTGCAGAGTTCCAAAAGCTGAATTATATGATTATATTTCTATATATCTAATTGAATTTTTTTTAAAAATTCATAAAACCAGGTATGTAAAATAGAAACTACTTCTTCATTTTTAAGTAAATTTTATTATATTATAATAAAATATTAATAATTATGAAAGGGCTTTTACTTTTGTGAGAGAGTGGACCTCAATATACTTAAAGATAAATATAATGCAATCAAATTAAAATTTATTTTGAAGTGTTTGAATATTTATCCATTGAATTAATTTTTAGAGTTTGAGATGAATATTTCTTTTTTCTTGGAGTTGAATGAATCTTAAAATCCTAGAAAAAGATTGTAGATATATTTTTGTTGACCTTGATCTATTCAGGTAGATGTAAGTAGAATTTGATTCATATGATATTATACTTGAAAAATAATATTTCAATAACTTATTATTGACATTTAAGGATGAACAAGAAGGATGGAAATCTAAAAAGAGTTTGTTTTAATATTTATAGAAATAATATTTTTAAGCTCTTAATAAGGAGTACCCTAGTTGCTTTCTTTTATTTTTTTGCTTTCATAAAAAGAATTAAATATCTTTTTTACCTAACTAGTGAACAAAATTTGATATCTATACATGAATCTGTAAGTGTAAAAAATAATCAATATAAAATATGAATCAAAATACAGCAAGCTAAATTATAGATCATCAAAATGTAGAGCAAATTTTATTTTTCAAAATAATTGACACTGATAAAAAGATATTTTTTAAATTTAACTAGTTTTTCAAAGATACTTTAATATGATTTCATACCAATATGATGGCTTCTCATTATTTAAATGTCTAGATATTATTTTATCATGGTACATATATATGTTACTATTATTAAATGAATTGAATATTATTTCCAGGAGTTTTTCATAGAGAATACTTAGTATAATTAAGATAATTATGCACCTAGAAATTATAGAAATTAGATTAAGAAAAGTCTACTTAAGAAAAAGTTTTGATGAATTGTGAGCAAAAATTCATTACACTTAATATTTTTAACTTTTTAACATGCTGAAAAGAATTGATAGAAAACTGTTTCAATTTTTTGTAATAATTATCTTAAAATTTGCGACAAATGCCAAGATGTATTGCCATCTTAAAGAAATATATAGTGTTATGAGAAAAATGACTTATAATTTATTCTTAATTTTTCTTCAAATTTTTGATCCATCATGATTTTGAGTTATGATTATTGCAATAATATTTACTGAATAGAAAAAAGGTGTAAGAAATTTATACAATAATATTTATTGATAGTTTAAGCATCTTTATTCAGATTCTGTAATAAATCTCACATAAATAAATAATTTGAGTTACACAAAAAAATGTAGCAATAGGATAAAGTATATATTTACATGAAGTAGGATTATGTATTAATTACATCAACAATAGAGAAAAATGAAGAATTCGGCTTAATAAGATTCCAATAATCAAGAAAATCAGCTGCCATTGCTTTAGCAATATGGCTCATGGTGGGAGTATTAAAATTAAGTGGCATAGGCCCAGAATTATCTATTAAGGGTTTGATAATATTAAAGATATAAACATTAAGGTTTTTCCAGATTTTTTCACCACCCAGATTATTATTATCACAGTATTTTCTAAGGAGGCTGAGTTGTGTTATGAATTCTAAGCAGTCTGAAGCTGACACAAGCCGGTGGTCCTGTGAGGAAAGAAATAATCCATGAACACCATCAACCAAGTAAAAAGTAAATGATTGATATTTATGCTGTGCATATTCTTGATCATCTTCTGAATAGAATCATTATGAGACTCATCAAATTGCTGCATATCTGTTGTTTTTTTTATTCCTAGAACTTTGTTGTTTCTTGCTTTCAGCTTGAGTTATATTTGCAGCAGCCTCTCTAGATTTTAAAATAATTATTGAAATTATGACGTCGGTTATTATTTTTCTAAACTGGAATAGGGGAGTGATTGAAAAATTTGCAGCAATTAACTGTGATGTTGAGCTTTCAAATGTATCAGGAACTTTGCTTTTCAGATGTGTAAGGTGGGCTAGAATATGTAGGGCACGTTCAATAGGACAATCTGGATTGAAGTCGGATTCTTCAGTAGGAAGGGTAAACTCTTGAGAAGCAAGATAAAGAGATGATGCAACAAGGGATGCCCAAAAAGAACGCTGGTGAGCACTTGGGTTAACTAGTCTTGATAGCATGCATATCATTGATGATTCAGGGTGATCAGTCTTCTTAAATGGAGAAAGATTATTTGAGTTCGGTTCTTCAGAGTTACAAAATTTTTTTAAATTTTCAATGTTCAAATTATTGACCACGCAGATCTGCGAAGTGTCAACATTAAGAAAATCCAAAGCTAAAAAAATAACAAAACAATTAGTTATTATAAAATAAATTATCCAACTTCAAGTAAGTGATACATACAGAGTTCATTAATCTTTGTAAGCATTTTGTCATGAGCAGATTTCTTCCATAGAAAATTGAATTTGTGCGAAATTTTGTGTGGCTTTTCAAGAGAAGCAGACAAACGGATTTCAAATAACTGATCGATTTCTGGCCATGCCCTAAGTACCTTTTGAACATTGATTCTACCTTCAAAAAATTGATGAATTTCAGCTATTTGCTTCTGTAATTTTGAGTTTCCAATCATTTTTGGAGTATAAGGAAAGGGTTTATTAGAAATTTTTATTGATGATGATAGAGACCGTAGGATTTGGGGAATTTCAATTTTAGATTTTGAAGATACGGCAACTATAAGCTGTTTCTTTGAACTTGAAGTATTTTTTTGTGGCTGGCTAAGTGGATCAATTTCTTCATTCGGTGTTTTCTCAAACTCATCAGCAGAAGTATTTTCATCATCTTTTTGAGTTAGAGAAGCTTCCTATTTTGAAACTTCATCATCATCATCTTCTTCTTCATTAGAGAAAGATTTGCTATTAGTTGATGCTTTGGAGTGATTGTCATTTTTAGAGCTGGATTAAAAGATAAGAAAAAGACAAGAAATAATAAATAAGAAAGAAAACAATTTGGAGATAGCTTTAAACACTAATATAAAATTGATTGCTATATTACTCATGAAAGAAATGACATACCCTTTTGACACATTTTGGCTAGTTTGTTTAGATTTTTGAGATGCTGAGTAAGAGGAATCCTTGGCAGGAGGAGTTTTAGTAGCACTGACAAAACTAGAGCCCCTAGAAAGTCTCATTCTTTTTGAACGTCAAAGAATAGTCTTATCTCCCCCTCGAGATGTTGATGCACAGCCTTCAGCATCAGGTATTTCATTACCATCATCATCTTTGATGATAATGACATCATCAGGAGGAATGATACCTTTTTCATAAGCTGAATTTAAATAAGTTTTAAAGAAAAAGTTTCAATAATTTATTGTTCTGAGTTTAAAGAATTTAATATAAAATAATTACTTACATTTTTCTAGGCCATCAATGTATTCAAGCACATTGTTGTAGGCATTCGAAATATAAGATGGCAAAGGCTTCTCGCTAAGAGTTGACAGTAGTTCTTCAGTTTTGCCTTTAGAAAACTCAAGTATCTTGCCATATTGAGATCGGGTAATTTCAGTCCTTTCATTGGCAAGAGAAGGGGGTTTGGAGACATGCCTAGAGGTGGTTGTTTCTTGAGTTTGAAGGATTCAAATCAAGGATTCTAATGAGATTTTGTAAAATAACTACTTGGTGCTAATATATCAAATATATTAATTGAAAAGAAAAGTTAGTCTAAGAAGATATAAGAGATAAAGCAATAGATCATACATAAAGGAGGTGTCTGTTTATCACGAGGCATTTTAATGACTTATTACTTGAAAAAAATGAAAAATTCTTATATCAAGGTAATAAAGAGATAAAAATATATATTGCTATTTGTATTTTCAAGCTGTACTAACACAGATTAATGTGATAACCAAAAGATAATAGTAGTAAAATTGAGAGAAATAAACAAATTGAGAAATGTGGTACTAAACAAGAGGGTTTATATATTACCAGAAGTAGGTTTTTGATAGAGGTTCTTTAACAATGGCATCAAGCTAGCGAGCATATTGTAAAATAGTCAGATGATAATAATGGCGTTAATAGTAAAAGGGAAGTAACTAGACATAATTATTGGGGGCTTAAAAGGATGACAAACAAAGAAAATGTCCAATTTACAATTTGATAATCGCAAAGGGTAAATAGTTGAGAATATAAGTTTAACTAATTTAAAAATTTAAATTAATTTTTAAATATTGACATCATGCAATATGACAAAGGGATCTATTATTGAAAATCTTGGCATCTTTATGTGTTATAAAAAATAGGGGACAAAAACAAACAAAAAAGAAAATTTAAAAAAAGGGGATAAAAAAAGATAACACTAAATATTATTATATAAAATTATTAAAAAAAATTAATTTATTCTATGATAGGAGCTCGTTTGGGCTGCGCTGACACCCCATGGCACAAACCTAGTCTAAACTTAGTTAAAGTTAAATTGATATAATAAATCGGAAATAGAAACACTTAAGAATCTTAGCATATGAATAAAGTATAAAATTATTTGAAATTATTGCCATATAAAATCCAATAAGCAACTACCAAAGTCACAATTTTTTTAAAGTATTTTACAGATTTGTACAAGATTACATGCTGTAAACATCATTCAATAGTAATTGATGAACACTTTCCACTGAGATAACTAAGTTGAAAAAGAAAATAGATAATGGATATATGTTTCTAACTTGAGCTATTATTGAATAGGAACTGTCAAAAAAATATAGCAGGATTAATCAGGGTATTTTTTACATTGATGTAAAGCTTGGTTGATAGAATAGTAAAAACCTTCAAATCAGGACTAAAAAAAATAATCAAATCAAAGAGGAATATTAGAAATAGGTGTTATAAAAATTATAACCAATATCTTAGAAATATTGAGGGAAATAAATTACTGGTAATTGCAAAAAATATTGTACTCTTTTACCTTAAAATGGAAATATCAACTACTCATAATATACTCAAAACAACTACCAATAGCTAAAGGTTTCCCTCTTTACCAAAAGACCATGGTAAGGAATATGTAGACAATTGAATCCATCAAACTGTTTTTTGGTAAAGTGTCCAGCACAGGTTCGGCCAAACTTGTGCTCGACACTTTTATGAGGAAAGCCTCACTTCTCTTAAAAAAACATACACCTTACCAACTTCAAATTATAAAAGTGTCCAGCATAAGTTCGGCCGAACTTGTGATGGACACTTTGGCCAAGACCAGTGACTAAAAATTGCAAGGAAAACCAAAAATCAATAGGCTATAAAAGGAAGTTAATTGATGGCATCAAATTGTTTTTTGGTAAAAGTGTCCAGCACAAGCTCGGCCGAACTTATGCTGGACACTTTTCCAGTTTGAATTTGGTAAGGTGCATGTTTTTTTAATAGAAGTGAGGTGCTACTCATAAAAGTGTCCAGCATAAGTTCAGCCGAACTTGTGCTGGACAGTTTGGTCATGGACAGTAACTTATTACTCCAAGGAAATTAAAAAAATTTAGGCTATAACATGAACGTATTTGATGGCATCTATTTTTTTTTTTGGTAATAGTGTCCATCACAAGTTTGGCCGAACTTGTGCTGGACACTTTTATGAGGAACACCTCACTTCTATTAAAAAAACATGCACCTTACCAAATTCAAACTGGAAAAGTGTCCAGCATAAGTTGGGCTGAGCTTGTGCTGGACACTTTTACCAAAAAAAAATTTGATGCCATCAATTAACTTCCTTTTATAGCCTATTTATTTTTGGTTTTCCTTGCAATTTTTAGTCACTGGTCTTGGCCAAAGTGTCCAGCACAAGTTCAGCCAAACTTGTACTGGACACATAGCACAATACTTAAATTCTACTGAAGTATGTTTATCAATTACATGTTATTAAAGCCTCTTTTTTTTAAAGGCATGAAAACCAAATATAAATTGATGATTGTTTGGTTTTTAATGATTAATAATTTTCAATTATTGTTGCGAAAAGTGAAGTTTAAAAAAAAATTTTCTTAAGATCCTTGTTTAAACAAATTCCCATTGTTTGAATGCTTTAATTTTTTGTATATATTTTGTTTATTAACTATCGTAATGGATTTTTATGTGCCTTTAATGATCTTTCTTTTTTGGTGAGGGATGGTGTTCACTTTCATTTTTTTTTCACATGTGCATTTTTATACTAATAATTGGTGGCGTTTAGCCAATAAAAAAGCAATTATAATTATTGAAAAACAGGTATTTTAAATTGAAATTTAGCATCTAATTCTATTCTTGTTTTAGGCTTTAATTTGATCTTGTTGTAAGTATCTGAGAAGAGATTCAATTTTTTTTATTTTAAGTTCATTTATTGTTCATAAAAAAATTTCAGATTTATTTAATCAAAACGTTTATCATGTATTAAAGTTTTACAAAAATATATATCTGTTTTTCTATCCTCAATAATTTTAAATTTGTTAATTCTTTTGCTCTCGTTTATCTTATACATCAATTGGAATTTTTTATAAGAAAGAATAATATTGTTATATTTAAAAAATGATTACTATCACTCTATATACATGGTTATCAGTGGGGTAAAAAATTTAAGGTGCTGCTGCTTGATCTAGTGCTTCATTAACTTTGGCAAAATCTATGTCTTCTTGAACGTCAAGTAACTCCCTCTCATTAACCATCAAATTTGCTAAATATCCAGGTGAATAGCAGTTTTTTGGCAGAAATTTGGGCACATTCAAGATGCCATCTGTTGAAGCTGTCTTTTTAGTTGAGCGACCATAAAGTTTCTTCATTGAAGCCTTTTCAACATTTGAATGGGCCGTCTTTTTAGTCAAGTTGTCCATTTTATCTAAAATTTCATCGAGTTTTGGATTTCTCCATCCAGGAACTACTCGTTTAGAACGATTCTCTTTTGGATTGAGTGGGGCTTCTTCTAAATCAGACATGAGACTTGTATCATGAAAAAGTGCTACAAAGCCTGGCTGATCAAAGCACTTTTTTCTTGCAATGTCGTAGCGGTTTTTTGAAATCTAAAATCAAATCAAATTAGTAATAGACTTTCTTTAGTTATTATGCTTTGAATAAATACCTTTGTTTGATAAAGCTTTATTTGTGCTCTTGATCTCTTTTCCTTTCTACTTGCCTCAATCACCTCACAGTTTTGACCAGCCACCTTTTGAATCTCCTTTCCCTTGTTGACCACCCATTGCTCAACAATGACTGGTGTAAACCTGAGTTTTTCTGAATCAATATTCTTCAATGTTGAGAGCCACTTAGTACAATGGTCTGATACTACACTCCCCATTACTTGATTCCATAGTGACTCAGAAAAATTTTGACAGTTCCAATCAAAAGCAAGTCGACGAAATCCTTTCTCTTGAAGCTCTCGTTCCAAATGCTGTTTTACAGAGATCGGTACAGCAGCTCCTCCCTTTAGTCCTCGGGGCTCAGGTGTTGAAATAAAAGTTGGTAGATGAATTTTGGAATGTAAGAATATAGCAGTATTTGTTAAAATAAATTGACAATCAGAAGCTGAAGTTGCCTGCGGTGCGTTTTGAACCTGTTTTAATGCTGTTTCAATTGTCAATAGCTTGTACTCATGCCAATTTTTCCAATCTGTAAGTTCTTCATTTGTTGGGCCTATAGGAAACTCAGATACATTAATGGGTCCACCAAGACAGAACTTCAATAAGTGATAGATATTTCGGTTAATAGAATCTGAGCTCCTTGGTACATCACACCTCGTAACTATGCTTCTAACCATTCGCAAGTTTCGGTCATTTTGAAGTGACTCAGCATCAATTATTCTGCGCTGATCAGTAGCTTGAATTATAAGAGAGGGATTAACTAAAAATTTTTGAAAATAAAAATTGGTAAACCTATTTTAAAACATAAAAGCATGTTGAAAAAGTTTACTCACCAGGTCCACTGGTACTGGCGGCTGGGTTAGTAGAAGTGGATCCCCCACCGCTTCCAAGAAACTGATTCAACAACATACTAGCCCAATCATTACCTACACTTTCTGCTTCCTGCTGAAAATTACCAGGTGCCGATCGACCATCTGTATTTGTGATATTAGAAGAGCAATCAGTTGATCAAATTTGGGGATCTTATGAAGACTGAGGAGGAGGTTAGGGTTTACCTGGATTCTCACTAGGTCTTTCAGGGGGAGCAGGACCCAATGGAGGCATTCTAGGATTTTGAGGGGGAGGATTATTTTGCACTCCAACATTACTTTCTAATGGAGGATCAACCTGCATGGCATCACTAGTATTAGACATTCTGTGCTTTATAAAAAAAATATTAACTTTCAGAATATAGAAAAGATAATATTAAAGAGAAATTAGTTATACATTTTAATTGTGAGTTTAATGAATAAAATATTCAAGAAAAAAAATTAGTGGAAAACTCAGTTTTATTGGCTTGAAAAATATGGTCCTTAGATTTTTCAACCCTGGTTCTGAACTATTTATAATATTTTTCAAGTATAGGTAGACTTTGTATAGTACATTGAATTCCTTTCATTTGGAATTAAATTTACAATAAAATGTCACTCATTAATAGCAGGGTTTCTAAACCGTAATGAATGCACTTGTTATTGTTTTCTTAAACATTTAAAAAACATCTCAAAAATTTTATTTATTAATCTTGCATCTAGCTGTTCCAAATATCTATTACAAACTTTCCAAATCCTCCAAATTCTTACCAATCCTAAATAATTTCAACCATATTAACAAAAATAAAATGTCCATGTTGTTTAATTTTTTACTTACTAGTGTCTGAAGTCCAAAACCAGTGATAACATTGTACTTTATTCAAAACATTCCCCTTTGGTGCTGTAAAGTGGCGGCATGTCCAATAATTGAATCTTGATTTATCACAATTTGTGTCGCTTTTTCTACTCTAACTAAACGGCAATTCACTTGTGGAAACGCCTCATAGGGGTCCTTTTTTGTATCTTCTGGTATAAGCTCTTTAAATGGACTAACGATTAGATAGACTTTTTCATTATCGTCCTTTGAACTAAAAAGCTTATCAATATGCCCAAACTGACTATCTTTTCCAAAGTAGAATTAAATGGTAGAATTCCCAGGATTCTGGTCATGAGTCGTATAAGGCTTTCCATGGACCAATATGCTTGCTATATTTTCAACTACCCTGTCTCCTACCTTCTCTGATGGTAACAAAGCCCGTTTAGATGTCTCTTTTCTTAAGTGTGCCCTTACCCATTTTGTAAATAATGCCTCAGTTAAATGGAAATGTCTTTTTTTTGTATCGTACTCAATTTTTTGAATATTAGATCCATACTGAGCATCATCTTCAGCTTCACCTAGTTCCAATACCCTAGACTTCTGATGCCAGTGCTTGAGCATGGTCCGTGTTATTTCTTCTATGTTCAATAAAAATAAATTAGCTCATTTGCATTTTTAATCACCCAATTACCAAACTAAATGCCTGGATGATGATTGTTTGGAATTTCGGATAATATACCATTAACTCTTTCAGCAGCCCAAGTAGCCATACCTACGGGTGGACCAAAACGTTTAATCATTTCTGGAAAATGTTGAGTGAAATGAAGATTTGGCTTAAAGCTGATATTTTTCCAACCTTCTTCCAAGCAGTTACAATACTCCAATAGCAGTTGTTTTAATTCATCAACTTCATTGGCAGACACATTTTTTAAAGTCAAAAAGTTGGTAATTGAACTTATAGTGCTGAGTGATTTGAGAAGATAATATTCTCTAGGTTTATGGTCTGACGTCACGGATGTCTCGGCTTGATTTAATTTTTCTACCCAAAGGGGGATAAGTGACAAAGGAAAGTAAACAGTATAAAGTACATGCCACTCTGCAGCTTTGAGGGAACATGAATTTTTAGATCCTACATGTTTTGGCACTCGTGAAATCCAGGAAGGTTTTTTTGTTTGCTCTATCACATTCCGCACTGCCTCTAGCTCAGTGGCTGACAATTGTGGATTCCTAGTTCTTTCACTTTCTTTCTCTTTGCCCTTCTTTTTATCTTCCTTACTTCTAATTGTCTCAACAGATGAATTAGATCTTTCACTTTCGGATATTCTGATACTTTTTTGCCTTAAGTTATAGGTTGAATTTTGACTTCCACTTTCAGAAGCATGTTCGGAGCCAAACTCTAAGGTTTGAAAGTGATGTTCAGAGCTTGATGACTTTGTCCGGCTGTTTGATCCTTCCGATTCAGCTCCTCCACTATCCATTCTAAGTTATGTTTGTGACCGTCTCATTGTACTTGTATATCGTAGTCTTTTTTGCCGTCCCACTGGTTCAATATTATTGGCATCAGTGCTGATTAAGCTGCTTCTACGTTTTTTATATTGCTTATTTAGAAAAATATCAGAACATGCATCATCATCTTCTCTTCTTACATGCCAATTTTTTTCCTTTGTAAGCTTTTTTTCTAGTTCAATTGCGGCATTTTTTATTAGATAAAAAGTTAGACTGTGATCTTTAAGATTTCCAAGCATGTGTGAATGCATCAAGTCAATTGAGCAATATTCCGTAGGTTGCCAATATACAAGGTTATTTAGCTCGCTCCATCAAACCCCATGACTCCTAACAATAGATACCCGCTCCCAATGTGACTGGCACTTTTTCCACTTCTCTACCCAGTGCATATGATCCTCATGAGTACGTAAGGAAAATTTTTCGACTTGATGCTCACCGATTTCATCTTTTGAAATATGACAGACAGAGCAGAACTTAGTGGCTGAGTGACTTGCAAAACCAGCAATCTTTTGCATCACTGGAATGTCTCCTATTAAAGAGAATAATGCAGCCCTTATTTTTTGGCCCTGTGGATAGTGAGGTTTTTTTTCAATAAATATGCCATTTCATAGAGTCTTTAGTTCATCGACAAGAGGCTTCAGAAGATTATTTATTTTTTCACTCGTTGGCTCAGTTGGACCGGGAATAATAGCATACAAAAATAGATTTTTGGTTTGTATCGATCTTCTGTAGGCAAGTTCATACACACCAACAAGATATTACCCACAGATTTCTGATGACCTCCAATACAATTGCCACCCAGCCTAAACCAGTCAACATATAAACTAAACATTAAATTACCTCGTGTTTTTGTATATCCATCAGCACTGCTATTTTGAGTCATAGAAATATCTTGAAAATTTTTCCATACAAAACCATCATATACATCTTTCATGACATCCCTTTCCATGTTTTCTAGAAAATCATTTTTTTTCTCAATCAGCATCTCGAATTTGATTAGTTTAAACTTTACTGAAAGCCATTCAACCAAACTGTTGTGATGAAATTTTTTACGAGGATGGTAGATTGCTTCTTCTTGTTTGTACTTAGCCAAATACAAATTTCATCACAATTGACAGTTTCTTCTCTCTGTCCTAAATCTTTCAAATAGAGCTTTGAGGATGAATAAAAAGGTTGAGTACTAGATAAGATCGATGGTTAGTGTTTGGGGATATACTCATAAAGAGCAAAGCACTTAGCACAGCATGTCTTGGTGACCAATAATGGATTGAGTTGCAATCGACTAAAAACTGTCTCTATAGAAAGGGGAATCAGGCTGATGATTCTGCTAGCATCTAGTTTGCCTATGTCACTAAGAAGTTTGATTTTGTTGACTTCATCATGCCAAAATTCAGCACAACCTTCTTTGCTTAAATGATGGATAAGAGAAAGTTTTGCTGCTTGCCACATTATCTTTTGGCTATAAGGCTCTTCCAAATTCAAATTGTTTGACCGTGGTAGAGATTGAATTATTTCCAAAACAGGCTGCCCCTAAGCAAAGAAAAAAATAGAGATTAATTGAAACATAATTTCTCTTTATTTACCAAATATTGATGTCTTACAAGATCTGTGAATTTGGATCCTAAGTTAGGTGAAGCGCTGGATGTACCAACCATCTGTGCTTTGCAATTTCTTTCCTCTTCATGTTTGGATTATGACTGAGATGTTTTGAAAGCTACACCAACTTCAAAGCTTCCCAATGAGGTCTGATGCTTTCTTGATGAGCATCCAAGCTCTTCACGTTTACAAACGCAAAAAAATGGTGGCATTTTAAGATTTCTGGATATAAGAAATATGTTACTGGATGGTAGCAATTGAACAAACTACTTATTTATTGTGAAGCACTTACTAAAATAAGCTAATTTTTACGTCTCAAGAAGTTTGTCAACAAGTTGGTTACCATGTATTTCTTTGAATGTTTGTTTCATGCAGATCAACCATGCATTAAGTAGGTATCCATACTGTGCATCAGCAAAATGTTTCAGACTCGCTACATTTTACAATGTTGCATACATGTTTATCAAACAGCTTATTTTGCAAAAGGCATAATACTATAAGAGAATACAAATTGATTGCATTTTTAAATATAGGAGAAACTATGATATAACTTGAATCAAAATAATACGATTTAATTTATAATAATAAAGTTATTTAAGTGTTGCCGTTTTTTTTTCTGCAATCACCTGAATTAATAAAATTCTGCCAAGTAACAGAAAGTTTTTCACTAATAATCACTATAAGATATAAAAAAAATTTATAATATTTATTTTTCACAATATAGAATTACAGTCTGAAAAAAAAATTTTTTTTCAACAAAATATATTATTTTAAAATTTTCAAATCTAATAGGTCATCAAAGTAAAGCTTCCAGAATCCATAAAACAGAATTTTTACATTAAGTTGCTTATTCCAAACTCTGAAAAATTGGTATGGTTTCCGAGTAATCTTGGTAAATAAAATATATACATACTAATAAGGTTTTAATATAAATTTTTAAAATATGTTTGTCAGAACAATCAACAAGCTCAAATAAGGTCATTTTTTGCATTAAAATATTATCAAAATAAGTTGGAAAATCAAAAAGGTTCTGCATTATATTTTTACCCGTTTATCATGCAATAATTTTCTATTACAGCTGAGTTATTTCCTTTTGAATTAATTATGAACATACATAGATATCCATATTTTATAGAGAAAGATATTCATGAGAAAGCTCATCTGTCCTTCCACTCAACTCTTCATTATTAACTATTTTCAAAATAAAAAATTTATTATAGTAGTGTGTTTGTTGCCATATCCTTTCAAAATTTTATATTTTTGTTCATTTTGCTTTTCATAACGTATATGATGAGCTCTAGTTGTTCTTATTTTCCTCAGGGAAAAATACCTACTAATACCCGTGTACTAAATAAAAGATTAAATGAGATACTCCCTCAATAAACTTCTCATTTTTGCAGGTCTATTTACAATTTCTGTCGTGTGCTTTTGAATATTTCACCTCAGTCTAATGAATGGAAGCTGAACCCCACCAAAGAACAACTACATAGGTTTTTATTGTTCAATATAAGCTCTCTCAACATTGATATTAATTTGCCATATCCTGAACAAAATTACCGTGTTTCTGAATAGATCCCTGCTATATTCCACAATGCTTTTATCCACTTTCTTCTTCAATGCAACTTTCCTGGAAAAACGTTTGCTTGGAATCTTGATTGGTTTCACAAGTGGAATCAAGTTTTGGCAAAAATTATCATTAAGCACTGGGATAAAGCTTTGGAAAATCATGATTTGGTTTCTTATTCAATGGACTCTACTCATATTTCCTACCTAAATCAAATGGGTGTTCTTCACCGCTGGTTTATAGGTTATGCTGATAAATTACGACTCGGAAAAGATTCTGATAGTTTCCGTGAAATAGTTAAAATAAGAAAGTATAAATATAAAATAAAAAAGAAAGTAAGAACTAATATTTCTATCTTTTTTTTTACACAAGCTTATATAAATTTGACAATCTTTTTCAGAATTTTTTAAACCGAACTCATCTTCTTAAAAAACTTCCAAGTGGTGAAACCTATGAGAATCTTTTCAAAAACGTCAAATGTTGCTCAGATACTGAAATTGATGATGAAGGTTCTTTTAAGCAGATTTTATTGCCATGGAGATCTGAAGAATTCTCAAGACTTTCAGGAAAGCTCGACCAGAAACACATTCAAATCCGAGAATCTTCCTCTTATTCAGGAGAAATACTTAAGAACTTGGCATTATATGATAGATTAAATTTGGTATCCTCAATCAAGACTCACTTTAATTCTTTTCCAGTCCCCAGGGGTTTGCCAAGTGACTGCTATTCTTTTTTATATCTTGCTTCTCTTAATCCTCAACAATTAAGACTTCTTAATTTTCAAGCCCCAATAAACATTTCCTACATACTTGAACAAATTTCAAATTCTAATGTGAGTTACTGATGAATTCCCTAATCAATAATCTAGCAGACTCATATTCCTCATTTCCAATGTTTGGGACACTTAACCTTAAAAAATTAGAACAGATAAATATTTTTAGCTATGATGCAACTTTATATAAAGAAAATTTCACATACATTGATAGCTCAATCTTTTTTCTTTGTATCTTATAAATTCTGAATTCAATACTTCTGCTTACAAAATACTTGAGTACATGAACTTCATTTTGTTGGCCCATTCTATACAGACAATCAACTGCTTGCTGTTCAACTGCTGGATTCCAATTAGGCTCCTGTTTCAATATTTTAAACAAATTCTCTTTTCAACCTTTTCTATTTCAATATAAGACTCTTTGACTTACCATTTTATATACATTTTGTGCACACCCCAAGTCTATTCCAACTCCTGCAGCCTTGATTGTACCAAGCAAAACTTGAAATCTTTCATCATTTTTGAATTTGTCCAGATTTTCATCCCTTTTTTTCATGCTCAACTTTCCTACAAGCTCTGTGTAGCTAATTCCATGGTCATCTAAAGCCTTTTTTATACTTTTTCAATTGATAGAATATTGAAATGTTGTTTAAGCTAAAAATAAGTTATTGAGATAATTAATAGAATTCCTTACATTTCCAAAAAGTCTGCATATTCTGAAAATATAACAGCCTTGGGACAAATTATCCCCTGTTCTCCCCTTAAGAAAATTTCTAAATTACTGATTAGATGTATAATCTTGGATGAATGCTTTCATGTGAAAGGAAATGTTGGAGGTTGATCTGGGTTTTTTTAGACAGGGTGGTTACAAAATTGCTGTAAAATTGACAGTTCTCGGAGAAACTCAGCTGAGTCCCAAGGGGGGTTGGTGTTTCGAGAAGGCCCATAATACTCAGAAAAACGTTCTTGAAGCTTTGTAAGTTTTGAGTCCCAAGGTTCTGATAATTCTACAGATATTCCTTGCTCAATTTTTTGAGGAAGTGATAAGATTGCTTCTTTTGTCCTCCGCAGGCATATGACATTCATGAGAGTATTTATTGATTTTATTGAGCTAGAGCCTCCTCTGTTTAAGCCATTCATAAGAAAATTAATCCACAACCAGTTTTCTTGCCATCTTTCGATTATTAGGAATGATATAAGGCTTTGAAGATCAGTTGTCCGGTTCTGAAGTGGTGTCCCTGTCAAGCATAGTCAATACTCAGCCTCCAAGGCCGATATATTCTGATTCTTGTGCGACTGGGGATTCTTGATTAAACTTTTAAATTATGTTAAACATTTCATCAGCTTTTATAATATTATGTTCAAAATTATAAGTAATTCAAATGAATGCTTACTGAGCCTCATCTAAAACTATTCTGTAAGAAATGAGTTTATGAGTTACTGGCGGAATAGGTTGAGGAGTTTTCTTTGAAGAAGATGGACTTGCTGTCTCATAGGTAGTCAAAACAACTAGTAGGTTCTGAAGCTCCTCAAAATTAATTTTCTTTGAATCCTTCCCATAAAGAACCTTGAAAGGTAGTGCATTATCTTCAAAGTGAATTCTTATTTCATTGACCCAGTTTGATAATGTTGCAAGTATGCAAATGATGAGAGTTGCTGATGTCCTATCTTTCTCTTGTCCACCACCCAAGATTTGGAATCGTCTGGCTTCACTTTGAGTTGCAGTAATTAGGCCAAGAGTTGAGAGGGTCTTTTCCAAGCCCATATCATCAGCTAGAATTGAGCCAATTCCTGCAGAGGATAACTTTTCTTCAAGAAATTGTTCATAATAATTATTAAAACCCACTCTCAGCCAGCTAATGTCTGCATGCCTCCAAAGGTTTTCTAACTTTTTGGATAAGTTATTTTCATTGTCTATCATAAAATTGATAGCTTGAATCTGATGCGTTTCAGAGTTGTTTTCATACCACGTATAGATAGATTTGCCATTTGATTATCCCTTGTCCCAGAAATTTCAGAAGTTGTGTGAATACAAGAATGAGGAATATTGAAGAAGACAGTTGAATTGTAGTGTGGAATTGGTGTCAAATCAATTTGAGCATTTAGAAATACTTCTTTAGCCTGAAAAATAAAATCAGTCAAAAAAAAGGAGGCCACAAATTCTATACTGCCTGTTTAATAGTAGAGCCAAGTAAGAGCAAAAATAATTAGGTATTTGGGGATCTAAAGCCCTTTCCTCAGTTAAAATTTGAGATCCAGATCCAATTTCTCCAAGTAGTTGTACAATTTGGCTGCTCTGTTCGTTATAAAGATCACCAATAGTTTTTGCTTCTCCTTCTTTGAATAATCGAAAAACATGAACTAAAGATCTTCCTCGTTGCATAATAACTGGAGTGGATACTTCATCAAATACAGATCTTTCTTTTGGAAAAATAGGTTTAAAATTTAAAGAGAATTGTCCAATGCATCTTAAATTTGACATTTTAATTAAATGAATTTTATGGTGATGGTGGTAGTTTAAAGAAAGAGAGGATGAGAGCAAATTTTTGAAAGAGAATAAAGTAGAGAATATATATAATATTGGATGAATATTCAAAATTGAATTTTTCATGTATGTTAATAATTAATGTTGACTCACATTTTAATAATAACTAAATACAGATAAATAATTAAAAAAAGCCCATTATTTTAGAGCCTAAGTTTTGTGCCAATATATTAAAATTAGTCTCTTTAATAGTTTAAATTTTTTTAAAAATACATTACTATTTTTTCCCCTTATAAAAAATATATATATTTTTTCTCCTACATTAAATTTTTTGAACATTGTCTTATACTTTTTTATTCCAAGGAACAATGAGAAATTTCTATTGATAAGGTCTCAATATCAACTTTTGTCTAGAAAATTTAAAATTATGTGCAAATATTCATACCGAGTTATATTTTTATTAATAAAATTTTTAAAAAGGACTTATATATTATTTTTTTTTATATATTTGTGGAAATAAAATTGATAATTGAAATAATATTCCAGACCTAGTATACTATGTGTCATTTAAGATATTTCTACTTATATCAAACCTGACCTCCCAACATTAAATGGATCTATATATAAAATTGAATATTATGGTATGTTAAGTGTTGTGGCTCAACCATTGCTCAAATTTGTTCCAACTGATGCTCAACTTAAATCCAAAGCTCTGCTCAAGAAGGGATAAATTGAGGCTCAATTTAGGGCCAACTTTTTTTTCTAAATTTTTTCATATAATTTAAAAACAGTTTCATAATTCTTTCAAAACATTTCCCCAACGATTTCCCAATCTCTTCCTGAAAGTTTCAAAAAGAGGGAACTGCTAGCAGTTCACCCCCTGATTTCCCATGGTGATGTATGCAAAGTAAATATTCAGTTTTTATTTGTATTTTTTTTCAATGTGAGAGAGCAAGTTTCCCACATGCATATATGAGGCAACATGTCACGTCATGTATGCATGTAAGCAACTAACCTACCCATTACTTTCAATATTTACCAGAAAGCAAACAATAAGGCAGAATGCCACCTCATATTTATGCATATGAACCCTAGTGTATGTCACATTTGCCTTTGACCAAAGAGTGAAATATGGGGCAACATGGTGCCTCATATTTGCCTCTTTTTTTTCTGAGCTGCTGTTATTGAAAACATGAGGCAACTTGTTGCCTTAAACTTTTGTCAAAAAATTTATCTGATTCATTTTAAAACTTCATTCTATGAAAAAATTCAGAGTATATTATAAAAATATGCTAAGTAAGAATGAAAAAATTGAAGTAAGTAAGGGTTATTTTGAGAAGCTTGTGAAAGGCCTTGTGGCTGCCAAAAGGGGGGCAGGGTGGGGCACCCCAGGGCATGACTGTAGAGCACTTCAAGTTGCTGAAGGGTTTTGTAAATATATATTGTTGAGTATCTTTATGAATTTCTTTATTTGTACTGGAACTTGAGTTCAGTGAATTAAAATCTGGTTTTACTATTTAAAACTTTTTTAAGATAATTCCAGAGGAAAAATATAATATAATATTTATTATTAAAAGAAAATTATTTTATTAGATAGACTTAATCTCATAAACTTACTAACACTTTTTTGACTATAAGAAGTTGAACCTGTGCTATGGATTTTAAACAGAAGACAAGTAAGATTACAAGGCATGTGCAATAATAGATTTTTCATATAGTTTGACTGAGATCCACTTTTATTATAACTCATTTTTGTGCAGTTTTTTAAAACAGGACTTTAAAGTAAGAGCATATTCCAGGCCCTTCAGATCCTGAATTTATATTTTGGACCTCTTGTGACTTCAATCTATGTACAAATTATAATTCAATAAATATTAGCTTCTGACATATTTCCTGATGGTTTCTCTCAACCTAGAGTGATTGAAAAATCTCTGAAAATTATTGGAAATCTTTTCATCATTCAAATCATGTGACTTACTTTTCCAAGTAATGTTTTTAGTCTTTTATAAATAGTAATTTCTTCCTGAATTATTGTCTTTACTCTCATAATTAATTTATATTCAAGATTAAATCATTGTATAATTCCTCTCCCATCTGTATTAGCTTACTTCAATTTCACATATCTGACTTCAGAAGATTCCCAGGTTTTATTTATAAACCTTTTTCACTTCATCTCTCTCATACATAACATATTATCAGGGCTAGGGCACATTCAACTCATATTAACGTTAGTAAACAGTGCCCTTCTAATTCCCACATCCTCTATGTAATAATTGGCCTCTCAGGATATCAAACTTTATTTTATCCTGTTGGGGGTTTAGCTTCTAGGGCAGGATTCATCCTCTATATGAGTTGAAGATACATTATTACCCCAAAAAGATATCAAATTCCCCCTACTAATTAATATTTTGAATTTCTATCTTTCTAATTTCCTAATAACTATCTCCCAAGGACTTGAGTCACTCCCCGACATAATTAATCTCATTCCTGACTATAACCCATTGATTAATTTGGGCAGTCCTGTGAAAGATATATTCAATCAAAACAATTAAATATCCTCTATCTCCCCTGATTCTTTATTTCTTATCAGAACTTATCATTCTATAAAATACATCAATGAAGATTTTTTAGCACAGGGAAAGGTTAAAAACATGTCAATGAGAAACCTTTCACCTTTCAAAAAGAAACTACAACAAAGCATGTAATAAAAATGGAAAGAATACTCTATTCTCCCCACATGGAGCAAGTACTGTCAGATGCAGCCAAGGGGGAAGAATTTAACAGGAGGGATCAATCAAGGGGATAAAGATAATAAAGGTAAAAATACTTGTATATCATTTCAAAAACAAAAATACCTAAAAATAGGTCAATCAGCAACTGTGCACCTTACAACAACTACAAAAAAGCATGTGATGAAATAAGAAGGTACAAAAATATGAGTTTCTGTGGTTAGGATTAAAAGAATAAGCAGAAAGTAAAAGGAAAGAACCTTGAAAAAGGATTCTATTATCCCCAAAAAATTCAAGGAATGTAAGTTTCAGCCAACGGGGAAGCAGTGTACAGGAGGGAGAAATGGAAGTGATAAAGAGAATAGAGAGAAAAAAATTTTGATGGGGAAAATGGAAACACCAAGAAGAGGCTTGATTATATGACAAATCACACCATATAAAACAATAGAAAACAACACAATGTTGACTAAGACTACTAAACTACAATATAGAGAAAGAGAAAGGTTCACACTCAAAGACAGAACTCACACAAAAGGAATTTTATTTCAAAAATACTATCTTTCCCCTCAAATTATTCCTCTCATGACTCAAGTAAAAGAAGAAAAAAGAGAGTACAGTTTACGTAGTGATACCACCACTGAGAACAGACCTCAAGCAAAAATTATCTTATGATGAAATTTGTTGAGAGAAGGCAAAAGAAGCTCTAAAAATTTTTGGGCCATCAGGAAGTTCTAATTTACTAGGTGTTGGACCCAGCTCATATAATGAAAAATATAGTTCTGATGTAGATAGTTCAAGTAATTATAGCTGAATCATCATTAGATAAAATTTTCCCTAATAAATATCTTCCTTAGGGTCCACATTTCAGGAATTTTTTGCCTGTTTTAGACCTTAAATAAAATGGGGATCAGTTGCAACACCAAATGATTTTACTTATTATTTGGATCTTAGTACTAAGGATTTAATGATGGTTCAAAATTTTATTTTTCATACACTCATTACCTCATGGTTCAACTGTGTTCCACACCATTTAGAAAAGACTGGAACAAATCTCATGTCAGAAGAATGAATTTTGCTAAAAAAAAGTTATGATGTGGTTTCTTTGTTTCTAGTTGTGAATATGAAAAATTCTAAAAGTAAAGAGAAGAATTCAATTAAGTGTACTTCCATTTTTGTATCAATAAAAAACCTTTTAACTTACTTTTAAATCAATGAATATGAAATTATATCTCTTCATGATTAGCTGAAGGAGTATAAAAATTCCATGGAAAATTTTGGCCACAAATTAACATCAAGCCTAATGTCCACTTAGCCCAAAATTTTCCTGAAGTTCTGAAAATATTTGGCCCAGCATCATCAGAGGAAGCTTGGATCATGAGAGTATGAATCAAATTTTAAGATCTATCCCACACAATATTAATAAACTCATTTTTTCATAATTCTTTTTATTACCCATTATTTTTTACATAATTTTTTTGTTTTTATTTGGAATGGACAAAATGTTAATTGAAATGTTCATCATGATAGTAAATCTTCAATCTCTTCTTGAGATGAATGAAAATTGATTTAAAATACAAATTAAAGATATTTTCAATATAGAAAAAGGAAAGAATTCAAAATAAACTGTTATATTGCTCTGTGAAGAATATAAGTTACGGCCGGAATATTTAAACAAGATTTATAGAAAAATGTCTTTTATAAACATTTTTTAAAAAGATAAATTAATTGGTGCTTTAAAATTTCTACAATCTAAAATTAGTGATCTCCAATACTAACACATTGGTGGTAAATACTTCTCATTATACTCAAAACAATAAGGTTATGGGAATATTAAGAGGCAACAAGATTGGAGTTTTTTTTTTGAGAATGTGGAAGTCACTGAATTTTACCAGATCAAATCTTTATTCTAGTTGAATTGTATGATGCTGTTGAAAAAAAATAGAAAATCCTTTCTCAAAAGCAGGATTCAAAACATTTTGGTGCTACAATTTATGGTCTAAAAATGTTATTATTACTCATAAAGATATTATTGGACATGATTCAAGAACTCTCAATCCAAGTGGCTTTGGTGGTGTTTTATCAGATACTCTCTGTATAATGTCATTAAGGAATATAGCCGGTGCATATTAGTCACCTTTGTAATATCCATTATGAATTCAATATATGTATTTTAGACACCAAAGAATGATCTATTTCCTGTTGGAAATTATGCAAGCAGCACTATATGAGGAATTCAAATAGATCCTAATGATTCAGCTATGAGCTATGTGTCATGATGAAAAATTGTCCCACCAAAGTTCCAACACAGGTTTGACTCAGGTTAGACCACAGGTACTAAACAACCACTTGA
Source organism: Hemileia vastatrix (assembly GCA_030280995.1). NCBI lineage: Eukaryota > Fungi > Basidiomycota > Pucciniomycetes > Pucciniales > Zaghouaniaceae > Hemileia > Hemileia vastatrix. The sequence continues at coordinate 49,932,623 of JASXTE010000001.1, forward strand.
CTGCAAGTTGTCTAACTTTTGACCTGGTGAAATTTGATGATACCCTTTCCTTAATTCAATAAAATACAGGGGGTGGGGGTTATTGCCAAACTTTCATATCAGACTTAAAATAAAATTTGACTTGAAATTTTGGTGATACCCATCCTTTACTTCCATAAAATGTAGGGGGTAGTATTGCAGAAATTTCATATAAGGCTTGCAAAATTCTTTACTTGAATGAATTTTGGTGATACCCGCCCCTTAGTTAAATCAAATGCAGTGGTGGGATTGGGATATTTTCAATTGTTACTTGAAAATTTAAACTAAAAAAGAATTTTGAAAATTAAAAATTCTTGAAAATTTTATTTCAAAGAGAATTTATAACATTAAAATATGAAAATTCAACTAATGATGGATAGAATAAAAAAATACAGAAAATAAGATAAAATTTTATGTACAAATTATGAATGGTTGAAGTGTGAGATAAATAAAACAAACTAGTCATCAAAAAATTTCATTAGAAATTCAATTTCCACAACAGATTTATTAGCTTTAACACATTCTATCAAGAAATCTTTCTTTTTAACTAAGCAATATAGGGGGTGGACTTGCTAGCAAGTCCTCAACCTGAACTCAGATGGAAATCAGATGGAACTCAGATTGAGCTCATACTATACCCATACTGAACTCTACTTGAACACCCACTTAAAACTGTTCTTCTGAGTGGTGTTCATCCATGATTTCATGGTTCCTTTATCAATAGCTCAATGTGTGTTCAATCTGTGGTGAGTTTGGGTCCAAGGTTGCGGACTTGCTAGCAAGTTTGCCCCACATATTGTGTGGTGTTTAGAATTTTCTTCAAGATCAAGGTTATATTTCATCTGTTCCATGATGTTTTGATGCTCTAGTGTTTTCTACTATTTCTTTAATTTTTCAATACTTAGAAATAAATCAAATCTCTTCTCCTCCAAGTCTTGTTCCCTATCATCCTTCTGTAAAGAAAGTTTGTACTTCCTCTCCTCCATGCTTTGTTTCCTATCATCCTTCAATAAAGAGAGTTTGAACTTCTTCTCTTCCAAATCATATACCCTGTCATCCATCTTTAAGGAGAGCACTTATTTTTGCCTTTCAAACTTGAGAGTCTCTTTAGCGACTTCCACTTCTTCTAGTAAGATAAGAAATATTAAAAAAAGTAGAAGAAAAGCAGAGTAATGTATTAAGAGGTTTGGTAACGTTTATGAGAATCACATTTCTCCAAAAATTCTTTTATAGAAGAAAAAGGGTTTGGGATGAAGTATCATTTTTTCTTCTTCTTTGAGAGTGGAAATTCAGACTACTTGAAGCCCTTTGCTTTTTTTTAAGGTCACATTTTCCTCCTCTTCATTTTTTCTGGCTTCTGACTCAGTTGATTATGGCTCCTGCATTAGTTCTTCAGCCTATTTATAAATAATAAAATGTAAATAAAAAAAGAATTGGTAAGATAAAAGAAAAAAAACATACTTGAGTCAGATCAGGTTGGTTTATATTTCCATAGGGATCTATTAAAAATATATCTTGATTTATGGAAGTTAAATTAGGGGAGTCTTGAGTAGAAGAAGAAGGAAAAAGTTTTCTTTCAACATCATGTTTGGAGATATAATCTTCACCATTCAAAATGTTTGTAGGATTAACATCAGCTCCCTCTCCAAAAATCAAATCCATCTCTTTAAAGGACATAAAGAATCAAATTTATTGTCTATGGACTTGATGCCCTTACTGATATCAAGGTCAGTAATACAAAAACCAGTAAAAGATGAGAGAGTCTTTGCCTTCTTGTACGTGGCTTTATAATTCTTGAAGTGTTCAGACATCTGTTTTGATAAAAGATCTACCCTTTCCTTTGTCTTATTCCGTAATTTGTTGACCATTAGAAGATAACCAAAAACTTTTGATGCAGGGGGCCATCCTAATTTAGTTGCATACTCAGTACCAAAACAAGAATCACAGTTAGATTTAGTTTTTAGCCAGTTGATAAGAATGAGATGATCATCTTTCTTTAGTTATAAAATTCTCAATTTCTCAGCAGAGCGGGGGAAAGAGGGAGTAGTGGGATTTGAAGATCAACTGGGTGATGGCTGCCTTTGAGAACTACGGTGATGAGGCATTTTAAGATAATTAAAGATGAAAAGGAGAAGAAACAAGCAGATTAGATAGCGAGATGAAAAGTATCAGAAACAAGCAGATTAGATAGCAAGATGACAAGGAGAAGAAAAAATCAGATAAGAGAGTGAGATGAAAAAGAGCAGAATCAAATAGATGAAATGGGGAGAAATTCTGAGTGGATAGAATGAACAGGATGGGATGAGAATGGGAGTACGCAGAAAGGTAGAAGGCATATCCAGAGAGTAGTACAAGATGTGGTTGTGGAAGAAATTTGTGCAACATTTGGTTATGACAGAGAGTTGTCCAAGATGTAGTTATGAAAAATTGAGTAGAAAAATGTTGGATAAGAGTTGAAAATTGACACTTAAAGTGTTTAATAACCCCATTATTAGCAGAAAAAATTGCAGACGATAATTGGGGTATAATGATTTTTATCTGCAATTAATTTAATTGCGGATTGGTCAACATTTATATCTCCTATTAAGAATACGTTTCTGTCAACCTGAAGTAAAAATGATGCCCTCCTACTGTTTCCAAAAATCTCCCCCCAAATCACAATTCACATACTCTAGAGGTCTGGTTGCGCTTGGGAAATTTCCTGTAAATGGAGACTTGTGCATCTTTGGGTGAATGAAATTTTTGAAAACATAATCTTTAACATGATTGTTTCAATTTATATTTAGGCTGTTAAGGAGAATTTTCAGGTAGGAGTAATTTGAATGGCCAAGGAAATTATGCCATGAAGTATAGTCAGTGTTTGAAGAAGCAATTAATGATGATTGTGATTGCTCACCAAAAGAAGCATTGATGTGGAAATAATTATATTCTGCCTTTTTTTCTCCAGTGAGAGCTGTAACTTTGCCTTCAGTGTCAGTGATGAGAGATACACCTTTGCTGTTGAGTGGTGAGAGTGCTATGAGGTTTCAGCCTAAGTCTGGGAAATACAAGCTATTGGTGAGTAGCATTGAACAATTTCAATAATTGGATAATCTCATATACCAGATTCCTTGCCCGTATATAATATTTTTATTACCAATTCTTACATGAATTTTGATTTTTTAGAAGGTAGTGAATGCCCCTTTGGAATTGAACATATGGCTGCTAGCACCGGAATCAAGAATGATATCAGATGAATTCTTGCTAAGATCTTATTTCACATGATAGACATAGTAAAGATCTTTGGTAATGTTTTTGCTTTCTGTCTCATAATTTTCCTTTTCCTTTTGAGGATTTTTAGATTTGGGTTTATTTTTCAGATGTAAATCCGGATGAAGAGCCCAACATTGTGATTTAGAGTGAGTTGTTTTTAGATTATGCTTCCCATAATTGAAGTATTCTTTCTTTTTGTTGATGAGTTATTTTTTTGACAGAAATTAGAGAAGAATTTTGCTTGGTTTGAGAGTTGTCAATCTGATCTGCCAACTGGGATAACTTCATGAAGACATTATTTATGGTGAGAGTTTTGCCATCATCTTCCGCTGAATTAATCATCATAGATCAGTGCATCTTCAAAAACAGCGGCAGCTTTTGAAGGACTGTGCATGCAAAAATAGGTGACCCTAACTTCTCACCTGCTTGAGATAATGTGTTGACTGAAGCCTGAAGTTTGGTTACAAATCCTCTAAGGCTACCCTTGGTGCACTTCAGTTTGGTGAATTTGGTGTAAACTATGGATGCAGTAGAAAGGATGAGCACCAGAATATCTTTCCTCTAGTATTTTCCTGATTTTTGTTGGATTAGATTTGTCATCTGCTTAGACAAATGCCGTGATGTTGGTGGCATCTAAATTCTGGATTATTACATTAGCCACCCATTTGCAATGCAGTTTGTAGGATATTTTATTGACTCAATCTGCTGTGGGCTCTGATTCAGGACCTTTTACAAGTTTTTCTAATTCCAATTGTGAGAGGAAGAACAACATTTTGACTTTCCAGGTTGCATAATTTTAGTTTGCAAGCATGGGAATATCATTGATGTTATTTTTCAAAGAGCTGTCCATTGTGGAGATATCAGAATTTTATTTTTTTGAGTGAATTTTATAACAGAGCTAATGATACCCTATCAGTCATTGCAGGGAATTCAGTGGTGATGAATTCAATGTTCCAACCTATCAAGAGAAGGGATCAACAAAAGTAAATATAATAAATAAATTCAATAGTACCTATAAACCCAATGAATAGAGTGGTAGCATAAGTGAATATTGTATTACAGGTAAGAAAAATTAATAGTGATTGAAATAATATGATAAAGAATAATAATGAGATTGATGGAGAACAGTAAATGAGCAGAAACTATATATATATGTTATTTTAACAAACAAGCTCCATCAATCTCTTATACATAAACTATTCTATGATCACCAAGCAACTATGCAAGGTACATGAGGTGCTGAGCATAAGGAAAGGGTTAGTGTCAGCCAGGCTGCTAGACTTACCCAGTAAAATAATTAATTATTTATTGGAATGAAGCCATACCTTTTTTTATTATTATTAATTCTATTTTACTTACTTTTAATTTAAGTGTAATAAATTAACTAGTTACAAAAGAAGTAAGTTTAGTAAAATTTTAAAATTAATATTAATTGTCCTATATATATATATTATTTTTACCGTGCTCAATTGACAGTTGAAATGAAATAAAAAATTAAAATATTAAACACAATATTAAAATAAGAAAAGGTTAATATTTGCAATATAATTTAAAATAAAAATAAATATGTTTAAAAAATCAAATTACTTATTTTGAAAATAACAAGTACATGAATTTTTAAATAAATAATTTTCTTTTGACATATACAGTAAATAGAATATTCTAAAACATTCTTTATAGAAAAATATTATAATTTGAAATGTAATTTCTTCTGGAAAATTCTCCCTTTCTCTCACACACTTGTATTTATAATTTTTACTCTGTCATTTTTCTCTCCTTTGCCTATATAAGGCCTCCCTTTCTGGTTTTTTTTATCCATTCATTACTTACCTACATTAAAATAACATTTATTTCATTTAATTATATATTAATATTTATTATTGGTTTTAGTTATTACATTTTTGTAGTTCTACCTCATTAATTTATAATAATAATAAAAAATTTTACCTCTTATATTTGAGTAAAATAAATAAAAAGATATACAAACGTACTCTAAACTTTTAAATCCTAAATCTCCACTGTTACTGCCATTGGATTACTGTGAAAAACCTTATAGAAATAAATGACCCCTTGAAAATTAAGGCCCTTTCCAAATAGTTGACAGCGCATTAATACCTTGAAGCCGGAGACTGAGGGACCATTGACGACGAGGTGCCAATAGGACTAGTATACAACAAAGACAACAAACGTCATCAGCCACGTGACTTATTTTTTTTCTGCGACTGGGAATTGAACTTCACCCCCAAAATTAGGTTCATATATTGACAATAGTCATATATATTTGTGGTAATTATTTGATTTCCAGTTGTGAGTCATTTTACACATTTCATTGTACACGTACATCTTTTGTTACTCAGAACTCTGTAAAGCGGCATTAACTTTCTCATTTTACAGGGGGAAGTGTCTAGCAAACTAATTTTTTATTCCCTAGTTGAAAAAGATAGAACTATATTGTTCTTAGTCCTAGAAGTGATATGAAAGTTAAATTAATTATATTATTTTTTTAATTATTTAAGTTGACTTCTGTCCTGATAATTAGGAATTTATATTATTTTCTCAGTTGACAAATTGTCCTGGCAGTGAATTAATAATATTATAAATTAATTAAATAAATTATATCAAATTATTTCAGTTGACATTTAGTCCTGGTAATAAAAACTATTTCAGTTGACAATAAGTCCTGGTAATTTAAGTATTTCAGTTGAAAATAAGTCCTGGTAATTAAATTATTTTTCAGTTGACTTCTAGTCCTGATAATTATCAAAATATTACTAATTATTAAATTATTTTATTATTTCAGTTGATTTTTTTTAAATCCTGGTTATAAAATTACCTTAAAATTAATAAAATTGTGATTATTATTTCAGTTGATTTTTTGTCCTGATAAACATCATATTTTGATTATTCCATTTGATTACAAGCTCCTGATAATTACTTATATAATATTTTTTTCCTTATTTTTCTTTGAATAAAGTAAAAATCATAACTGATTAAATATTTCTTTCTCTCAGTTCAGGTTCATTACAAGTATGACTGAAAAAGGTGCTTCTGCTGGCCGTGATGAGGAATTAGATTTAATTGATTATGATGAAGCTTCTTCTGTAAGTTCTCCTTTGACTACAAAACTGGCTCAATTTAATCAATTACTGGACCAATCAGGATGTAGAAATGCAGGAGATGGAAAAATTAGTGGAGACAACTTCTCAGGAACAAAAGCCTTCTATCAACCCCCCAGAAGAGCTTCCCAAAGGCTTCAAGATAAAAAAGATGCCCTTAAATCAGCAAGTCAAAAATCTCTCCACTCACATCAAGGAGTGGAGATAAGAAAACCTCAAGCTGAGGTCAAAAATAGACTCTCTAGAAGACAAGGTAAGAAAAATATAGTCCTTTCTTCAAGAGAAGAAGAAACCTCCTCCTCCAAAAGCCCTTCCACAATTAGCCCCCCAGCAACAAGAAAAGGTGAAAGTCTCAAAGTGGCAGTGGGATTGGCTGAACACCCTGTGGGATTATCTGTCCCAACAACAACAACAACAAGTACCTCAATAAGGTCCTTCAAGAATAAATCAGTTCAACCCAACACCTCCTCATCCCTACCAAGGAGGAAGAAGGAGAAAAAAAACCACATCCAAGTCTTTCCCAAGCCATGTTAATCTCCTCTAATGAATCTCAAGTACCATTTCTTGTAACTGATCCAGTTCCTTCAGGTAATTCTGGAAGAGAAGATGAGACTGTGAGACCACTAGAGGCTGAGAACAGTAGAAAAATTCTCAATATTCTAATGTATCTAATCCTTTTGATTTAATTGCTACTTCAATGATAAGTCGGGATATGGCTATTGTTGATGAGACACTTGATCCTGAGTTTTATGAGAATCTGAAAATTTATTCTGTTTCACCATTGAGAAATACTCCAGATGTAGCCAACATTAATGATGAATATTTGAGAGATATTATTGCTAAAAAAAATCATTTAATGAACAACCTGCAATTGACTCAGAAATATAATAGTTTGTTAACTGAAAAGGGTTATCAAGCATTGAGGAGTGAGTTACAGCGAGTTTCTGATGATTTGTTTCATTAAAAAGTAACTCATGAAAAGAAAGTTGCTTTATGGCAAAATATCAAGAATGATTTGTCTAAATTAAAAGATACTGTGTCCATCTGCTTCCAGGAGCTATAGGGGCATAAGGTGAATGAAGAAAGATTGAGTAACCATTATTTATATTTACAAAATAAAAATCAATTATCTTTTGCAACCATCAATGAGAATTTATCTAGTATTCCACGAGTAAAAACTAGGTTAACAACCATTCACCACGGGAAATCTGAGGGTGAACTGCTAGCAGTTCCCTCTATTTAAAACTATCAGAAATTTGTCAGGAAACTGTTGGGAAACCATTCTGAAACTTTCAGAAAGATGTTTTTAAATCTGATGAAAAAACATTGAAAAAATAAACTGTCACAGATTGAATCCAGAACAATCCCTCCTTGAGCATAGCTTAGGAACCACGATGAACATCAGTTAATCTCAGGTTTGGCAAAAGGTTGAACAACAACACTTAGCATACCTTAATATTCAAATATTAAACTTGAATATATGTTGCGTGTATGATATAGATGCATATGCATTTGAATTTGCATGGTGGATACTTATTGCATGTTAAAAATTGATGTGAAATGTCTATCTAAAGTGTATGCATAATGAATATGAAGAATAAGTATGCATAAAAAATATGCATAAAAAATATGCATAGTGATTATGCATAAAAAATATGAATAGTGATTATGCATAAAAAATATGCATATTGAATATGCAAAAAAAAGGTGCATATATGTATATGAATAAAATATATTAATATGCATATAAATCTGTATAATGAATATGCATATGCATATCCATAAATATGCATAATGATTGAAAAATGCAAAAAAATGATGCTTAACGAGTATATTTTATGCATAAATAGAAATATGCAATATGAATTCATATTGCATACAGATAACACTGGCAAACCAACTTGACCAAAACTCATACTAAATTTTCATTCTGGACTAAAGGTGTGAGGGAAGGAAGAAAAACAGTCCAACTTTAGAAAAATGCTACATGCACTCATTTTGTAGCAGAGCAAATGAGAAGTGCTGAATTATGGTTGGTGCCCATAAATTAGTATGATATCATAATTTTATTTAATTGTTTTCAATATTAAAAAGACTTTAGGTCGGTTGGTATGGATCTAGCTGTGCCAGGGTCTAATCTAATTATTTTAACAATTTCTTAATAATTAATGGGTTTTAATACAAAAACAGGTTGTATTTTTTGTGGGATATTGGATATGATAAGGTATTTTGTAAAAAAAACTTATATTGTTCAAAAATATTCCTGAATCAGATGTGGGATAATCACTACAAAAAATTGTAGTACTGTGGGCAATAAAATATATGCACAAGCAGTAAAGAAAGGACTGAGTGAACCCTTTTTGTGCAGTGGGAATCATTAGAGTGGAATTGTGGATGAAAAATGTAATTAATTATTACCATTTAATTTAATCAAAAAATTTATAATATTAAAAAGAACTATTGATTAATTGGTATTTGACCTTTGTGCCTCACTTATATTTATCATTTGATTGATTTTTTGTCACCATTATGTTATTAATATTATAAGGTATAGCAAAAACTTGTGTGCCCATCGCATACCGGGTGATGTTACACCTTTTATAATATTATTAAATAAAGGTAAAAAAATATGAAAATGATTTGTTTTACTAAAAATAAATTGATATCCAAAAGCAATATGAGGGATAAAAAGGTAAAATTAAAGGGATCAAATATGAAATAAAAAATTAAAGTGAAATTCCTGCCATCAAGAGCAAGTAGACATGATGGGATGAAGGCCCACCAGTGGCACTAAACTTGATCTATAATTTCTTTTTTGTAAAAATAAAAAAAATTCCACTTGAGCTTTACCAAAACTTCAGGATGACAATTTTGCCATATCAAACAACTTCTAGTGCAATTATTGAAGAAAAATTCATTTTCATTGCAATAGAGAGAATTCATCACATCAGACTGCATGTGACAAAAAGTGTCCAGCACAAGTTTGGCCGAACTTGTGCTGGACACTTTTATGATGGAGAGTAGCTAGGGTAGAATTTTTCTTCAGTTCATCTGGTATTTCTTATAAACATGTCCACTGGTATATGATCTTTGTGCCTAACTCATATTTATCATTTGATTGATTTTTTGTCACCATTATGTTATTAATATTATAAGTATAGCAAAAACTTGTGTGCCCAACGCATACCAGGTGATGTTACATCTTTTGTAATATTATTAAATAAAGGTAAAAAAATATGAAAATGATTTGTTTTACAAAAAATAAATTGATATACAAAATCAATATGAGGGATAAAAAGGTAAAATTAATGGAAGCAAATATGAAATAAAAAATTAAAATAAAATTACTGCCATCAAGAGCAAGTAGACATGTTGGGGTGAATGCTCACCAGTGGCACTAATCTTGGACTATAATTGCTTTTTTGAAAAACAAAAAAGTACTAATCTGAGGTCAAACAAAACTTCAGCAGAACCATTTAGCCATATCAAACAACTTCTAGTGCAATGATTGAGAGAGAATCAATCACACCGGACTGCATGTGACCAAAATTGTCCAGCACAATTTTGGACGAACTTGTGCTGGACACATTTATGACGGAGAGTAGCTAGGGAAGAATTTTTCTTCAGTTAATCTGGTATTTCTTATAAACATGTCCATTGGTACTTGATCTTTGTGCCTCACTCATATATATCATTTGATTAATTTATTGTAACCATTATATTATTAATATTATAAGTATAGAAAAAACTCATGTGCTAAATGCATACCAGGTGATGTTACACTTTTTATAATATTATGAAATAAAAGTAAAAAAATATGAAAATTATTAGCTTTACAATAATTTAAATAGATATTAAAAAAATAGAGATATAAAAAAGTAAAATTAATCTCAAAGAGATCAATTATGAAAAACAAAATACTAGTAAAATTCTTGCTCTCAAGAGCCATTAGAAGTGTTGAAACAAATGGGAGCCATCAGGGCTAAATTTTAATAAGTGACCTTTTTTTATAAAGATAATAAATTATACACCTGAGGTTGGGAAGGACGACAGGTAGATGATTCAGCTAATCAAAATTACTTGTAGTGAAGTTTAATAAAAAAATGTTTTTTTGTTGCCATAGAGAGAATTGATCCCATCTGACTGCATGTGACCAAAAGTGTCCAGCACAAGTTTGGCTGAACTTGTGCTGAACACTTTTATGATGGAGAGTAGCTTGGGTGGAAATTTTCTTCAGTTCCTTCATCTTGTATTTCTCATAAACATGTCTACTAGTATTTGATCAGTCTGTATCTTTCATATTTATCATCCAATTAATATTTTATCACCATTATATTATTAATGTTATTAGTATGGCAAACACTTGTGTGCCAAATGCATACCATGTGAAGTTATACCTCCAATAATTTTTTAAAATAGACGTAAATAAATATGGAAAGGATTAGTTTTACAAAAATTAAATAGAAATTTAAAAGTAAAAAGAGTAATAAAAGAGTAAAATAAAAGTCAAAGAGTTCAAATATGAAAAAAATACTAGTAAAATTCCTGATATCAAGAGCCAGTAGAGGTGTTAAAGCAAATGGAAGCCATCAGGGCTTAATTGTAATAAGTGACCTTTTCTTTCAAGGTCTCCTTTTGGTCTAGAAGATTTGGTACGGGTTTTTTACAAGGATTTTATGGGTTATAATGGATTCTCAACAAGTGGTACATATTCCTTTATCAAAATTATTTATTTACTCAAATAAAAGAGGTAGAGTTAAAATATTGATATAATTTATAGATCAGAGTTACGTTATTGTAAATACTAATATTATAAAATATAAGAATAAGTTTTATGTTTGTAATTGTAATAAAATAATGTAGTAAAGGAATGACGGAAAAGCACAAAAAGGAGGGGCCTTTTATAGGCAAAATGTGAGAAAACAAGACACAGGATTAATATCTACTAATACAAGAGTATGAGAGGGAAAAGTTAAATAAAAGAAAGTATGTGAAATAATAGAATCTATACTAAATGGAGCGTCAAGGAAGATATCAGTATTATTTGAAATAACACTTAAGTTTCTCTTGATTGTCACATTTAATACTTAAAATTTGATTTTTAAAATGTAGATTCAACGGTATTTACAATTCTTAATAAAAGAATTTGAATTTTTTAGAATTTTTAATTATTTTTTAATACTAATTTTATTCCTTCTCATCTGTATGATTGATCACCGGTGTTAGGGAATAAAATATGTATGGGACAGGTACTTATTTTATTAATTATCTACCTTTCTTAATGTACTTAACTAGTTATTTTTAAGTAATACATAAGTAGTTTAAATAATTAATTATTTTATTAATAAGTATTAAAAAGGTGTGGCTTCACTTCAGTAAGATAATCAATTATTTTACTGGGTGAGTCTAGTAGCCTGGCTGACACTCCCCCACTCTAAAAAAACAATAAAAAAAATGCTATGATTTTTTCTTTTCATACTTTTTTAGTAGAGTAGGAAGATTAGATATCTCCTTCCCAGGTATCCAAAAATCATATTCAGATGATTTATTCTTGAACTCAATAAGTATTCTGTACCTTTTTCAGCAGTGACTATTCTGTCATTTAGAATTTTTTCAATTTCTGCTGTTTCAGTGATTTCATTTGGGGTTTTCTTTGGTCTTCCCCTCCTTTTTGGAAATAAATCACTATTGGATGTGTAAGGTTTCAGAAGAGATATTGGAAAAACAGGATGTTTTCTGTCATATGGAGAATACAAAATAACCTCAACTGCATTATCTCCAATCATTCTTCTGACAACAAATGGACCAACAAACGGTGTGGTGTTCCAAACCTGGGTAGGCCTTTGGAGTGCATTTTTGGGGGTATTTGGTATGTAGGGTGTTATAGGGGTTATGGTGTTATTAGTGGATTTTTTCATCTTTAGGTGGTAGTTAGTAGTGTTTATGGAGGCTTAAGCTAGGGTCACTTATTATGTCTCAGCTTAATGTCCTTTCTTTTCTCTTCATTTTGGTATCCCTTATGGGTGGTTACCTTGTTTTATAGGGTAGTTATGGTGTTGTTATTGGTATTTATCGGATGTTTATTGCTTAGTGGTGCTTATGTGGGCTTAATCTAGGGTCACTTATTATTTATCAGCTTATTGACCTTCATTTTCTTTTCATTTTGGTATGTCTTATGTGTGTTTATTTTGTTTATTAGTGAAGTTTTGGGTTTTTAGGGTTTTTAGGGTTTTTATGGGTTGTATGGTAGTTTTAGGGCCTAGAAGCGGCCAGCCCGCCCCCAAGCGGCCTGCCCACTCCTAATCAGAGCCGCCTCTAAGCGGCCTGGCCGCCTGGGCACTGGGGAGGCGCTAAAATGCACTTTTATGCATGAAAAAGGCTGGGGAAGCTGGATTTTGGCTGGGGAATTGGTCAGGGTGGTCTGTGCGCTGGCTGTATGATGCGTGTGTGGGGAGATTTTTAGTGAATAATCTTATCTCTTTACTCATCGCCTCTCTGTTCCTCACTGTCTCATTGGATTGTTTTTTGTTGGAATATATTACTTTTCATTTCAACTCTTTCTGGCAGTCTGTCTGGGACTATTATCTTCACTTTTAAAGAGGTCAAGAGTGTTTAATTAGAGAGTCTAGCAAACAGATCTCCAATTTTCTGCAACAGGTCAATCTCACTTATTTTTCTAAAGGGACAGGGGATTTTCTCTCTCGGTTTTCTCCAACTCCCTTGGTCAAGGCCTATAGCTAGTACTATAGGATTGTCTACATTTCTGGCGCCCAACGTGGGGTACGAATCTGTTGGCTTTTTGGAATCTCTGTTGATCTAGGCTTCTCTCTTTGGTGGATCTCCTATGGTGGATTTTGGATTTGGTTCTATATCTCTTTTTGGTTGGTCTAGGGGTCTTCTTTTCTGTTGGATTTGGTCCCTCCTAGGTCTCTAAGGCTCTTGGGGGGACTTTGGCTATCTTTGGTGGAGATTGAAGACTGTAACTTGGAATTCCTAGGATGGTTAGGATTCAGTCTTGGGATGGTTCAAGGTTTTTGTGGGAGGATGCAAAGGGGTTTTTGGCTAGGCTTGAGGTTGCTGCTGAGATTGATGGGGCCTCACTGTTGGACATGGTCAGGCAAGTAATCTTTTTCATTGGTAATAGGGAGGTGGAGAAAGAAGTTTCTGGTATGGCAGGATATAGGAGCCAGGACTGGGGGAAGTTGAAGATTGAAATGCTTAAAAGGTGGCCTACTAATTTCTCAATGGTGGATCTTCATGATATTGCTAGGAAGTGGGAATTAAAAGGTGGTGTAACCTCTTTTTCTCAGTATGGGGAATTTATGGAGGAGTTTGGGGAGGCTCTGGATTATCTGGTATATAATGATATATTACCACATGAAGATGGGGCCAAGTATGTATTTTGGAGTGCCATGGGTAAGAATGTAAAGGTGGAGGTTTTGGAGATTCTTTTCAAGGCTGACTTGATGAAGACTCTTCCAAATGGGGAAAATAGGATTCCTGGTATGGCTATTTTGAAGGAGGTTATTTTGGGATATTTGAATGGTATGATGGACAGGGATGTGGAATTTGGAGAGGAAATCCTGTTGGGTGGAGAGGTTCAGGAGACTGTGGTGGCAAATTCAGTTTCTAGGGAGGTGTTGGAGCCATCAATTTTAGAAGATGGGGACTCTGATGATGTTTGTGAAACTGATTTTTCTTTTCCAAAGAATGCCATGGGATCTCAGGAATGTGCTTCAGTGGATGTTTTGGAAATGTACACACTGGAGGATCAGTGTATTTCCTCAAGTTTGGGTGAATTATGTGGGAAGGAGGACTTGTCTGGTCATGAAGAAGGATTTTGGGATATTGAGAAGGAATCTGTGGTGGATGAATGGTTTTTGTGGAATGATTATTTTTCTTTCTCAAGTTCAGATAATGGCTTATTGGAGGAGGATGTATCAGTTGAATTTTTGGATGGACAGAAAGATTCTGTCTTGTATCTTTTTCTCATAGAGGAAGTTTATTTTCAAGTGGTTCCCTCAAAGTCAGAAGCTCTCTGCTTGGAGGAGGATCTTTATTTTGATGTTATGGATGTTATTCTGGAGGATTTTGCAGATTCTAAGCAAGATTCTTGTAGGGAAGGAGAAAATTGTGATGTTTTGGATGTCACTGGTATGGAGGTTGATTTTAAAGATGTGGTGCAGGTTCCAGATGTTTCACAGGGTGGAGAATTTATGGATTCTGGTAGTGTGAACTATGGTAGACTCAGTGTATGGAGGAGGATGGACGATTTGTTTGGAGGTCTGATGTTGGGATATCAGAATTGGAAGAGGAGCTTAGGGGGTTCAAGCCCTAGGGAAAAACTTATTGGTTTAAACCTTGGGATTTCAAGAATCTGATTCCTCCGAAATGAGGATAAACTACTTAATTTGTTTTGGTTTTGCTTAATTTGGCCTCTATGTATTTGGTCATGATTTTTTTGTTGTTTTGTCCAATTCTTTTCAGTCTCTCTGGTTCAAGTCTCTATATAAAAAAAAGGGAGGCCAGGCCGCTTCAGGTGGCACCTCGGACATCAGGTGGCCCGCCTGTAATGAAAAAAAAAAAAAATCTTAGTATAATGAAGATGGAAGAAAAGAAAAATTCAATTGAAGATGGGTATTTTATTTAAAAGAAAATGAAGATAAAAATGAAGATTATTGGTTTTATTTCACCTCCAGCATGAGGTTAAACTGCAAAATTTTATTTCTAAATTGGATTTTTTTGGCTTTAAAGAATTTTAATGGTTTTTTAATGGTTTTGGTTTTTTACGGGAGAAGATTTGTGTTGGAAAATTCTTTTTGTTAGAAGGTACCCAGGGGTGGGGCTTCTAGATTTTATTTTGGCAAGTGTTTTTAGTCCACCATGACTTTAAACTGGAAATTCTTTTGGTCTTCAAGTGCTGGACCCCTCATGTTTATTGGTTTTGTTTAATTTTGTTGGATGTTGTGTTTTTGTTAGAAGGTACCCAGGGGGGGCTTCTAGATTTTATTTTGGCAAGTGTGGGGGTAACTGATGAGCTGGCTGCTCTGTAGAACAGTTACCCCAGAATGTCTGTTTCAAGCCTTTGGTTTTTTTCTAGTTGAATTCTAGTTTTGTTTTTTTTGTGATTCAGGTTTTTAGTCCTCTATGACTTTAAACTGGATTGCCTTGAATATCTTTTGGTGCTTTTGGATTTGTGGTGGATCACTGGTGGTATCCCATCATTTTTACTTATTGGAGGGAGCCCACCCAGTGATCTCTTCTGTTGACCTGGAGCTGGCTTTGCTATGTGGTTCCAGGGTGTTGGCTGTGAAAGTGGTGGATTCACGATTTTTTTCTTTTTTTCTCTTTTTTTTCTTTTAATTTTTTTATGGAGGCTATGTTTGTTCAAAGGCTCAACATATGGCTCTGACAATGTTTTTGGTAGAAGAGAAGGAGTCAAAATAAAAATAAAAAAATTAAATTTTTTTAGGTGTGACCACATCAAGGTGCACTTGGATGTGGGTAAGGTATCAGGGGATCAGCTCATCAGTTGGCTGGGGGATACCCTTTTGTTTTGTTTTATTTGTTAAAGGAGGTTAAATGTTTTGGCTTTGATTATTTTGGTTTGGGTATTTATGGGATATATCTTCAAGATTTTTTTCTGGAAGGTCCTTCAAGACTTCAAGCTGAATTTTTTTTAATTATGGGATATATCTTCAAGATTTTTTTTCTGGAAAGTCCTTCAAGACTTTGAACTGATCTTTTGATTACGGGCTCAAGTTTTTTTGATGTCCATCAAGACTTTAAACTGAAAATTCTGTTAGTCCTTCAAGACTTAAAACTGGCTGGTTGTTAAAGATTTATTCAAGAATTTAATTTTACTAATGTGGATCTAATAGTCCTCCAAGACTTTAAACTGGCTGGTTTCAAGATTTTGTCAAGAAGTAGTCCGTCAAGACTTTAAACTGAACACTGTGTTAGTCCCCCAAGACTTTAAACTGAGGATTGTTGATGGTGTAGTCCCCCAAGACTATAAACTGAGGAATGGGAGGCAGTGTGATGTGGAAGTGTAAAGGCAGAAGGATCCAAGGGGGAACTTCTGAATTTTGTAAAGGCAAGTTTGGGAGTGACTGATGGGCTGGCAGCTCTGTATACAGTTACCCCAGAAAGTTAGTTACTTCTCTAAATCTTTTTCTGGTTGATCTCTGGTTCTGGGTTCTGTGATTCAGGTTTTTTCAGTCCCCCAAGACTATAAACTGAGGATTTTTGGAGTCCCCCAAGACAATAAACTGAGGGCTGTTAGTCCCCCAAGACTTTAAACTGAGGGCTTTTAGTCCCCCAAGACTTTAAACTGAGGGTTGTGAGTCCCCCAAGACTATAAAATGAGGAAATTTTTATGCTGGTAGAAGGTTATAGTCAGGAACACTTGTCAACTGGATATCACTTTTCATTGTTGGAGGCTGGTACAGCCAGAGTTGGAATTCAGGAACAGAAGAAAGAGATTCTTTTCAAAGAGATAGATTTAATTTAAAGGCATGGTGTAAGAGAAGTTTTAAAGAAGAAGCTTGGATTGCTGGTTCAGAAGTTCACTTTGGATGGAATAAGTTCTGGTGGAGGAGAGAAATGGGCTGTTTGTAATGATTCTGAAGAGGTGTTTTAACATGGTTGTTTGCGAAGGAAGAATGAGGACATTCTTTATTGGAGGGAGGATGTGGTGATCCAAACCTGGGTAGGCCTTTGGAGCGCATATTTGGAAGTATTTGGTATGTAGGGTGTTATTGGGGTTATGGTGTTATTAGTGGTTTTTTTCATCTTTAGGTGATATTCAGTAGTGTTTATGGAGGCTTAAGCTAGGGTCACTTATTATGTATTAGCTTAATGTCCTTTCTTTTCTCTTCATTTTGGTATCCCTTATGGGTAGTTACCTTGCTTTATAGGGTAGTTATGGTGTTGTTATTGGTATTTATCAGATGTTTATTGCTTAGTTGGGCTTATGTAGGCTTAAGCTAGGGTCACTTATTATGTCTCAGCTTATTGTCCTTCATTTTCTTTTCATTTTGTTATGTCTTATGTGTGTTTGTTTTGTTTATTAGTGAAGTTTTGGGTTTTTAGGGTTTTTAGGGTTTTTATGGGTTGTATGGGTGTTTTAGGGCCTAGAAGCGGCCAGCCCGCCCCAAGCGGCCTTCCTGCACCTAAGCGGAGCGGCCTCCAAGAGGCCTGGATACCTGGGCACTGGGGAGGCGCTAAAATGCACTTTTATGCATGAAAAAGGCTGGGGAAGCTGGATTTTGGCTGGGGAATTGGTCAGGGTGGTCTGTGCACTGGCTGTATGATGCGTGTGTGGGAAGATTTTTAGGGAAATCATCTTATCTCTTTACTCATCGCCTCTCTGCTCCTCACTGTCTCATTGGCTTGTGTTTTGTTGGAATATATTACTGTTCATTTCAACTCTTTCTAGTAGTCTGTCTGGGACTATTATCTTCACTTTTAAAGGGGTCAAGTGTGTTTAATTAGAGGGTCTAGCAAACATATCTCCAATTTGCTGCAACAGGTCAATCTCACTTGTTTTTCTAAAGGGACAGGGGATTCTCTCTCTGGTTTTTCTCCAACTCCCTTGGTCAATGCCTATAGCTAGTACTATAGGATTGTCTACAACGTATGACGTTTGACGCTTTCTCGCCTCTCTTGTCCTTTACAGGTACTTGTACACTGATGGTCCCTTCGATTACACCTCAATCAACGTTGTGCCGTCAATATTTCTGAAAGGTTCCCAATTGTCAAGGTCCTCATTTGGTCTAGAAGATTTGGTATGGGGTTTTTACAAGGATTTTATGGGTTATAATGGATTCTCAACAAGTGGTACCTATTCCTTTATCCAAATGATTTAATTACTCAAATAAAAGAGGTAGAGTTAAAATATTGATATAATTTATAGATCAGAGTTACGTTATTGTAAATACTAATATTATAAAATATAAGAATTAGTTTTATGTTTGTAATTGTAATAAAATAATGTAGTAAAGGAATGACGGAAAAGCACAAAAAGGAGGGGCCTTTTATAGGCAAAATGTGAGAAAACATAACACAGGATTAATATCTCCTATTAAAAGAGTATGAGAGGGAAAAGTTAAATAAAAGAAATTATGTAAAATAATAGAATCTATACTAAATGGAGCATCAAGGAAGATATCAGTATTATTTGAAATAAAACTTAAGTTTCTCTTGATTGTCACATTTAATACTAAACATTTGATTTTAAAAATGTAGATTCAACAGTATTTACAATTCTTAATAAAAGAATTTGAGTTTTTTAGTATTTTTAATTATTTTTAATACTAATTTTATTCCTTCTCATCTGTATGATTGATCACCGGTGTTAGGGAATAAAATATGTATGGGACAGGTACTTATTTTATTAATTATCTACCTTTCTTAATGTACTTAACTAGTTATTTTTAAGTAATACATAAGTAGTTTAAATAATTAATTATTTTATTAATAAGTATCAAAAAGGTGTGGCTTCACTTCAGTAAGATAATCAATTATTTTACTGGGTGAGTCTAGTAGCCTGGCTGACATTTTCTTTAAATATAGAAAATTATACACCTGATATTGGGTAGAACAGCAGGTGGATGATTCAGCTAAACCAAACTACTTCTAGTGAAATTTGATAAAAAAACTTTTTTGTTGCCATACAGAGAATTGATCCCATCTGACTGCACATGATTAAAAGTGTCCAGCACAAGTTCTGTCAGCCTAAATATCCTTAGGACTGAGTATTTCTTATTCTTAAAATAAGATAACCTTAATTAGATTAAGCTTATATCTTAAAAATAAGGTTAAAATAATAATATATATTATTTTATTATATATATATATAATTATTATTCTATTATATAATTTATAATAGTTTAAATAGCTTATCCATGGCCTAATAATACTTATTAAGGTGTTAATGGAGTCATAATATACTTATCTTAAGTGATATGAAGTAATTATTGACATACATAAGCTTATATGTATACATAAATCTCATATTCAGTGAAATATGCAGTATATTATGTATATTTAGGTATATAAGTGGGTTTTAGCCCCTTAATAGCCTATAACCTTTGTTTTTCTGCTTATTTTAGGTCATATGGACGAAATCAGTGGACTCACAACGCCTACAGAAGCATAGACACCTATATCAGGTGCATACACCCAGTTTGGACAACTAAAATTACTTCCTTGGATGGTTATTCACGGATTTATGGGTTGGAAATATGTTTTTGGGTTAATGTGGATGCTTGGGGATGTTATTGGGGGCTTGGAAATTTTATTTGTTTCCTTTATATGCTTTTAGTTTCATTAAATCTCTTTTTGATCATTTATTTTACTTGTTTCTTTATGGTATCCGCTTTTATCTGGGATTTCTATTTATGGTATGACTCTGTGTTATTATTAATAGTGATGGAGGGTCCTTACTGGAGGTCTGGGTGTTGAAACTGCTTGAAGTGGACGCCATGGGGAGGTGATGGGCCCTCACAGTGCTGTAATTGCCGGGGATAGCAGTGACATCATCTGGATTGAAGGTCTGTGCACTCCAGTGGATTTGGGTATAAGTAAGGAGGGATTTTGACGGTTTATTATCATCATTCAATTACTACACTTCAAACAAACATTACACTACAATTATTAACATTCAGAAATATATTATAAAGCCCTTATAAATTGATATTATCTTTATAAAAGCTATAACTATATTTTATTCTTCTATTTTCCACCACTAGCACGCATTTAAATCCAAGTATTTTGAGTTTTATTTGAGTATAACTATTCTATTAGTCTTCCCCTGAGGTTTAATCACTAAATCATTTATTAATAAGTAGTAGGACCATAAAATAACACTATTATATCATACTTACATACTAGACTGTACTGACAATTGGGGGTCTTTCCTTATATTTTACTTATTATTTAGTATAAGCCTTGGGACGTGATTTTTACCTTAGTACAACTCAAAATTAACCAAATATTTGGGTCTGCGGCATATTAGTGGGTCATCATAGCTCATTGATTGCGGAAAAGAACCCTTATAAAAATTGTACTAATTTTTTATCATAAAAATTAGATATTTACAGTAGTAACTGTACCCAATATAAACCCGATTTCACTTGGTATTTGGACACCAATATAACACCCAATTAAATTGGTATTTGGCTAAAGCTTGGTAAGCTAATTATTCACCCTTATAGAGGTCTAGTTAAACTTATTATTATATTTTTAACAGATTTTTTCGAATTTTTCTTATATTTTATTTAAATAAATAAAGATATAAATTCAGGGTAAGCTCCATTGCTTTTTTATTAGTAATATAATTACTAATATCTTTTGTCTACTAATTCCACAGAGTTTTTCCTTTTGTAGACGTAAAATATTGTTATTCTGAACAATATGAGTGCTCCTCAGGATAGTGTAAGTGAACAGCCTGCTTATAATACCAGGTCTAAAGCTAATAAAAACTTTCCAGGACATCACCATGGAGGGACAACAGTACCCCCAGCCAGAAAGCATGAGTATAGAGGAAAAGGACGCCCTCTTAAAAAAGATAACTATCAAAAAGACGTCTCCTCCTCTTCAGGATCAACTGTCCCATCTGGCCAAACAGGTTCTGAAGCTAGAGGAATCAAAATCTCTCATGTTCAAAGAAGTAGAGCAGTTGCAAAACAATTGCAAGGTAGGATTTCAGCAGATGAATCAGGCAATGGCAGAATTAAAGGGAGGCCAGCCCAGTCAATCAAATCAGCAACCCCCTACCCAAGGAGGGTCCACTCACTCCCAGGAGAAAATCCTGGTAGACAAATGGAAATGGGACTGGTTTCACCAACAGTGGACAAGCCACAGTTGCAACAGGGATCCACCCCCTCATCTGACTTCCTCAGCTCACCCTTACAAGGGAAAAAAGCGCCAAAAATCAGGACTGGCAACCATCCCTTGGTAAGTAACTTACCCTCTCAGATTAGACATAATACTGATAATTACAATATAGGTAATTCTATTGATGTTAAATCTGTACAAAAAATAGAGGAGGATTTAAGAAATTTAGGTTTTAGAGTAGATACACCTGACTTGTCTTTTGTCCATAATAACAGTACTATATACAATGATAATACAGTTAATCCTCAGTTGCAACCACCTACTAGTGAGATGAGAAGTTCACAGGAGAGTGAGAGAATTGAAAAGGAGGACATGGAATATTTTAACAATAATCCAACTGTCCATAGAATTGTTTCAGCATTGTGGAATAGAATGACTGATTGTGAGGAACAGACAGTTAAGCTCACTAGTGATACAATTTCATCCTTAACATTGAACATTTCTCAATTAGCAACACGTAATAAAGAATTAGAGAAAGAACATTTGTCTCTAACTCTTAAATATGATTCATTGAGTAATAAATATAATGACCTTTCAAACAAATTTTGTGAGTTAGAAAAATTATATGAAACACACTTATTAAAAACTGAATCAAGAACAAAGTTATCTTTTGCACAGACAAATCAAAGTGTCTCTGAGCTGCTACAAAGATTAACTAAAGTTGAGATTGAAACTGCCAATCTACTAATGAACCAGGATAATCATAAGTATAATCAATATAATAATAATCCTTTCATTGGCAAAAGTGAATCTCATTCCTTCCCTGTACCACCACAATTAAAACCATCTGGTGGTAGTGTCAAATCTGAAAATGTAAGTCACAAATCCGTGCAGGAAGAAATACAAGACCATTTATCAAAAGTAAATGAGTTGTTGAATTTACCTAAGATTAGTGAGATAAAATCCAATCAGAAGAACTGGCCTAAAATAGATCAGTACCCAACTTATGATGGGGAAGCCAGCTCTGATTGGCAACATTTTATTCAAAGAATTGACAACTTGAAATTCTCATATAAGTTACCAGATGAAGAGATAACATCAAAATTAATTTCTTTATTTAAGGATGTTGCTTTATTATGGTTTGAAGCTGTCTTAAGTGAGGGTAGAGACTACTCTTGGGCTGAATGGGAACAACTTATTGAAAAACAATTTGGAGGTTCTAAATTCAGGCTTACTCAGCAGAGACTGTATGAGAAGACTAGGTATAATCCGTTGAATGGTGACAAACCTATGGTATTTTTAATGAATTTAAACAAAATATTAAAAGCCATTGAGCCTCATATGGATTTTAACTTATGGAAAGATAAGATAATATACAAATTACCTATATCTGTCAGAGACATTGTTGTAGCTAGAACATTAAATGTTACTGAATATTCTGACTTTATTAATATTTGCAATGAAATATTATTAAACCATAAGTATGAATCAAGGTATTCCACTTATAAACAAAATGTTGAACCTGTAAAAACTCAGAATTCAAAAACACTTCAGGAGAAGCAGAAAAAACCTACTGCACCTGTAGTACCTAAAAAGTATGAAACAAATACTTGTTATAAGTGTAACAAACCTTGGGTAAAAGGTCACAAATGTGAGAAAAACATAAATATTGTTGAAAATCAACGTGAATCTGAAACTGAAACTGAAAAAAGTAAAGAATCAAGTGATTATGACAGCAATATCTCATATAGTGATGAAAATGAAGTCTTTATGTTGGAAGATGATTTGTCCATCTTTGAAAATCCAATATTAAATATGGACTCAAATGAATCTTTAATGAATTTTGAGGATGCTGAAATCATTAAGGATATACAAGCTGATAACTTTAGAATGACACCTATCACGGTTCCAGCTATCATTTCTGGTGAAAATGTTAATATAGTATTGGACACAGGAGCTGCTGGTTCAGTTGTTTCCACTAATACATTACAGAAAATTGATAGTGAATATATGTTTAAGCTTGAACCACTTCAGAATAAAAATTGGAGAGGTTTTGGATCAGTACTACACCCCATTGGTAAATACAAAGCTGCTGTTTTCTTTAAACACCAACATGGTTATGTAAGGGTAACTTGTGACTTTGTAGTAATGGATAATACAAATTGTAGTAACTGTTTTATCATTGGAAATGATATTCTGACTAAATTTGGTGTAAAATTAGACCCTGCTAATAACAATTTTACAATTGGCATGAATGGTAAAAGGAAATTTAAAATAAATTCTTTTAACACAGTCTTACACATTGAGTCAGTAACGAATTCCCCGTCTAAAGGAAGAGAATCCAATGAGTTGGAACTTCTGGAAACAGAAATTTCAAAAGCATCATTTGGCACTCAGATAAGTGAAACTGAGAATGATAATATTTTGGAATTAATTAAAGCTTTTCCAATGGCTTTTGCACATGGTACAAATGAACTTGGCCTTGTAAAAGATCATGAAATGAAAATTAGTTTAACCTGTGACATGGATAATATTCCTGCTAGTCTTAAAAAGAAACCATATCCTGCTTCACCAATGAAGAGGAAAGACATAGAGGATAATATTAAAATGTTATTAAAGATGAACATTCTTGAGAAGTTTGAAACTACACCAAAATATTGTGTAATATCACCAGTGCTGATTTCTTATGAACAAGATAAAGCAAGACTGTGCGGTGATTATAGAGCATTAAATACATTTACAGTAGATGATATTTATCCCTTGCCAAGGATTGCCTCTATACATGCTACCCTTAAAGGTGCTAAATATATAAGTTGCCTAGATGGAAATAAAGGGTACCATCAAATTCCTGTTGAAAAGAATTCACAGAACTTTTTGTTGATAACAACGCACATGGGAATTTATAAGTATGTCAGAATGCCATTTGGACCAAAAAATGCTCCATCAGTATTTCAAAAGTTAATGGATATAACATTCCATAATGAAATGATTGAGGGATGGTTAATGGTATACATTGATGACATCATAGTGTTCTCTAAAACTTTTGATGAACACCTAATCCATTTAAGGAAAGTATTTCAGAAAATGGATGAAATAAAAATGACCCTTGCATTGAAAAAATGTAAATTTGGGTTTGAATCTTTAAAAGTGCTTGGTCATATTGTATCTGGCTTACAAATATGTGTAGACCAAAATAAAGTGGCTGCAATAAAGAATATTGGCATTCCTCAAAATGTGAAGGATGTACAATCTTTTCTTGGAATGTGTGGTTATTATAGACAATATATAAAAAACTACCAATCAATTGCTGCACCACTGACCACACTGATAAAGAAATCAGAAGCTTTCATTTGGAATAATGAAAGACAACATGCTTTTAATAAGTTGAAAGAATGTTTAATGACAGCTCCTATCTTGGGATTACCAGATTTCCAATTACCTTTTGTATTATATACAGATGCAAGTTTTATTGGACTGGGTGCTGCTTTGCATCAAAAACAACTTATTGAAGGTAAAATGTCAGAAGTAGTAATCTTCTATATTTCACGTACTCTGAGAAGTGGTGAATTAAAATATGGTGCTACTCAACTTGAATGTTTGGCAGTAGTATGGCCTCTTGAAAAGCTACATTATTACCTTGAAGACCAAAAATTTGAGTTAATAACTGACTGTAGTGCAGTTAAGTCACTCTTAAACATGAAAACTCCTAATAGACACATGTTTAGATGGCAATTAGCTGTACAAGAATACAGAGGACGGATGACTATTACACATAGAGCAGGAACCTTGCACTCTAATGTAGATCTGTTATCTAGAGTACCTCTGCCTAATAATGATGATAATCCTGCTTATGTTCCTGAGTCAGAGATTATTAACATTTATGGCATTTATATTGTAGATCTTGAGGATGAATTTATGCAATCAATTCTTGATAATTATAATTCAGATCCTGACTTAAGTAAATTAACTACAATATTAAATGATCCATCTAATGCTTCAATGAATGTTATAATAAAAACATTACCAGATAAGTATAAAGAGGCATTAGAGAAAGGAAAATTTTCCATTGAGGATGGTTTTATATATTACAGGAAAAAATTAAGTAATGTAATTGTAATTCCCCCTTCAATGAAGGAGTTAATGTTAAGTATATGTCATGATGATATATTAGCAGGTCATTTTGACTACCATAAAACATTAACCAGAGTAAAAAACACAGCTTGGTGGATTAACATGTCTGAGGATGTTCAGAAATATGTTGAAACATGTGATTCTTGCCAAAAATCTAAAAGATTAACAGGAAAAAGAGCTGGTTTATTACAACAAATTGAGCAACCAAAAGCTCCATGGGAAATCATTAACATGGACTTTGTAACAGGTTTGCCAATAGCAGGGCATAAGAGTTATAACTCCTGCTGGGTAATTGTAGATCGATTTACAAAGATGTGTAAATTTATTCCTACCCACAAAGAGGTTTCTGCAAAGGACTTAGCTTTTTTATGGTGGACACAAATGTTAAATACAGCAGGTTTCCCCAAAGCAATAGTTTCTGACAGAGATCCTAAATTTACTTCTGAGTTCTGGACGTCACTTATGGATGTTTCAGGGTGTCAATTAAAACTTTCTACAGCACACCATCCACAAACTGATGGGCTAGCAGAAAGAATGATACAAACCTTAGAAGATATGATAAGAAGATACTGTGCTTTTGGTCTTAATTTTAAAGACAATGACAAATTCACGCATGAATGGGTAACCCTTATCCCAGGTTTAGAATTTGCATATAATAGTACAGTACATTCTGTCACTGGCAAAAAGCCATTTGAGTTATGGTTGGGTTATGTACCTAATACCCCTGCTAAAACTCTTAATAAGTTACCTAGATTGGATATTCATCCAGGTACTAAATCTTTTCTTCAGATGCAGGAACTATGCAGAAAACATGCTCAAGAATGTATAAATAAGGCTTTTGAGTATGAAAAGAAAAGATGGGATAAAGCCCATAAAGAACAAATGTTCAAAGAGGGTGATGAAGTCCTTATTTCAACGCTACATTTCAATTTAAATGGTAATGTTAAATTGAAGGATCCATTCATTGGACCATTTGTAGTTAAAAAGATGGTTGGTAATAATGCTGTTGAGGTTATTCTATATGCACCTTATGATAGAAAACATCCAGTATTTCCTATTTCTCTTATAAAACCATACCATTCTAATGATACTGCTCTCTTTCCAAGAAGATCAGGAAGGCATAAACAGCAACCTGAAGAAATAGTGGAAAAAGCAGAAATTGAAAAGATACTTAAAAAGAGACACCTTACAAAAGAAAAGGGAGTTGAGTATCTACTAAGATTTAAAAATAAATCAAGTGAATATGACCAGTGGATTCCAGAAAATGAAATCTCTAATCTTAAAAATCTCTTGAAAAAATTTAAATCTAAATAATACTGTTCATTCAGTATATGTATTATAAAAATTATTTTATATTTTTTATTTCATTCCTTAAGATTAATTAAAATGTCTTAACATTTTTTTTATTGTTTTTTTTTGGGGTGAGGGAGTGTCAGCCTAAATATCCTTAGGACTGAGTATTTCTTATGCTTAAAATAAGATAACCTTAATTAGATTAAGCTTATATCTTAAAAATAAGGTTAAAATAATAATATATATTATTTTATTATATATATATATAATTATTATTCTATTATATAATTTATAATAGTTTAAATAGCTTATCCATGGCCTAATAGTACTTATTAAGGTGTTAATGGAGTCATAATATACTTATCTTAAGTGATATGAAGTAATTATTGACATACATAAGCTTATATGTATACATAAATCTCATATTCAGTGAAATATGCAGTATATTATGTATATTTAGGTATATAAGTGGGTTTTAGCCCCTTAATAGCCTATAACCTTTGTTTTTCTGCTTATTTTAGGTCATATGGACGAAATCAGGGGACTCACAACGCCTACAGAAGCATAGACACCTATATCAGGTGCATACACCCAGTTTGGACAACTAAAATTACTTCCTTGGATGGTTATTCACGGATTTATGGGTTGGAAATATGTTTTTGGGTTAATGTGGATGCTTGGGGATGTTATTGGGGGCTTGGACATTTTATTTGTTTCCTTTATATGCTTTTAGTTTCATTAAATCTCTTTTTGATCATTTATTTTACTTGTTTCTTTATGGTATCCGCTTTTATCTGGGATTTCTATTTATGGTATGACTCTGTGTTATTATTAATAGTGATGGAGGGTCCTTAATGGAGGTCTGGGTGTTGAAACTGCTTGAAGTGGACGCCATGGGGAGGTGATGGGCCCTCACAGTGCTGTAAGTGCCGGGGATAGCAGTGACATCATCTGGATTGAAGGTCTGTGCACTCCAGTGGATTTGGGTATAAGTAAGGAGGGATTTTGACGGTTTATTATCATCATTCAATTACTACACTTCAAACAAACATTACACTACAAT
This sequence comes from Hemileia vastatrix, assembly GCA_030280995.1. NCBI lineage: Eukaryota > Fungi > Basidiomycota > Pucciniomycetes > Pucciniales > Zaghouaniaceae > Hemileia > Hemileia vastatrix. The sequence goes on from JASXTE010000001.1 coordinate 49,960,337, forward strand.
TATTAACATTCAGAAATATATTATAAAGCCCTTATAAATTGATATTATCTTTATAAAAGCTATAACTATATTTTATTCTTCTATTTTCCACCACTAGCACGCATTTAAATCCAAGTATTTTGAGTTTTATTTGAGTATAACTATTCTATTAGTCTTCCCCTGAGGTTTAATCACTAAATCATTTATTAATAAGTAGTAGGACCATAAAATAACACTATTATATCATACTTACATACTAGACTATACTGACAAGTTCAGCCCAACTTGTGCTGGACACTTCCATGATGGAGAGTGGCTGGGTTAGAATTTTTCTTCAGTTCATCTGGTATTTCTTACAAACATGTCTACTGGTATTTTATCTTTGTGCCTCACTCATACATATTGTTTGATTAATTTTTTTTCTTAATTATATTATTAATTTTATAACTATAGCAAAAAATTGTGTGCCAAATGCATACTGAGTGATGTTACACCTTCTATAATATTATTTAATAAATGTATAAAAATATTAAAATAATTTATTTTCAAAATTATTAATTGATATCCAAAAGCAACATGAGGAATAAAAAATGAAGTTAAAGGGATCAAATATGAAAAAATAAATCCAACTATTATTCCTAATATTAAAGGCCAGTAGAGATGTTGAAGCAAATGAGAGCCATCAGGGATAAATTGTACTAAATTGACTGTTTTTTAAAGATAAAAAATTGTGTACCTGTGGTTTGGATGAACTCTAGGTGGATAATTCAGCTATATCAAACTACATCTAGTGAATTTTCTTATCAAATAATTTTTTTTCATTGCCATAGAGAGAATTGATCCCTTCTGACTGCACCTGACCAAAAGTGTCCAGCACAAGTTTGGCCAAACTTGTGCTGGACACTTTTATGATGGAGAGTAGCTATGGTGCAGGCCTTGTTCAGTGCAACTGTTATTTTTTTAAAACATGTCAACTGGTATTTGATCTTTCTGTGTTATTCATATTTTATTATCTGATTAATTTTTTGTCATTAGAATATTATTAAATTTATTAGTATAGAAAAAACTTGTGTGCCAAATGCATGCCATGTTATATTACACCTTTTATAATATTATTAAAAAATGTTAAAAAAATATGAAAATGATTTTTTTTCCAAAATTTTAAATTAATATCCAAATGCAACATGAGTGATAAAAAAGTAAAGTAAAAGAGATCAAATATGAAAAAGAAAAATTCAAGGAAAATTCCTGCCTTCAAGAGCCAGTAGAGGTGTTGAAACAAATGGGTGCCATCAGGGCTAAATTTGATAAAATTTAATTTTTTTAAAGATAAAAAATTTTTCACCTGAGGTTTGGGAAAACTCAAGGTGGATAATTCAGCCATACCAAACTACTTCTAATGTAATTTTTTAGCATTTTTTTAAATTTAATTTCCACAGAGAGAATTGATACCATCTGACTGCACCTGAAAAAAAGTGTCCAGCACAAGTTTGGCCAAACTTGTGCTGGACACTTTTATGATGGAGAGTAGCTAGGGTGGAAGTGTTTATCAGTACATCAGTTTTTTGTTTTTCACATTTCTATTGGTTTTTTAACTTTTTTTATCCTTCATATTTATCTTATAATTAATTATTTGTCACCATATATATTATTAATGTTTCTAGTATAGCAAAAACCTGCATGCCAAATGCAAAATTGTTGATGTTACACCTTTAATAATATTATTATATAAAGTTAAAAAAATATGAATATGTTTAGTTTTTAGAAAAATAAATTGATATTTAAAATTAAAAAGAGTAATAGAAAAGTAAAATGAAAATAAATGGGATCAAATACAAAATAAAAAATATAAGTAAAATTTTACTATCAAGAGCCAGAAGTGGTGTTGGGACAGTTGGGGACCCCTAGGTCAAGACTTGGTCTAAACTTACTTTTATGTATAGCTAAAAAATTTTGAGCTGAGGTTTGGACAGACTTCCAGGGGACAATTTTACAATATTAAACATTCTTTACTTCAATAATTGAGTGAAATATCATTTTCATTGCCATATAGAGAATTTATCTCAAATGACTTCATGCAACCAAAAGTGTCCAGCACAAATTCAGCCCAATTTGTGCTGGACACTTTTATAAGTGAGAGTAGGCATACAGCAAATCTTCTTAAACTCAAAAGGGATTTCTTATAAACATATACACTGGTATTTGATCTTTCTGTGTCATTTAAATTTACCATTTGATTAATTTTTTGTAATCATTATATTATCAATGTTATTACTATAGTAATAACTTGTGTGAAAAATGCTACCAGGTGGTGTTTCACTTTTAATCATATATTATTAAATAAAGGTATAAGAGTATGAAAAATAATTTTTTTTTAAAATTAAAAATTGATATCCAAAGCAATATGAGCAATAAAAAAATAAAATAAAAGGGATAAAATAAGAAAAAAAATCTAAGGAAAATTCCCACTATCAATAACAAGTAGAGGTGTTAGATCAAATGTGCACCACCAGGGCTAAACTTGGACTATATTTTCTTTTTTTTTTAACCAAAGAAAGTGTCCTGATGAGTTTTGAAAAATCATCAGGAGGACATTTTGGCAATATCAAACTACTTATTGTGCAATGATTGAGCAAAATGTCATTTTCATTTCCATAGAGTAAATTTATCCCATCTGACTGCATGCAACCAAAAGTGTCCAGCACAAGTTTGGCCGAACTTATGCTGGACACTTTTATGATGATGAGTATCTAGGGTTCAGGTCTTCTTAAGTTCATCAGGTATTCCTTATAAACAAATCCACTTGTATATGATCTTTCTGTGTCATTCATATTTATCATTTGATTCATTGTTTTTTGCCATTATACTATTAATGTTATTAGTATTGAAAAAAATTATAAGCCAAATGCATACTGGGAGATGCTACATCTTTAATAATATTATTAAATAAAAGTAAAAAAATATGAAAAGTATTAGTTTTACAATAAATAAATTGATATTTGAAAGCAAAAACAGGAATAAAAAAGTAAAATAAAAGTGATTAAATATTAAATTAAACATTCAAATAAAATTTCAGCCATCAAAGAAAATTTGAGTTTTCAGACCAAAATTGCCCCACCGGCTCTAGATTTTGAATATATTTTCATTTTTTTTAAATTAATAAAAGTGTCCCCCTGTGGTTTTCAAAAAAATCAGAAGGATAGTATAGCAGTATAAAACTACTTCTTGTGCAATGATTGAGCAAAAATTCATTTTAACTTCCATTGAGTAAATTTATCCCATCTGACTGCATGCAACCAAAAGTGTCCAGCACAAGCTCAGCTGAACTTGTGCTGGACACTTTTATGATGGAGAGTAGCTAGGGTGCAAGTCTTCTTCAGTTAATCTTGTATTCCTTTTAAAAATGTCTATGGGTATTTGATCTTTCTGTGTGATCCATATTTATTATTTGATTATTTTTTAGTCACCATTATATTATTAATGTTTTTAGTATAGAAAAAACATGTGTACTGAATGTACACTGTGTGATTTTACAACTTTAATAATATTAAATAATAAATGTAAAAAAATGTGAAAGTTATCATTTTTTTACCAAAATAAAATTGATATTTAAAAGCTAAAGGATAAATAAAAGGGTAAAATTAAAATTAAAGAGATCAAACATGAAATAAAGATATCAAGTATAATTTCTGAAATCATGAGCCAGTAGATGCTTCACAAAAAATGGGCACCATCATAGATTAACATGGATCAAATTTACTTTTTACCAAAGTAAAAAATTGTCTACCTTAGGTTTAGACAAAATTATGGGGGACAATTTGTCCATATAAAACTACTTTCAGTGCAATGATGGAGTGATCATTAAGTCTCATTTCCATAAAAAGAATTGATTGCATCTGACGGAATGCAACCAAAAGTGTCCAGCACAAGTTTGGCCAAACTTGTGCTGGACACTTTTATCATGGAGAGTAGCCAGGGTGAAAGTCATTTAAAATCATCTGGAATTTCTTATTAACATGTCCACTGTTATTAAATATTTGTGCCTCACTCATATATATCAATTGATTAATTTTTTGTCACCATTATATTATTAATATTATCAGTATAGCAAAAACTTGTGTGCCAAATGAATACTGGGTGATGTTACACCTTTTATAATATTTTTAAATAAAGGTAAAATAATATGAAAATGATTCTATTTTACAAAAAATAATCTTCTATCCAAAAGCAATATGAGAGGAATAAAGTAAAATAAAATAAATCAAAGATGAAAATTAAAATACAAGTTAAATTTCTGCCATAAACAGAAAAAAGATATGTTGAATCAAATTAGCACAATCAGGGCTAAACTTGCACTAAATTTTCTTTTTTGTAAAAATAAAAAAAAATCCACTTGAGCTTTACCAAAACTTCAGCATGAAAATTTTGCCATATCAAACTACTTCTAGTGTAATTTTTTATCAAAAATTTATCTTCATTTCCATAGAGAGAATTGCTCCTATCTGACTGCACCTGCCATAAGTGTCCAGCACAAGTTTGGCTGAACTTGTGCTGGACACTTTTATGATGGAGAGTAGCTAGTGTAGAAATTTTCTTCAGTTCATCTAGTATTTCTTACAAACATGTCTACTGGTATTTTATATTTTTTCCTCACTCATAAATATCATTTGATTAATTTTGGGTTGCCATTATATTATTAATTTTCGAAGTATAGAAAAACCTCATGTGCCAAATGCATACCAGGTGATGTTATGCCATTTATAATATTATTAAATAAATGTATAAAAATATGAAAATAGTTTATTTTAAAAATTATTAATTGATATACAAAAGCAATATTATGAATAAAAAATTAAGTTAAAGGGATCAAATATGAAAAAAGAAATCCAAGTAATATTCCTACTATCAAAGGCCAGTAGAGGTGTTGAAGCAAATGAGAGCCATCAGGGATAAATTGTACTAAATTGAATTTTTTTAAAGATAAAAAATTGTCCACCTGTGGTTTGGATAAACTCTAGGTAGAAAATTTGGCTATGTAAAACTACTTCTAGTGAAGTTTTTTATCAAATAATTTTTTTCATTTCCATGGTGAGAATTGATCTCATATGACTGCACCTGACCAAAAGTGTCCAGCACAAGTTCGGCCGAACTTGTGCTGGACACTTTTTTGATGGTGAGTATTTAGGGTGCAACTCTTCTTCAGTGCAACTGGTATTTTTTTAAAACATATGCACTGGTATTTGATCTTTTTGTTCTATTAATATTTTATCATTTGATCAATTTTTTGTCACCAGTATATTAATATTTTTATTATTATAGCAAAAAAACATGTGCCAAATGCTTACAGGGCGATGTTAAACCTTTAATAATTTTATTAAATACAGGTAAAAATTTATGAAAAAGATTTGTTTTACATAAAATTAATTGATATCTAAAAGAAAAAAAGGGATAAAAAGAAATAGGTTGAATAATAGGGAGTTTATATGAAATTAAAAATTCAAGCTAAATGCCTACTTTCAAGGCTCAGAAGAGCTGTTGGATAAAATGGGCATCATCAGGAATAAAATTGTACTTAATTTGATTTTTTGAAAAACTAAATGAAGTTTTCAACTGATTTTTTTCCAATATTTAGTTGGACACTTTTTCTATATCAAATTACTTCTAGTACCATGATTGACCAAATTAAATCCTCATTTCCATATGCAGAATTGATCCCATATGTCTGGACCAGGCCAAAGGTGTCAACCACAAGTTTGAGAATTCTTCTGGTGGACACTTTTATGATGGACAGTAGTAGGGTGCAAGTCTTCTTTAGTTAATCTAGTATTCCTCATAAACATTTCCAACTTATTTTTGGCCAAAATTCAGGTGGAATGTTTGTCCATATCAAATTACTTCTAATGCCATGATTGACTAAAAATTGATTCTCATTGCCATATAGAGAGTTGATACCATATGACTGGATCTGGCAAAAGTGTCACCACAATTTTTGATAAACTTAAGTTTGAAAATTTTATGATGGAAATTAATTGCAAGTCTTCTTCATTTCATCAAGTAATCCTCATAAAAATTTGCACCTGTATTTTGGCCAAACTTCAGGTGGACACTTTGGCCATATTAAATTAATTCTAGTTCCATGTTGATAAAAAACTGATACTTATTGCCATATATATAAGCCCATCAGACTGTGCCTTTCAAAAAGTGTCTACCTGAATTATGGCTAAAACTCAGTTGGACACTTTTATGATGCAGAGTAGCTAGGGCAAAATTATTCTTTAGTTAATTTGGTATTCATAATAAATTTATCCTCCTGAAGTTTAGCCTAACTTCACGTGGACAATTTCAGAAAGCACCAGTTAGTCACTATCCATCAAAAAAGTGTTCACCAAAAGTTTGGCTAAACTTGTGGTGGACCCCTTTGATCAGCCACAGTCAGATGAGATCAACTCGTTAGATGGAAATGAGGATGATGTTTTGGTCAATCATGGAAATAGAAGTAGTTTGATGTGGCCAAATTACCCCCCTGAAGGTCAGACAAACCTCACAAGGACACTTTTTAGCAGGGAGTAACTGAGAAAAATCTATTTATCAGAAGGAAAATCTTTTATTGGATAGATGCCAAGGTTTCATACTTGTGTATTATGGTCAGTATTAATTTTGAAAGTGTCTGTCCAAGCAATTTCATTGCCCATCATGACACATTTTGTTTTAAATGTTTCAAACTGCGTGACGCAGTACCAAGGTGTCACATAGTATAATTAAGTTCTATTAAGTGCCCTCCTATGATGCCTAAATTTATAATCTAATATCTTACATAATAATTTTTTTATATATAAATTCATCAATATTTTATTTTATTATCAAATTTAATAGAGCAAGTATCCTGAATTATTATATATGCATAAGCTTAGGTTAGATCAATTTGTGCTCAATTTGTGCTCAACAGAGGACCAAAATCAAGTTCTGGAGGATCAACTTGTGCATAATTTGGAATCAGTTGATATTATGTCTATAATCAATCTGAGAATAGATGTAAATCTAACTCTAATTTACTTATGTTTATAAAGTATTCATAAACCTGGCATAATTAAGGGACACTCTAAATTTCAAGAGAGGGGATTGCTAGCAATTCACCCCTAGATTTCCCGTGGTGATTGAGGAGAAATTGAATTCATTTTTATAAAATCAAAAGTCTTCTGACATTTCTTTGAAAGAACCTGTTGAGCAGGATACCCCAATTTTACCTGTTCCTAGTTCATCCAAAGAAAAATTAGTTCCAGAAATACCTGTTGATATCACTGAGTTTTCATCAAAAATTGATGATGTACCTGGATCATCCACAGAAGGATTAAACAACAAAATTACTACCCAATTGGAGAAGTTACAGCTCCTTCTCACTCAGAAACAAGTTTGTAACAAGGAGACTACTTCAAATTATAAGAATTGACCAAAATTTGATGGTGACTCTTCCTCTGATTGGCAACAGTTCATTTGCAGAATTTATAATCTATGAAATTCTTAAAAACTCCTAGATGATGAAATTGTGTCAAAATTAATTTATTTATTTACCAATATAGCCCTAATGTGGTATGAATCTGTTCTCTTAGGTAAAAATGACTACTCATGGGAAGATTGGAAAAAATTAATTAAAGCACAATTTGGTGTTTCCAAGTTTAGATAAGCTCAACAAAGGTAATATGAAGAAAACATATATAGCTCTCCTACTGAAAAACCTATTGAGTTCTTGATGAAACTTGTAAAAATCTTAAGGGCAATGGACCCAAATATGGAGTTTGAGTTATGGAAGGACAGGATCCTTTATAAATTACCAATGTCTCTGAGAGACTTGATAGTGGCTAGGACTGAGTTCTCAAGGGAGCCTTCTTCTTTCATTAATACTTTTAATGAGATCCTTCTTAACAACAAGTATGAGGCTAAAAGATTCATTTCTAGAACTTCATTGGAGAAAATCTCTAATTACCAACAAAAACCTGTGAAAAAGGTTGGTAAACCTTCTGCCTCTGTTGCACCCAAAAAGTATGCAACAAATACTTGCTTCAAATGCAGTAAGCCTTGGCAGAAAGGCCATGTTTGAGACAAGAAGATACATCTTTTTGAGCAGACAGAGGAACATACTGATGACACAATAGCACTGGATAAAACTTCAAGTGATTCTTCCAGCAATATCTCATATGAATCTCACCAGGAAATATTAATGCTGGAAGAGGATATTCATTATTTAAATAATATTGATATTGAGAATAATGATTTATCTGCAGTAGAGGATTCTGAGATTAAAAAAAACCTTGAGGATAGTTCAATTATTATTGCCCCTCTAAAGGCGCCAGTCTTGATCAATGGAAATAACATTGAGGTTGTCTTAGATTCTTGAGCTGGAGGAAGTGTAGTATCTGAAAAAGCACTTGCTTCAGTGGAACAAGATTATAAATCAAAACTTATGCCTATTGTTTCTGAGAATTGGAGAGGTTATGGCTTAGTTTTGTCCCCCATTGGTAAATACAAAGCCACAGTATTTTTCAAATATAACTATGGTTTTATAAGAGCTATATGTTATTTTGTTGTCATGAAAAATTAAAACTTGAGTAGTTGGTTTATTGTGGGAAATTAAATTTTAACCAAATATGGAATAAAATTTGATCCTTCAAACCAATGTTTCACAATGGGGATGAATGGGAAGAGAAAATTTAAAATTTCCTCCCCCAAGAAATTATTAACACCAGGATTGAAAAAATGTCATTCTGTAGTTCAATATAAGGGAAGATCTACAAAATAAATGCCTTCCCTTGTGTCTCAAATTGACAATGCTTCTTTTGGAGAACAACTTTCTGGTGAGGATAAAGATTCAATCATTAAATTGATCAAATTTTTTCCTATGGCCTTTGCTCATGGATCACATGAATTAGGATTGGTAAAAGAAGAAATGAAGCTTTCATTATCTTTCCCATTGACAGAAATACCACCTAGTTTAAAAAAGAAGCCTTATCCAGCTTCTCCCACAAAGAGAAAAGATATTGAAGATAATATCTCTACCCTTTTAAAAATGAAGATTATTGAAAAGGTAGTTGAAACACCTACACATTGTGTTATCTCACCTGTCCTAATTTCTTATGAGAAAGATAAGGCCAGGTTATGTGGTGATTATAGAGAATTTAACACTTATACTGTTGATGATATCTATTCTTTACACAGAATTAGCTCTATACATGCTACCCTACAAGGTGCTAAATATATCAGCTGTTTGGATGGTAATAAGGGATCTCACCAAGTACCTGTTGAAAAGAGTTCTCAGAATTTTCTGATGATTTCTACTTATATGAGTATTTATAAGTATATTAGGATGCCATTTGGCCCTAAAAATTCCTTTCAGTTTTTCAAAAAGTTATGGATAACACATTACATCAATAAATAATTGAAGGATGACTGATGTTTTATATTTATGATATCATTATATTCTCTAAAACATTTGAGGACCATCTTAACCACCTGTGTAAATTTTTTGATAAGATGTATGAGATAAATATGACACTAGCTTTGAAGAAATGAAAATTTGGTTTTCCTTACTTAAAAGTGCTTGGTCATGTTGTCTCAGGGTTACAGATATGTGTTGACCAAAACAAAGTGAAAGCCATACAACAGGTGAAGGCTCCTACCACAGTTAGAGAGCTACAGAGTTTTTTTGGAATGTGTGGATACTATAGACAGTATATTAATAATTACCAAGTCATAGCATTACCCCTTACCCAACTGACTACGAAAGATGTTGCTTTTTTCTGGAACAGTGAAAGACAAAGAGCTTTTGACACTATGAAACATTGTTTAATGTTAGCACCAATTCTTGCTTTACCTTACTTTAATCAACCCTTTGTTTTATACACTGACACCAGTTTTATTGGTCTTGGTGCTGCCCTCCATCAGAAACAAGTGATGAATGATAAAGTATCAGAAGTAGTAATTTGTTATATTTCAAGGACCTTGAGAAACAGTGAATTGAAATATGGTGCCACTCAACTAGAATGTTTAGCATTAGTGTGGGCTCTGGAGAAGCTACATTATTACCTGAATGACCAGAAATTTGAACTTGTCACTGACTGAAGTGCAGTTAAATTTCTTTTAAACTTAAAAACACCAAACAGACATATGTTCAGATGGCAGTTGGCTGTTCAAGAATACAGAGGGAGAATGAAAATTATTCATAGGGCTGGTATTTTTCACTCAAATGTGGATATGTTATCTAGGTTACCTTTACCAAATAATGACTCTAATCCTGCTTATGATCCTGAGGATGATATTATTCATATACATGGGATATATGTGGTTGATATAGAGGAAAATCTATTACAGCTTATTCTGGATTCATATGATAAGGACACTGACTTGAAAAAGTTATGCACCATATAAAATGATCCAAAGAATGCTTCAATACAGGCATTAATTAAAACCCTTCCACCAAAGTACCAGATGGCTTTGGAAAAAGGTAAATTTTCAATTGATGAAGGCTACCTCTATTATAGAAGAAAGTTGAGTAATGTTATTGTTATTTCTCTTGCTATGAAAGAGATCATCTTGAAAATTTTTCATGATGACATATTGGCTGGACATTTTGATCTTGAAAAAATGATGATCAGAATTAAAAACACTGCTTTGTGGGTTAATATGTTGGAAGACACCAAACAATATTTTAAATCCTGTGATTCTTGTCAAAAATCAAAAAGATTGACTGGTAAAAGATCTGGATTAATGCAACATATTGAATCTCCTGATGCACCATTGCAGATAATAAAGATGGACTTTGTAACAGGACTACCCATCTATGGGAAAGATAGTTATAACTCTTGTTGGGTTATTGTGGATATATTCACAAAGATGTGTAAATTTATCCCCACCCACAAGAATTTTTCCACTTAAGAATTAGCCTTCTTATGGTGGTCTCATATGTTCAATACTGCAGGTTTTCTTAAAGCCATAATCTCTGAAAGGGACCCTAAATTTACTTCTGTATTCTGGATGTCTCTGATGGATGTTTGTGGTTTTGATCTGAAAATTTCTACTGCTCATCACCCCCAAACTGATGGATTAGCTGAAAGAATGATTTAGACTTTAGAGGAAATGATAAGAAGGTATTTTACCTTTGTCCTTGAGTAAAATGACAAAGAAAGATTTACTCATGATTGGGTTACCCTACTTCCTGGGCTGGAATTTGCTTAAAATAGCACTGTTCATTCTGTTACTCAGAAAATCCTTTTGAGCTCTGGCTGGGATATGTTCAAAATACTCCTGCCCAAACTCTCTATAATAAAATACCTAAATTGGATTTACATCCTGGTGTAAAATCTTTTCTTCAAATGCAACAACTTTTCAGAAGTCATGCTAAAAAATGTATTGAAAAATCCTTTGAATATGAGAAGAAGAGATGGGACAAATCCCATAAAGAATACAATTTTAAAAAGGGCAAGGAAGTACTTATTTCTGCAGTCCACTTCAATTTACAAGGTAATAACAAATTAAAAGACCCATTTGTAGGTCCATTTGTTGTCAGAAGAATGGTTGGTTATAATGCAGTTGAATTTATCTTATATTATCCATATGATAGAAAACATCCTGTTTTTCCAATATCTCTTTTGAAACCTTACACATCCAATATTTATTTATTTCCCAAAAAGAGGGGAAGACCAAAAAAAACCCCTAATAAATTCACTGAGGCAGCAGAAATTGATAAGATTCTAAACAACAGAATAGTTACTTCTGAGAAAGGTACAGAACTCCTATTGATATTTAAGAATAAATAATCTGAATATTATTCTTTGATACCTGGAAAGGATATATCTAATCTTCCTACTCTGCTAAGGAAATATAAAAAGAAAAAATCGTAGCATTTTTTTATTGTTTTTTTAGAGTGAGGGAGTGTCAGCCAGGCTTCTAGAATTACCCAGTAAAATAATTAATTATTTCATGGGATGAAGCCACACATTGTTTATAATTATTAATTTTATTATATTTAATTTAAATTTATGTGTAATAAATTAACTAGTTACAGAAAAAAAATTAGTAAAAATTTAAAATTAATATTAATTGTCCTATATATTTTATTTTATTTTATTTTTATTTTTCCAATACCATGCTCAAATGTCAGTTTAAAGAAAATAAAAATTAAATATTAAAATAAGAAAAGGTTTTTTTAATATTCAAAATTAAAAATTAAAATAAAATAAATATATACAAAAAAAAATAAAATTACTTATTTAAAAATAACAATTACCAGAATTTTTAAATAAGTAAATTTCTGTTGACATATACTGTAAATGGAATATTCTAAAACCTTCTTTATAGAACAATCTTATAATTTGAAATATTCTTTCTTCTGGAAAATTCTTTCCCTCTCTCATACACTTGTATTTAAAAATTTTCACTCAATAGTTTTTCTCTCCTTTGCCTATATAAGGCCTCCCTTTCTGGTTTTTTTTATCATTCATTACTTACTTATTATTTTATCAAATCATTACCTCAATCAAATATTTATTACTATTATTTATTGTTTTTAGTATTTACTACCACTTAATTCCATATCATTAATTATAATAATTATTATAAAATTTTTACCTCTATAAATTGAGTAAATATATAAAAGATAAGTGATACCTACCTTAACTTTGAAACCTTCAAATTTCACCTTCCAACACTGTTAAACCTCCACCTAAATCTTCTAGACCAAAAGGAGTCCCTGAAAAAAATACTGTTCATCTGGAGATTCAACTCAAAAATTTTACAATGTTTCTATGTGAGAAGAGGTGCACAAGTACAAATTTAAGTCTTTTATAAAATTCAAATACTCTACCAAAGAGGTAGAACAGATATTATTCATCATTCGATAATCTTAATTGTAGAAAGAGATCTATATAAAATTTTTTTTGTAAGAAAGATACAATAGATAACTTGAACCATGGCAATATAAATTTCTACCATTAAAAAAGTTAAGTTCATATTAGTATAAATTTATCAAAATACTTTAAAACATATGTAAAAATAATTCAGATTTTTTATTCAAATTATCTTAATCAAAATTTTAGAGGATCATACTCTTGGTTGGTGAGATAAATA